>JAZEWT010000012.1:11397104-11425261 GCA_036362905.1 Mordacia mordax
ACCACGCCCGGCCGCCTTTATCTCCCTAGTGGCACTAGATACTCATTTTAGGCTTGGTCGACCGAGGGGAGGACCTAGGATCATTTTATAAAAACTTCACTGATGTTGGCCATGAGAGGAATCGAACTGGGATCACCAAGTTGGTAGCCCATCATGCTCACCGCTGAGCCACCTGCCACTCCCCACCAACAACAACACATTAGCCCACACACTATTCGCCCATCAACTACTCACCCACTGACGCACCACGTGGCAGGCCACAAAACTTCTCAGCCTACTTTTTCACCCAGCTCCACTCTTATAAAATTCCCTCCCATCATCTCTACCCATGCTGTCACAATAACCTCTCTCAATTCAATAGGCGCACCAACTCTTATGTATTATACATTCAATAGGCGGGGTGTCTATGCACTGGTAAAATTTGCACCTCACAGAAAGAAGGTTCTGCCCCAGGCGGTTTGATTCCTACTTCAGTCACCTTTCTGTGTGGAGTCTGTGTATTCTCCACCTGCTCTGTGTGGGTTTCCTCTGGGTTTCCACGCACAACTAAAAATAGACTGATTAATTAATTGGCCAATAACAATATATAGGAAGCATGGTCTGGAGGGCTGGCACTGCTGACCACTACTTGGCTGACTCCCCCCCCGTTCCCCCGTTACCCCTCCTGCGGTCTCCTTGCTCCACCTCTCAATCCGTGTCTCGTCCATGACCAGGCGTGGAATTTGCGTGGCGCATTCCAAATTGTATTATTAAATTTTATAATAATTATTATTATATATTATTATTGTTTATTATTTTATATATGATGCAGCAGCTGGCACATGTTGGTGCCAGCTGACCACGTGGCTGCCTTCTCCCGCATCCTTGCCTCTCTGCTGCCTCTGAGTAATTCTCTCTTGGAATTAATACATTAGCAATTGAGTAAATATGTGCCCATTATAAATCGTATTTATTACTGCTTAGTATAAAAGTGCAGTGTGTGTGTGTGAAACAATCTTTGAACCACTTTAGCATGAAAACTGCTCGGCCTATCATCCTCGAATTTTGCCTCAGTCACTTTTTCAATCGTAAAGTTTTCTTTCAAAACGTTGGTTCCAATCTGACTTCGGGAACAACCAGCTTCCATACAAGCTTATTAACATGGCTGCTTCGATTTGGGCAGGCATTTTTCTCGTATGATAAAAAAAAAAATCTTTTTGAATCGTTAATCCACAAAAATACAAGTCTCCCACCCCCATAACATTTGACGGGCAAGTTGCTGACCTTTGGGCCTGTGCTGAGCCGCGGTGGTCTTCTCGTCCCAATAATAATGGCGGGGGTCGCCGCGTGCAGTGCGTGGCTCGGCGAGGAGGAGGACCCCATCATTGCTCGGCTCAACCAGAGGATCGAGGACGTGACGGGCCTCAACATGCGCACCGCTGAGGACCTGCAGGTAGCGGCCGTGGACATCTCTGTGGCTAGCGATGGCCTCGCTCGGGATAGCGGTTGATGACGAGTTTACACAAGTGTCGGGTGGAGTTTGTGGTTTAACCCGGTTGGTGACCCAAGAGGGTTGTTGGTTGGATTTCGTGTGGGAGTGGCCAGGGTCACCAACGTCATGAAAGTGACAGGATGATGTGAAGTACGGAAAAGTTGGTATAACTGTAATCCGAGCAGCAACCACATTGCGGAGAAAATGGAGAATAATATTGTTCACGGGTGGGAATAAGATAAGGAAATGAATGTTAATGTGATTCAGATGTAGACCTTACACAACAAAAAGATGACTCGACACAGGCATAGTACCCACATATAAAGGAGCAACAGGCACTACACACACACACTGCGCCTGAGGATGCCTCTAACGTGTGAGGCGAAACGTCGCGAGGAGAGGAGAGATGGAGCGATCGACGCGGCTGTCCCGAGAGAGCAGCTGTTCAAAGCAATCATCATGCATCGAGCCGTGAAAACCTACATCATTACAATAATATTGTTGTTGTCGGATTAAATGGCCATGATCTAGGCTGACTTTATTGCCAGATGGCCTTCCTGATACCAGACTCCTTCAGTAAGTGGCTTTAAAGAATCTGCAGATCGTTATTTGTCTGGAACCTCCCTCAGTTATGCTCACTAAGGGAGACTCTGGCGATACACCAGGTGATGTAGTTCTCTGATTTATTGGAAGACGCAAACCCCTCCACGAGGATAAGGTTACGATCAATAGAGAGTCAATGAAAGTACTGAACAATGAAAATTGATTCAGCTTCATTTACTGCACTTGTGTGTAAACGGACAATGACAAATACGGGACAGCGCAACCTGGCACCGCTGCATTCTCAAATATAACAGTATTCTACGAAAGGCCTTCAAATTTATCCAGGAGAACCTCAACGTGTCTTCGGATTATTTTTCGGGAGGGCCATGCTACATTGGGATGTTGGGCCAATACCGTTATGGGATCAGTTCAGATTTACGTCTGTATTGCGGCTGCTGATGAAGCGCCGGATGGATCTGTCTGATGAGGAGTCAATCCGAGCCACCGGCGTGAGGGTCTGCTTAGTGACCGCGAGTTGAAAACGGATCGACGAACAGAGGCAGCCGACTCGCACGAGTGTATGAGGGTGCGTTCTGTCACTCCACTGCTACACCGAGGCTTCTTCACATCTTCTTACCTTGTGCTCATGCAAGCTGTTTGGCCATACTTCACCACAGCAGTCAGTGTAGGTTAGTGAAATCGGGTGGGGAATGTTGGGGTATCACTCACCACTGATGTTCACCGTGGTCGGGAACCAAACTCACGTAGCCCAAGTGTTTAGCGAAGTGCACGAATCCCTGCGTCTCCGTTCCACCATAAAACTGGAGATCCACGAAGTAGAATACGCATCTGTATGCACATATTCTGGAGAGTGCATGTATCCAGGTGTGAAAGTAAGCCAGTACGGTCCAGTACAGCTTACAGGTAAGAAAGTTGTTAAAAGAAATCAGTACAAATGGGTGGTAATGGAGATTTGCGATTCGACAGTGCCAATAAGAAATATAAGTTACTTTAACCCCTGCATGTGTTGTGTAAACGTATCCGGCGGTTTTACCGTGATCAGTGGGTCCGTGGCGTTGAACGCGCGGAGGTGATGGCGACAGCGTGTGCGTGTCGTCTCCTAACAGGTGGCAAATTACGGGATGGGTGGCCAGTACGAACCGCACTTTGATTTCGCCAGGGTAAGTCACATCTCGTCAGCCCATCGTCTGTTATATACATTTGTCCGCCCGCCCGCCTGTCCGTCTGTCCGTCCGCCTGTGTGTGCGCGCGTGCGCGTGTCTGTGTGTTTGTCTCGTCTGTCTGCAGGTGGCTAACTATGGGTTGGGGGGACAATATGAACCCCACTTTGATTTTGTGACGGTGAGTATGAGAGGGGTAGACCCTTGGCACCTGCTTCAAGTGGCCTATTCGGCATTAACGACCGGTTCGTTAATGTTTATTAATGCGTCCTTGCCACATGAGCGTGGCCTCGTTTATCGCACCGCGGCGATTGACACAGCGATGCATCGGCGGCGACTGGGCAATGCATTCGTAACCACGGAAACAAAACTGGCATTAATGCGTAATCAATAGAGCCACTTCACCAACACCACCATTCAAGAGGCTGTTGCTTTGCAGGTAGAGCATGACATTTCGTTTCGAAATCAGATTAATGTTCCTGTTGCTGCCAACTGGTGGCACGCTTGCTTGATGAGAGGTCTGTTGGCACGCACTCTACGCCGCCGAGTTGCCATGCACTTCTTGAGCGATGGCAGTGACCCAATGGACAGAGGGATTAATAGCCTCTGATGATGCTGGATGTCCACACCCCACTGATAAAGAGCCCTTTCAGATATAATTGCCAGCGAAATATTTCAAACGTTTGCTGAATGTGAATTTGGGCTGAGGTGTTAATGAGAAGCCAAGCAACGCGAATTTGGTCTCTTTGAGACAGACTGCTCGCTTTGGCAGTTGTAAATGTTGCCAGGCGGACTCGCTGGGAATTAAACTGAGAGTGGCGTGGAAGTCAGCCACTCTCCACACACTACACGTGTGTCGCTTGTAAAGCTTCATCTTTGGAATGTTTCAGCTTTACTTACGCTGAGCAGCAGTTTCTTTCTGCTTTGTAAAAACGTTGCCTTTTTTTTCGAAATCCACTTGTAAACTCGTCTTGAAATGCACGTCGTGAGAATGCATTTTGACTTTTTTGAGTTCCTTAAGTATAATTAACAAATTACTATAACTTCACCCAATTAGTATTTCTGACAGTGGAGACGTGTGGGATGTACAGCGCTGGAGTTTGACGGTAAACGGGTGCGTGGTCCGTGTTCGTTAACGTTCGACTATCCCGCAGAAAGAGGAGCCGGATGCGTTTGAGCGCCTGGGCACGGGAAACCGCATCGCGACGTGGCTTTTCTACGTAAGAGACACCTCCTCCTCCTGGTCCTCCCCTCTCCTCATCCACCTCCTCATCCACCTCCTCACAGCCATCGTCAGTACATGCCCCGAGGTGGCCAGGTGGCTCAGGGGTCGGTGCACCGAGCCAGCACCGATGACAACCAGGCAACCACCTATAATCAAACCGGCCTCTCAAGTCCAGTGGATTGATGATCTCAGCGTGGTCACCAAAGCACACATACACCCACGTTAGGGTTGGTTTGTGGCTAAATTCGGCATATCCCGTCTCTGAGGGTGACAGAAATATGCTATGTACGATTTCCGTATGACAAGTACATATCTAGCCGGGCAAGACAGAAGGTGAGTCGCGTGTCCAGAGCAAGAGTGCTGGTCCCTCATGTGCGTGGGTTTGCTCAAGTGACCTAATATCCTCCCACACAAATAATAGTGGCAAATGTCCCAACATCACAAGACAGGTCCCTTATGAAAATGAGCTTCGAAACTGATGCTGTCCTGGTTAAACCAAGGATATTAATATCAAATTAGTGGTTAGCACATTGTGTGATAAGCCCAGTCATCTGCGTGAATTTCGAACGTCTCTGCGAAGTGATAGGTGATAATGTCAGGTGACTCTGATTAAACAGCGCAACTAGAGCGGTGAAGTATAGTCAAACAGTCCCCTTATGTGACACGGTATGGGGAATCCTTCCTCCAGCAATGGATTGACAAGCAGCTGTCATCATCATTATTATTTCAAATTATTGTTTGGCTGGAAATTAGGCAAAGGAAGGGACCTCGGTAAGTTGTGTGACATCATAACCAATAAGCCTTCTCTAACGCGTGGGACAATGTCATTGTTTGAAGTTTGCGCCTTCCTCTCAGCCAAGAGGCCTTCACATGGGCATCACGTGTACTGTGTAACACACCTCCCCTCCCACCCTTTGCGCACACGCATCACGATCGCAGCTGAAATGAAAAGTCTTCCGTTTCTCAATGCGACGGCACCGATTGCGAGCTGTGGAAACTTACCGTGCGATCAAAGAAGAACATTTCTGTGAAATGATAAATGATCACTCATGCCTTCTCTCCTATGACTCAAACCCAACCCACTCCCCCTCCACACCCTGCAGATGAGCGATGTGCCGTCGGGTGGGGCGACCGTGTTTCCTGAAGTAGGTGCCTCGGTTGTGCCCAAAAAGGTAAACGTGGCTCTGTGCGCAGCTCATGTCATCCATTCACTTCAACTGCTGAGCTGGGGATACTGCCGTAACATTTTACATTATCAATACCCGCTTAATCCTTTACAGGGTTGTGGGGGAGCCGGAGCCTATCCCGGCCGACAGAGGGCATAAGGTGGGGGAATGCCCTGGATGTGATGCCAGTATAACGCAGGGCACACTTTTTGGGGCAATTTACTCAGCAGGCAAATTAACATAGGCAGCAGCGTGTCTTTGGACGGTGGGAAGAAATCGGAGTACCCGACAACCCACACAGGCACGGGGAGAATATGCAAACTCCACACAAAGACATCTAAGCCAGAAATTGAACCCGGGTCCTTCTTGCTGTAAGGTGACAGTGCTACCCACTTTGCCACTGCCATACCATTGTACTTAAAATTAAAAACAACTTCAGTGTGTGTGTGTGTGTGTGAAATACTCTTCGAACAGCTCAAATTTTGGCTCAAGGGTGGCACGGTGGCCCAGTGGTTAGCGCTGTCGCCTCACAGCAAGAAGGTCCCGGGTTCGAATCTCTCGGCTCGGGTACCTTTCTGTGTGGAGTTTGCATGCTCTCCCCGTGTCCGCGTGGGTTTTCGCCGGGCACTCCGGTTTCCTCCCACAGTCCAAAAAGCATGCTGCTGCATAGGTTAATTGGCTCGCAGGCTAAATTGCCCCGCAGTGCCCGGCGATGGACTGGCGTCCCATCGTCGGTATATCCTTGCCTTGCGCCCTGTGTCTGCCGGGATAGGCTCCGGCTCAGCGTGACCCTGTATAGGACTAAGCGGTGTCAGACAATGTGATGAGATGAGAAATTTTGGCTCATCACTTTCGATAATAAAATTGGTTTCCAAATGTTGAGTCTTCTCTAACTGACTTTAGGAACGACCAGCTGCCATCCAAACTTTAGAACATGATTGCTTCATTTTGTACACGATCTTCTTTACTGAGTTAGAATCGGGATCCCAGAAGACATTCCCCCATTACTTTGCAGACACTGCTTCCTGGAGACCAGCTGGAGATGAATCGTGACATTTTCCAGAAATGTAATGCAATCTGAAAATCGATGTTTGAATAATTTACACATTTTCTCCATACACTCCATCATTCTTGACGGACAGATACACTCGTCTGTATATATATTGAAGAAAGCATTTTTACGTATAATAAAATAATTTACATTCTTAAAGCGGGCGGCACGGTGGCCCAGTGGGTAGCGCTGTCGCCTCACAGCAAGACGGTTTCAGGTTCGAGTCTCGTCTCGGGTGCCTTTCTGTGTTGAGTTTGCATGCTCTCCCCCGTGTCCGCGTGGGTTTTCGCCGGGCACTCCGTTTTCTCCCACTGTCCAAAAAACATGCTGCTGCATAGATTAATTGGTTTGCAGACTAAATTGCCCTTAGTGCCTGGTGATGGACTGGGGTCCCATCGTGGGTATATCCCTGTCTTGCACCCTGTGTCTGCCGGGATAGGCTCCAGCCCACCGCGACCCTGTACAGGATTAAGCGGTTCAGACAATGAGATGAGATGAGATATTCTTAAAGCACTTTTTACCTAAAGGTCACAAACCACTGAAAATAAATGTCTATCTCAACTGAGGGCATCGAGTTCAAATCCTTCATGAGTGCACATTTAATCTGCATAACACCAAGGTTTTTATGTGCTGTTTTCAGCTTTATTTTACACGGATAACTCATTTTAAACCTCAACACTATCATCATCAATGCCCGCTTAATTCTGTACAGGGTCATGGTGAGCCAGAGCCTATCCTGACAGACACAGGGTGTAAGGTGGAGCTATACCCAGGATGTGATGCCAGTACGTCACCGGGCACTGAGGGCAATTTACTCCGTATACCAATTAACCAAGGTTGTAGCATGTCTTGTGACGGTGGGAGGAAACCGAACTACCCGGTGAAAACCCATGCGGAGAACACACAAACTCCATACAGAAAGGCACCCGAGCCGGGAATCGAACCTGGATACTTGTTGCTGTGAGGCGGCAGTGCTACTTACTGGATCACTGTGCCATTAACACTATTTCAGCTTTAAATTGGCACTTTTGCATTAGAACCATCAGTTCTCTTAAGCACCTTTATTCTGACAGAAAATAATGTGTTACACGCTTGGAACAAGATTTTCCTGTAAGAGGCGGGTACTCTGCGAGTGGGTATAGTGATGAATGCATTAGATTCACAATGCAGAAGATGCCAGTTTCAACACATATCCCCACCCATACCAACGCTCACTGAGCAGCATAGTGAAGTACGTCCAAATAACCCTCGCATGGTCAAGTCATCGTGGTGACGTTATCATGAAGCAGGTGGGTCGCCTAATAGATGTTTATTATTGTTATAGCAGAAAATACCCAGTGAGCTTGCAAGCTCTGAATGTGGGATTCTTGCAATATAACAAATGTTCGAAGAAACACAACAGCATGTAACGTCAAGAGGGAAACTCAAAGCATCAATTCGTGGAAAAATGAAACTAACCAGCAACACGTGAAATTGCACAGCACAAAAATAACGAATATATCTGCGTTAATAAGACAAAAAAGTGTAGCAGGGCAACAGTGTGATGAGAATACACTGAAGGAGCTTTTTACTGACAAAAGGAAAGAGCATACGCATCCTATCAGTAGACTGTGCGCAGACAGTTATCAGGCTCATTGAGACGCAAAAACTCCGGATGAGATGGGAAAGCTGGATGTTTTACTTCCTTGCTTTTGCTCAGGACTTTACCTTGCCTCCTGAAACAACGTGGCACTGGCCTAAAGCGACAGTTTGTCCAATCTCCTGTGTGTTTGTACCTCCGCGCTCCTGTGCAGGGCTCCGCCGTGTTCTGGTACAACCTGTTTGCGAGCGGAGAGGGGGACTACAGCACGCGGCACGCGGCCTGCCCCGTGCTCGTGGGTAACAAGTGGGGTGAGTCGCTCGTCCTCACTCGCCCTCACTCGCTCGCCGCTCTCCTCCACCGCTGCCCCACAACGTGGTTGCTTACTAAGTCATGCCGCAGTCGCAAATCGGTTTGTCCGGGTTGACGAGGCAACGGAGTCCGTTTCGGGTTTTCCCGTGTGTTGGATTCACTGAGATGGAGAGATCCATAGTTTTGCGTAGAGACCCATAGACTCGCAAAGAGGCCTGTACAATCACATGTACTTGCAGAATTGTATACAGACTCGTACACACACAGAGACCCGTGGACTCGAACAGATGAACCATACACTTGCATAGATACAACTTCATTCAACTTTCACCAAATGTTTACAAACCTGTCAAACTGAAATGAATTGAATTGTGTTACTTATGTGGGGCTGTTAACGCTATGGGTACTTTTTTGCCAGTATACAAATATATTCCACAGCAGTTTCACTGCCACACTATCTTAGTCGGGGTCTCTTCTTCTGTAACGACGTGTAACCAATTCATTTGTGATGTTTGGCCGAACCTCAGTGACCTTTGGGTAGAATGTGTTTTGTGCAGTGAACAACTGAACTCTCCAACTGTACATGGCCCTGAAATGTACCGAGGCATCTCGTACAGTAGTGACAACCAAATTGGTCAGTGATAAGCCAACATTGATTAGAGTTAAAAATAAAAATCGTAACTAGAACGCTACATCCAACCGTACATTTGCATACTATAACACACCGTACCATATTACAGACGTGACAAGCAGCTTTTCGAAGCAATCATCATGCATCGAGCCGTGAAAACCTACTTCATTACAAGAACCCTGTAGTCAAGTGTTAACATTTCCTTAACAAAGGCCCTTATACATATTATTTGTTTGGCCTTAAACTGTTTTATATGTGACTGTGTCGCTGATGTACAGTTCATGGTACATTTCAACAGGATGGATTGTCCCATGTCACATTAGCAGTGACTGGTTACGTGTCAATTTTTTTTTTCAGTTAACCTTATACGCTGCCACTTTATCTGTGTGTGCGTGTATGCATGCGTGCGTGTGCGATTGTGACCCCATCACCGACCTGTTCGGTCCCAACAGTTTCCAACAAGTGGATTCACGAGAGGGGCCAAGAGTTCCGGAGAAAGTGCGGCTTGACAGAGACGGCGTGATCAGAAAAAGACTTCCAAAGTCTAGCTGCCTCTTCCGCTACTGCCGTGCCTTGTGTTTCGCTGCCTTCGTGCCTTCCTTCACCGCCGTCCTTTACGCGTTGTCACAATGACCCCGGTAACGGTTTGTTCCACACCGCACTTGAGGACTCCGTCACAAGAGGGAGACTTCCAGTGTCCCGAATCCCACCCCTCCCGTCACTCCACCACCACATCCGCTCATCAAAAAAAGCACATGTGAGTCCATGGATGCACAAGACCACCTTTTGAATTAAGATCACTGCATTCTCAGAGGAATAGCGAGGCGCTGACGGGGCAAGTTGGGGCATGCAGGCGACAGGGCTAGGTGTGACGTGAACAGGCACAGATGGGCCTTGCCTGCTGCTCCCCAGCCTTCCAGTTAAATCTTTTCGGGTCTGGCTTGAACCTGTGCAGTGGGATGTTGTGCACGTCAAGCAACATTCAGAGCGCTTGGTTCTGTGTGGAGTCTCTGGCCATCTCTCGCCCTGCTGTTCGGTCACAAATTTTGCCAACACATCACAGGCTGCTTTATAGTTGGTTGTTGATTTTAACTTTTGCTGATGCCAAAGCTGACTCGTGGCAACCCTGGCAAGTGTCTTGAGACCTCGTTTGTCTCTGTTTAGGAAGCAAAGCAATGAAAATAGTGATTGTATTGACAATATGGTTTTCATGAAATGTAGGTAATGTAAATGCATCACAAATACATTACAGATGAACATATTACAGCTCTCCATGTTAAGTGCACGTTTGTTTTTTTACATTTTAGCATATTAGTCTTTTTTTATTACGCTGCAAAATACTCATCGGCATTGATGTCTTTATTGACAATTGTATTTCTTGTGACCTCTGGCTGGGCTGGCATATTTTGTTTATCAGCTGGCACTTTCAAAACTCGCTTTCTGGAGCTTGCTGAGCTTTAGCCAGGGCACCACATGCTTGCCAGTTACATTTACAGTCTCCTCAGCATTAGTGTCTGGTGCTAGCTACACAATTATACATAGGCATCAGCCTTGTTAAGACACATTCTTCGTTTTGTTCATGGTACAGTGTTTTTTGTTTTATCAGCCACTTTCGATGTCCAATAGGAATATGTTATGTATTTAAACAGAAGGTGGGAGTGTCCCTTGTCAAACGTTTTTACAGAGGGAGATGATGGGAGATATGTGATGGGAAACAATTTTGCAATACGGATCAAAACAGCATGCTCAAAGCTCAGCTATGACCTCATGTGCCTCACTGGTGGTTTTAGCTCATGACCCCGCTACTCCCTTGACTTGCAAACAATAACGCTAGACTCTTACTTAGCTCGAGCGTACATAGCTTACGTTTTTGAATAAATTCATCCTGTTGCATGCCTATCTGAGAAATTTTATATGAACTTTAAACTGTATTTGAAAACCCTTAAACGTTCTGCAGCAGAAACTCAACGTTTTATCGGGTTGGTGCTTTACCGGCTCATGACTCCCTTGTCGCTCGACGCCTTACCGTTTCTGGCACCTGGTATACGTTAAACTCTGATGGCAACGATTTTACGGCACTATAAAAATGATTTTTTTTTTAAACCTCAAGTCATAAAGAGTAATCGTATGTTGAACATATTTTGAACTATATGTTGTCAGCTGTACTAATTGGAGGTGCGAGGGAGCGCTAACAGATGTACGCCAAAAGCAGAACTTAATAAACGTGGATGAGCGGCATGCGGTTTGGGATTGGAGCACATTTTCCAGTCCAACTCGTGTTATCCCTGCACCGACTTCTTAATCGCATGAGCTAATCAGTGCCGAATAGGCCATACAGCTCACCAACGAGCCGACCAGCCACTATCACTAGCCTTCCCACTTATCCACACCTAACCCTACCTCTCTGCCCCCATCTCTTAACATTTTGGCAGGTCTTTTTTTTATACTTCTGTTTCGGTGCTCAGAGCGCCACTCGCCAAAGCCCCCCGTGGAGCGTGGGCCATGCCATGCGGTCACACGTGCGGGGGTATTTGCTGATAGCATGCCGCTGTGAGTCCACACGGCTACTCGGGTCTGTGCGTAGGGCTCATGTGTGGCTGCTGTTCCAAAGCCCAGGCAGATTCTGTATGTTTTCGTGTTCAATAAAGACAGCCCTTGCGTTTTGGTAAAAAGTTTATTTTCTCCATGTTGTCTTAACAAAGAAGGAAGTACAGATTTTATTGTGTTTCAAGTTTTAATTGCCCATTTATTCAGGAAAATAAACTCATTCATTGAACGTAGGGGCGGCGCGGTGGCCCGGTGGTTTGCGCTGACGCCTCACAGCAAGAAGGTCCCGGGTTCGAATCTCTCGGCTCGGGTGCCTTTCTGTGTGGAGTTTGCATGCTCTCCCCGTGTCCGCGTGGGTTTTCGCCGGGTACTCCGGTTTCCTCCCACAGTCCAAAAGCATGCTCCTGGATAGGTTGATTGGCTCGCAGACTAAAAATTGTCCCGCAATGCCCGGCGATGGACTGGCGTCCCGTTGTCGGGTGTATTCCTGCCTTACGCCCTGTGTTTCCGGGATAGGCTCCGGCTCACCGTGACCCTATATAGGATTAAGCGGTTTCAGATAATGAGATGAGATAGAACGTACAAAATTGGAACTCCTCAATGGAAATAGAGGAAAGAAATGTTCCTTTTTCCTGTGTACAAAGTGAACTGCATACATAGTGACACAAACCCTGTGTTTAAGCTAGCCCAGAAGCAATGCAGACACACGGTCAACTAAATACAGCAAATTATTCATTGTGCAATATCCCTTTCTCATATTATTCCTGTCAGTACCTGTTAAACAATGTATTCGTGAAAAAACACATGTTACTAAATCGTTTGTCTTCATTTGACCTTCATTTGTGACCACCACAACAGGAACGGAATGGGCCAAAGACGCCACTGTTACCATTGCAATTTACTTCTTTACCAAATCGCTTAATTAATTAAAAAAACAGCTTGAAGTAAGGAAATCTCAGTCTTTCCTTCCCTACATAATCCCAAATAGTGAAAATGTAAATCCTGCCAAGATCTGTATGCCTTTTACAAATGCTGTCCATACACATTCCAATGGACTAAAAAAAAACTGAATTCAATCTCGTCATATATGGGGACAACACTTAGCCATAATAGACCTTAAGACCCTAACTTCTCCCTCAAAAAAGAGGTGGCTGTGCCTTTTCAGACTTCCAGAAGTACCATAAGGCACTTACGCTTCACTGTCTACGATACTTATCCCAAGTGATATCACACGCCTCCCCGTATTGGTGCAATGGATGGAGGAAATAATAAAACCTTTCTCAACACTTGGCATTGCCACAGCCAGGCTGGAAGACTCACCATCTCACTACCGTGGTCAACGAGTACTATTAAAACCTGGAGACCTATATGAACAGAAAACAATCTCCCATCTCTCTTAACCCCCTTTTGCTCAACTCTGGGACAACTGCTCTAAACAAATTCCCTCTCCAGTGCACGAGATGGGAAAACGTGGGGATAAGCACGATAGCCCAACTACCCTCAAGAGTATTTCTCCCACTTACTAAAATTAAGGAGATATTTGGCATGCCAGTGCACACGCCTTTAAATACAAGGCATGCCATACAAGCTTCGTCCTCATGTACAACGCCTGCTTCTTTAATCACGCTCAGTTCCTCTAAAGAGGCATTATGGGGGACTTGGGGGAACCAACATCTGATTCCAACCCAATCTCTGATATGAAACAGCCACCTCTACAATCTCCACTCATTCCCCCTATGGGATGCCCAATTAAAACTGCACGCATTTTACCCCACCAACCAAAAAAAATCAAAATTCACCTGAACATAGACGTATGTCCCCAATGTCTTCTGGGTACCTCCCACATACACATGCCTTCCAAGAGTGCCTGGACATAGTTGCCTGTCTCCAACATCGCCTCGTGCTTAAAAAAAAAATCACTCGACTGAATATTGTCTCATCTCATCTCATTGTCTGAAACCGCTTAGTCCTGTATAGGGTCACGGTGAGCCGGAGCCTATCCCGGCAGACAGGGCGCAAGGCAGGGATACACCCAACGATGGGACGCCAGTCCATCGCCGGGCACTGCGGGGCAATTTGGCCTGCGAGCCAATTAACCTATGCAGCAGCATGCTTTTGGACTGTGGGAGAAAACCGGAGTGCCCGGCGAAAGCCCACGCGGACACGGGGAGAGCATGCAAACTCCACATAGAAAGGCACCCGAGCCGAGAGATTCGAACCCGGGACCTTCTTGCTGTGAGGCGACAGCGCTAACCACTGGGCCACCGTGCCGCCCTACTGAATATTGTTTTATTATTATATAATTATTATTATGTAGCAGACGCCCTTATCCAGGGCGACGTACATCATTATAGAGGCGTGAGGAAACCACAGCGGTGAGGTAAAGGCAGCCATACATTAAGCCGGCGCCAACATTTGCCAGACACTGCGTTAGATTATTATGTTATCGGCCAATTAACAAGTGAGTATTTTTTTTAAGTGGAAGGAAACCGGAGAACCCGGAGGAAATCCACACACAACAGGGGGAGAACACACAAACGGCACAGGCACCCCAGGCGGAAATCAAATCGCCTCTGGCAGGACATTTCTTTCGCTGAGGCACAGATGTTACCACTGCGCCACCCTGCCGCCCTTCCCTGAAGACTTCTTTCGGGGATGCAGCACCAAGGTTTATGCAGGATGCCTCAACACGCCTCCAAATCTTAGCGCTAGAGAAAAAGGCAATTATTAGATAATGGAGGCCCCATGCCTCCCCGCCCCCCCCATGTATGGTGTGCTATGATCAGCACAATAGCTGTCGTGGAACACATTAGCGTGAGACTAGGTAAGAGAAGATACCTTCGTGGAGATATGGAACACATTATTAAAAAAACCTTCACTAACTGGCAGAGCAGATGGCAGTCCCCCTTACCTCCCCCAGCTACTCCCCCCCTCCCCACACACGAAACGATCCCTGTCTCTTCCCCCAGCTACATACCTCTTCACTGTCCCCCCTTTGCCATGCGGGCCCAACTTTCTAACGTCTCCCTTCTTTCAGAAGAACCAATGGAAACATTTGATTGGCAAAGCCTACTGTATTATGGACTGTCATCAAGTTTAGATGTGTGACAGAGGTTAAAAAAAGAATAAAATACACAATTATGAAATGTGGGAGAGGACATGAAAGGGGAAAAGGCTGTTAATGTTACTGTTTGAATCTGCTGCATTCCCGCAAGGTGCTGGGATGTTGTTGCAATAAAATACAAAATATAAAAAATATATCGCGTTGGGTGAGCACGCGGAGGTGAACAACACGGATCATCTAGTGCCTGACACGATGGGGTCCCTCCTGGCAAACCTCCCTGAGTGAGCCCCCTTGCTATCCCTGAAACTTGACTGCAGCGTTCGATCTGATGCAGCCACAAGACCTCCTCCAACGAGATCCTGTAGCTCAGAGAACATAGCAGGCAGCATTAGCCAAGGGGAAGCACATGCAATGCCAAAGTGCTATAGTTGTAATTCTGAAATAATGCAAATAGCAAGACTCATCTTGAGTTTCCTGCAACAGCCTGTGGTTCGACACATAAGTACCCCGAGATTGTGTGAAGAGACTTGGTAACAACATCATTCAATCGTAGCTTCAGTGATCCCGTTAGCATCTACGCCTAAGCTCCATCAAGGAAGTCAAGAAGCACAAGAGCCTTGAAAACAGAGAACTATGTCCCTCCACTGATATAACGTCATACACTGGGAAAATAAATCAATTTTCCAGTAGGTCAGTTTCAGTCGTATTGAGACGTCTGCTTCTTAACCTGCGCTGCTCTGAATAATAATGCAGCAAGGATTAAGTAAACATTTCCAAAGCCTCGGCTACCGAATGTCGACATGTTTAACTGATGATGGCAGCAGGAGTGGCGGTTCATGCGTTCCCGAGCGCGCTGCGCAGCTGCTGCATAAAGAGCGGCAGCCGTGCGGGGTCCTGCGGCCAGCGGAGGATGCAGCGGTGCGGGAACATGGCAGCACGCAGGCATAACTTGTGGTACAGCTCGAACTCCGGGATGTCCTCTAGCAGCGCCAGAACAACGTCCTCACGGTTCTGCTCGATGGCGCGTTTCTGCACCTGGGGAACCGCGAACCTGTCGATGGTAGTGTGGAAGCACCGGCTGTTAGCCTAAGGGGCATTGATGGTGTGCAGTTAACGCTTGATCAATTAATTAATATATCGAGGATAGTGTTATTATGGGTGGCACAATAGTACAGTGGGTAGCGCTGTCGCCTCACAGCAAGAAGTTTCCAGGTTCGATTCCTGGCTCAGGTGCCTTTCTGTGTGGAGTTTGCGTGTTTTCTCTGTGCCCGCGTGGGTTTTCGCTGGGTACTCCGGTTTCCTCCCGCTGTCCAAAAACAAGCTCCTGCCCAAGTTAAATGACCTGCTGAGTAAATTGCCCCAAAAAGTGTGCCCTGCGATGTACTGGCGCTACATCCTGGGTATTCCCCCGCCTTGCACCCATTGTTGGCTGGCGTAGGCTCCACCCCTCCCCACCAGGACCCTATAAAGGATTAAGTGGGAATTGACAATGAGTGCCATTATTCTATAAACGAAGTGCTGCTCCATTTTGTTATTTGGTCTTTGTGATAAAGTGGTTGCTGCCACAGGGATGTGGAATTTCTATCAGTTAGGCAAGCTCACCAAAACTATGTCAGTGGCATCGGTTACAAAATAATCATCAGTTTATATGCCTACTAACTGCAAATGAATTGAATATTTATTCCATTTCTGAAAGTTTATGTCCTGTGCACAGATTTACTCTTAATAACGGAATAAGGAATTTCCACCACTGGCTCAGTTGAGCATGGAAACCCTTCACTTATTTGAATCTGACCAATGAGAGCGGAACAAGCGCCATCAAATCCTCCGTCATGTCTAACAGATAGATCATTATCCTTCACACTTCACCATGGCTTCAAGCTTAGGCCCAGTCTACCAATGGCTCAAGACAAATCTCAACTGAGGTTCCACACACAATCAGATGGGGAAATAAAAACAGTCTTATGGTCAAAAGGCCTGACATGACGATAACACAGAGGTGGGGAAAGTATGGCCCATGGGCCACCTGAAAGCTAACACTTGGAAACGGCTAGGAAATTATGTTTATCTGTCACCGCGAGAGTCTTAGCCACATTAATCCAGAGCTGGAAGGATATATTTTTCGGCTCGCAACACTGTTTCTGTTTTCAGCAGGCGAAGTCGCTCCTGTCGCTCACCGCAAGGGCATCCTGCAGGGCTGGGAGTTGCCGATGCCTGTTCTAATGAGCACTCACCTGTCAAATCGCCATTTAAATTTTCTACCCGGCCCTCCTTAAGACAAGGGCTGTTTCCCACATCTCCCCCAACAGGACAGCAGTGTGAACTCACCTGCAGATGTAGTTGTCACGGAAGAGCGCCCTGGTGATGACGACCAGCACGCGCCGGCTCTGCTGCATGCTGGTGATGTACGCCTCGGCACGCACCACGCCGGCTTGCATGTCGCGGTCCTCCAGCCATAGCTTCATCCCGACTTCCTCTTCCAGTGGCTCCAGGTGTTTGCTCGTCCAACGTTCGTCCTTGCTCGAGCAGATGACAAACACATCGTACCTGCACCGCAAAGCAATGACGGACATCGTTAGGACCAATTAATGTGTTTATCGCCCGACCTAAACATGGTGGTAAGCACCTGTAGATCTATGTCATCGGAATTAACTTATATTTGTGTAAGATCCCAAAAGTATAACAATGGCCGGTGGGTTTTTGACCCCATCAGTGCAGATTGCAGTGTACTATAGTCACGTGTATATGGGTTTTCTTTGGATGCTCAGATGTCGTCCAATATTTAAAGGATTAACATGGCACTAACTGAAGATTACAAAGCAGAACCCACCAGAAAACATCATCTGGAGTCTTTGTAAGGCTTTCCTAGCTAAATTAATTATACTGAGATGTGGCTCATAGCCTGTATTAAGAGAGCAGAGTTGGATTGCGACCTGTAAATGGTAAGGTGCTCACTAGGGTGTATTCTGGTGCTGGTTGGACTGACAGTCAATAGTATAAAAAGGAAACATGCATTAACCTATCCAATATTAAATGTACATGTGTGTCTGTAGTGTCTACCAATCATCCATTAGGCATTTGCAATGTCGATAACATAGGCCAATGCCAACCACTGCTCTGTGATGAAGAGTGGTCCTGCCATCAGCTGAGTAGATGGATGAGGTATCAGTCGTTTGAACATCGAGGTCACGCAGCACAACGTTGACGTCACTAAAAACGAAATCGACCGCCGTAGCCCGACTGTGGCTAACACCGCACCTGTACTGCACCCGTCGCACGACCCCGTCGTCCTCGCCCAATTCACAGTCGCCGTTGTCCGAGGATGGCAGCGACTCGTAGCCGAGCATGCGGTGCATCAGTACCGAGGCGAAGTACTGCATGCGCCAGCCCTGAAAGTGGATGAATAACGCCAGCACGATGACGGACAGGACCACCGACTGGCTAACCATGAACATGATGAAGAAGGGTGCATGGTCCTTGCACGCCAAAGTGTCGAACGCCAGCACGGATGTGTTAAAGTAGCTGGGTGGCGTCCGGCAGTTGTATTCCGTGGTGGCACCTGGCACGTGCACACGCGCATGCCTGCCCGGCCCCGGGGAGCCAGTGACGTTGCGTAGCCAGTTGGCAAACCAGCCGAGGCTGGCGCACGTGCAGTCGAATGGGTTTCGTGCACCCAGCCATAGCTCGTCAAGGTGCTCAAACACCACACTGAACACCTCCTCTGGCACACCAGTGATGAGATTTCTGCGCAGGTCAAGTGAGGCTAGGCTCTTCAGCGGGTCGAAGACGCCGGGTATGAAATTGTCTATGTTGTTAGAGTTCATGTCGAGCGAGCGGAGGTTGGAAAGACCAGTGAAGACTGTTGCCGGAACCTCGTCGAAGCCATTAAACAGTAGCTCCAGTATGCGAAGCTCCTGCAGCCTATTGAGGAACAGCACAGGGGGGTTGTTGTGCTTCCAGAGGCGAGCCAGGTTGTTGTGCCCCAGCTTCAGCGTCTGCAGCGCGGCGAGCCCGGCGAACGTGTCCTTCAGCACCTTGTTCATGTTGTTGTTGCTGAGGTCGAGGAACGTGAGGTTGACGAGGCCATGGAATGGCGAAGGGTTCAAGTCAAGGCTGGTTAGATACGTGCGTGACAACCACACGCGCTGCAGGGACGGCGTGTTTGCAAAAGAGCCAGACGTCAACGTCACAGTCGGGTTGTACGACAAGTACATGTCGAACACGGTGCTCAGTCCATAGAACTCGTCCCCTGTTAACTTCTGGTTGAGCCTGTTCCTTCCCACGTCGAGTATGTGCAGATGTGGTGTGTACTGGAAAGCGCCTTTGGATATCTTCGTAATCCCAGAGTGGGAAAGGTTCAGGTAGAGCAGTGGCGATTCGGACAGGGAAGACAGGGTACCTTTCCCAATTCCACCAAGATTCCGTGAACTATTTGCCATGTGCAAGTACTTGAGTGCATTCAGGCCACTGAACGTATTGCCCGAGATTTTGAGCAGGCTGTTGTTCTCCAAAATGAGCTCCTCGAGCCTCTGTAGCCCCACGAAGGCGTTTTCGTTGATGGCGGTCAGACCATTGTTGGACAGGTCAAGTCTCGCAAGACGAGGACACGATGACAGTAACTGGAACGAGTTCGTCTGCACCACCTTCAGTTGTATGTTCCTCAGTGATAGCGCTCTGAGAGGTGCCCCCTCTAGCTGTGTGCACAGTTCGTTCAGTGCATTTGTGGATGATGCCAGTGGCGTCGAGTCCAGCACCAGCAGGTCAAACAGCAAATGCTTAAAGCAGCCATCTGCAAACTGACAAAAGGAAACATCCCCCATATAGTGAGCACCTGTCAAATCTAGCATGGCACATATGGGATGGGTGAGCAGCACCACACCTGGCTCAATGTTTCCCCAGCACCACACCTGGCTCACTGTCTCCCTAGTGGCAATTTTTTACACACTGTACCAGGTTCTCATTTGAGGTTGAGTCAACCTAGGTGAGGCCCAGGACCGGTTTAAATAAGCATTACGAGTGTTGGCTATGAGTGAGAATCGAGCCTGGGTTGTCAGGTTCCAGGCATAAAGATCCCCCCCCAAAGCTTTAAGAAACTGTACGGTCACGTAGAATTTGCGAATTACGATGAAGGCCAGCACAGTATACAAGGAGGTGGGTGGCCAGCACCATGCCCGGCTGCCTTTGTCTCCCAAGTGGCAATGTCTAAACACCACACCAGGGCTAAATCGACCTAGGGGAGGCCCAGGACCAGTTCAGAAAATCGTGACTGGTGTTGGCCATGGGTATCGAACTGGGGTCGCCAGGCTTGTAGCCCAGCATGCTAACCAATAAGCCAGCGCTCCCCACAAGGCACGCACAACGCTTATTAATCATCAGTCTTGTTAGGTCTCAATCTCGTCACATCTCAAAAGCAAAGCAGAACTTAACCTGGATAGCCCTGCTTTGCAGGAAAACTATACAGCGGGAGAAAAGGTCAGTGCAGAAAAATCGACTGGTGTACTCCCTGCCTTCACCAACCTGCACTGAGGAAGGTGGATAGGTAAAATAACCATGATGTTATGGTAAGGCCCTCATGCAGCAGTGATTTGACAAAGACAGCTGTATATGTGCATACTCCATGAAATACATATTCACCAAAAATATTCAGTTTGGTGTGCCTTCCATCAGTATATATTTTTCAAAACTTCTTGACTACAGCTCATGTTGTCTCTGGTTTAGTGGAATGCACCTTTCCAATATTACCCACGAATTGCTAAATTAATCTTTGAACAGCAAAACAGTCAAGCAACAATTCTGTACGCGTATATATGGTGCATTAACTAAATCGTTACATCAACACCCGTGTCTACGTCACCCCTCAGGTGCTGTTAGCCAGGCGCCTAAACAGAACACTGCAACATCAGCTTAGAGAAGTCACCTGTGCCAACATGTCATCTGTCCACCAGTCAAAAGCTCCTTCTTGTTAATAATCCATTTCACAGTTTCAGTGGTGGCCACACATGCAAACACCTCAGGATGCCTATGCAGTTCCACAAAAAGCCTTAAATTATATTTCCCTCTGCATAATCACTATCACAACCAGCAGCCAATCCGACCTCACACCACGTCTGGTCACTTACATGTTTTAGGGGATTGTGGGACAGGTCAATTGCTTTTAAGCTGACGTTCTGCACAAACACGAAATCTTGATGGGCGAGTTCTTGAATAAGGTTGATTGAGTAGTTCAAGTAACGGAGCTGAGGCAGCTGCTGCAAAGTTCCAAGCTTGACCGACTTCAGGTGATTGTGAGTCATGTTCAGCACCGTCAAATTCTGAAAACAACACGCGGAGACAGGCGTCTCTAGTCATGTTTTCATCTCGCCCATTGCTCAGTTTGTCGAAACGTGATGGCGTGAGTGCTATTGAAAGTCAAGATATATGCAATTACTTTTTTTTTCATGCTTCATTGGCATTCAGACACAAATAGAAGCAATTTTCCATTCTGGATTCCAATCAAGAGCAAAGGCACATATTTCATATGCATAGCAGGGAGGAATCACAGGGCTTTGCAATATACTTATAATTATTGCATTTATAAAGCGCTTTCCACCAGAGGGTCACAAAGCACTGCATAAAGCTGCGGAGAGAACGGCCTATGAACAACAACGACATAAGAACGGAAAATCAGTAACAATGACGTTATATTTTTTGGGGTTTTTTTACAAACCCGAACTATGGGGAGAACGGCATGTCAGCGACATCAGGACAGTTCAACTGAAAGTCAAATAGTAGCAATAAATTACAGGACATAAAAGCCAAAAAATAAAAATAATTCTTCAACAAACAAGGAATGTTTCAAAGCAGGCGCAGGTCGGCAGAAAGCCATCATCCCGGCACAAAAACATTGAGCCACATCAACAGTTCTGGCCAGAGGGCTTGAAAGCCTAATGGAACAAGTGATTCTTGAGACAAGATTTGAAGATGCCCAGGGGCTAAGTTGACCGAAGCTCCAATGAAAGGGCATTCCAGAGTCTGGGAGCAGCGTACGAGAAGGCTCTGTAACCCATCGAATGGAGGTACGATCTGGCCACATGCAGCAAGCCCGTATTGGAGGATGTAAATTGAGGTGTTGAGGAGGGTGCCTGAAGTAGGTCATGGATGTATGTTGGAGCAGCGCCAGTGAGAGCCTTGTGGGTGAGGAGAATCTTGAATTCAATCTTGTATTTAACTGGAAACCAGCGGAAAGACATAAGTACTGGGATATGTTATTGTGGGTGGGTGTGTGAGGACTCTTGCAGCCGCGTTCTGCATACATTGGAAACGATTTATCAGGTAGGAAGGGGTGCCAGGGAGCAGTACATTGCAGTAATAGATTCGTGAGGAGATGAAGATTTGTATTAGTTTCTCATCATCGGCGGGTGATAGGATGTTGTGCAGTCTGCTATATTTCTGAGATGGAAATAGGCTACATTTCTCACCTTGCTGATCTGTGTCTCGAAGCTGAGAGGAATTAAAAGTCACACCTAGACTCCGGACTGCCTTAGCAACTTCAGTGGTCTGGTCGTCAAGCATCAATTGGATAGATTCAGCCGTGGACAATTGGAGCAGGGTTCTAAGAGGCAAAACTTCTGTTTTGTCAAAATTTAGTTTAAGGAAATTTGAATTGAGCCAGGCCTTCACAGTTGACAATGAGGACGACATGCAAAGACCAGATGTATTGATGGAATACTCTGCGTGGATATAAATTTGGATGTCATCGGCATAGCAATGGTAGCTGAGATTGAGGCTGCGAAGGATATGTCCAAGAGGTTGTATGTAGATACTGAAGAGGCCGAGAAATGAACCCTGAGGACTCCAGACAAAAACAGGATGGATCTTTGAGTTTTGTCCTTCGAGGCTGATGAACTGCTTTCGGTCAGAGAGGTAGGAGCTCAGCCAATGCAGGGCACAGCCAGAGACCCCTATACCCTCCATTCGCTCAAGTAAAATCCGATGGTCAATGGTATCAAAGGCAGCGCTCGGGTCCAGGAGTGCAATACTTGGCAATCCTTCTTCAGCAGCGACGAGTAGGTCATCAACTACTTTTACCAGAGCAGTTTCAGCACTATGGCCGAATCTGAACCCAGATTGAAAGGGATCGAGGAGGTTATTGTTGAGAAAGTGTTTCTGGAGTTGGGCAGCTACAGCACGTTCAAGGACGTTAGAGAGGAATGGCAGATTTGAGATGGGGTGATAATGATCAGGGATGTTGCAATCGAGGGCAGATTTTTTAAGCAGAGGGGTAACTGTAGCACATTTGAATAGTAGGGGAATGATGCCGGAGCGAAGTGAGTTATTAAAGAGATTAGTGACGAATGTGGCAAGGGATATGAAATTTTCCTGGATGAATTTAGATGGGAAAGGATCCAGGGAACAGTTTGTGGGCCGAGATCTGGTAACTAAAGAAGAGACCTCGGATTCCGTTAATTCGGAAATGTTCAGGAGTTGTTAGCTGAAGGAAGGTGAAGGAATATTTATTGATATTGCTTGGTGGTTGAGGCTGAATAGAGATATGGTCGGCTTCAGTTTTTTTCTGAGAAAAACTGAATCAACTGATCTGCCTGATCTTTATTAATGAGAAGTGAGGGCGAGTGACCGGTTGGACAAAGGAGCTGATTAATGGTTGAGAAAAGAATCTTGGGCTTGTTGCAGGTATCAGCCAGAATGCTGAAAAGATAGCTTGTACGGGCACAGTCAAGTGCCTTCTGATAGCAGAGGAGCTATTCCTTAAAGATTTGAGCATGAATGGTGAGGCCTCATATTCTCCAAGTCCGTACGGCCCTGCGTGCATTTGCCTTGAGACCCCAGAGTTCAGTAGTATACCAGGGGGATGGTTTTCCACCTGAGACATAGCGTGATATTAGTGGGGCCAAGTCATCCAGTGTGCTTGATAGCACGTTGTTGTAAGTTTCTGCTGTTGCATCAGAGGTAGTGAGCCGAGGCGAAGAGTGAAGTACTGTTGATTGCTGCGGTGAATATGTCTGGGGTGAGGGCATTAAGGTTTAAAAAATTGATTTGGTGCTTGGTGATGGAAATTGGAGGCAGTACTTGAAGATCAAACCACACAGAAGAGTGACCAGACAGACTTGGATCAGTGATGGACAGGTTGGTTACCGATATGTCCCATGAGCAAAACAAATCGAGTATGGCCACATCTGTGAGTGGCAGACGTCAAATGTTAAGTGAAGCCAAGTGAGGTCAGTGTGGCCACGAGATCCCTTGCAAGAGGGCTTTATAGAGTGAACATGGATGTTGACTCGCCAAGCATCAGGATCTTTTCAGAACTGGAGCACATCTTAGAATGCAATATATAATATATTCTGCTCTTCCATAACAAGGCATGTAATTTACTTTTGCCCGTAGTGGTGAAGTTATCGAGACTGATCAAATTCAGTGAAATATGATTTTAATATAGCCATAGGTGACCAGGCTGAGAAACTACTGCTCACAGGCCTCGTCAGACTGCATGATTCCCCCCAGGTGGCTGAACAATGAACCAATCATGATGGATATACCAAGATGAACTCTATAGCCCCAAGAGAAAGCATTCTACTGCATCTTTAACAGTGCACATCCAAGACCAGTCATGACATCGGAGAGACAAAACATACACTAGGCACACGTGCCACGATGTCACTCGCTTAGATCAATATCCAAACCTAAAGCCTGCTTAAATTATACATTGAAAACAATCTGCTCCATATGAAGTACGCTTCCTAAGCACCACCTCCTGCTTGGAGATGGTTGGACGGATTTGGGGGTGGATAGGGTGAACCTGAAGGTACAAACTGATACACACAGCCTCATTTACACCATGATTATGGAGACTGGAGCCCTCACATCCAGCAGTTTCTGAGTCAGTGCACACTGCTCCTGGGCTGGTAAAGCCAATATAAAGTGAATCTGCTCCTCGTGTTGACTAGCAGCAGAATTCCTGTACTCATTACTAACTGTAATTATTGTTAAATACTGATATAAGTTTGTCAATCTATTATAATTGCCCTCTATAGCTGTTCTTTCGGGACAGCCATACAAGTGTTTCTTCTGTCTCCTAGACGTTTCTCCTCTCATATTACAGGCATCATAAAGAAAACGAGAAAAGAAATACTCAACATGATTTATTCAGAAAGAACATCTTTGAAGAAGAATTCACATTATTATCATTAATCAATTTAGGCGTGATCAATTGAGGCGTGTGCTACCCAGCCACCCAAAACTTGATCTGAATCTTGGTAAGCCTTTAAAAATCGATTACCGTCAATGGATAAAAGATGTTTTCTTCGGGAATCGTCCGTTGAAGGGTGTTGAAGGACAGGTCAAGCTCAGTGAGCGCAAAGCAGCTCGTGAAAATGCCGCTGTGCAGTTTGCCCAGCTGGTTGTGCGTTAGCGACAGGAGAGTGAGATTGAGCAACACAGTGCACAGGTTGTTGCTTGACGTCATCTGTGAGATGGAGTTGTATCCGGCATTGAGGTAACGGATGGCAGGGTAGCGAGCGAGTATGTGTGACTGCAGCAAGTGCAGCTTGTTGTGCTCAAGCAGCAGAGAGGTGATGTCAGTCGGGAGGTTATCTGGAACGTGGGACAGCTGTCGGTGTCTGCGACAACAAAGAGAAACAATAGTCAAATACACAAGCATGTGCGTGCTAATATCACTCGTAATCACTCCAAGATTTGACAGCACCAGTGCAACATAAACAGAAATTTGAGCTAAAGTTGGGGCACTTTTGCCAATGTACATATGTAAGCAAGGGAAGAGACTTTCACTATTTCTGGCAATTATACAAGTGTTAAGATCACAAAGGGTGCAGTTTGCAAAAAGCTACACATACTTGTGGCAAAATATGCCAACAAAATGTGTTGATAATATATGCATTGTCCCTGAAACTGATTGGCCTACACTGGATATGGCTTTCTTTAGAGCCTAATTGTCAGCATTAGCCAGATATTGCTAGACCTGAGCAACTTAAGCATTGATATTGCATTGTCCTGAGCTGATTGCCTTTTGGCAACATCTGGCTAACCCTGACAATTAGGCTCGAAAGAAAGGCATGTCCAGTGTAGGCCAATCAATTTCAATAACAATGCATATATTATCAAAGCTTTTTTTCAGATATTTTGCCATAAATATGTGTGGCTTTTTGCAAACTGGGCCCTTTGTGTTTTAAGATCTTAAAACCTGTAAAATTGCTAGAAATGGTAAAAGCCTTTTCTCTTTTTAACATAAATTTGAGCTGCTTAAGAGGATAATGATGACTAAAACATGCTTTCCTCTATCGTACAAAGACCTGGGCTAAAATCAATTTCCAGTCTCTATCAGATTGTTAGATACAGTGTATAAATACATGCTAGCACAGATGCAGTGATTTCTTAGATTTTACCATAATGCCGTGTGGTCTACAAGTACTCTATACTTCACTTTAGTGTGCATTATTAGATTATTATTATAACCACAAGTGTCTGTGAACCGAAGTCAACTATCAGTTAATTTCAGAACCCCCTTAACCCTGTACAGGGTTGCGGGGGACTGAAGCCTATCCCGGCAGACATAGGGCAAAAGGCAGGACTATTCCAAGGATGTGATGCCAATATACGCAGGGAACAAATTATCCCTTAGATTTAACTTTTTAAATAAAGTACAAGAAATATGATCGATGATTGCTTCGAAAAGCAAGCATCCAACGTGTGAGGCGAAACGTCGCGAGGAGAGGAGAGAGAGCCATCGACGCGGCTGTCCCGAGAGAGCAGCTTTTTCGAAGCAATCATCATGCATCGAGCCGTGAAAACCTACATCATTACAGAAATATGATCGTTGGTAAAATAAGATAAGCTGGCGCAGGTTCTGAAGAATGTGTCTACTAAGGTAAGTACTCTGTGTTTAGGTGCCAGGCAACGGACAGGGTGGCACCTGCAGTCTGCTGTGTGATTGAAGATGTAGCAGCTGTGCGGGGTGGTGGCCAGGTGGACATATGATGCCACCTGCTCCAATAGTGAAGGTTGTGGCAGCAGCAACAGCAGGAGCAATAGAGATGGCTGAGACATCTTCAGAATAGCCTTACTGCAGGCTGGCTTCCCTGCCACAACCATCCTCCCTCCTGCAATCTGTAAAGTGGAAATGGAACACACATACAAGCACAGTAGTGATCAGTCAAGTGGCTCATGTTGCATCATATCATGACTACGACCATTAGTATTGTAAATATGTTTAACTGAGTCAAAGGTCCCCTGGTCAGCTGCATGTATTGTACTGTGTATGATGTTGGCACCGTACCTATATAGTTACCGTACACAAGTGAACTGGTCAATGCCAGGCACTCCTCATGGCTTTCATCTTCTGCCTTGATGTTCATGGCTATGCCACTGAACAAGATGCAGTATTTATTTAAGATCAAGTCAACTCCCGAAGAGCATCATCAGTTGCCACTGGTGACGTGTTATCAGTCACCTGGAGAGACCAGTAATCCCAATTATTGCACATTTACTCTCCTCTGCTGCCACTTCCTCAACAGTCTGCATCACTTCCTCAAACGCGGTTACTTCCTGATGGTAAACCAGGAAATGTGCCAATCGATGTTTTTCCTATTTATGAATAGAAGGTACTCGACTAACGCAACGTTTATTATTATTGACGCAACGTTTCTTAATTCACTGAATCTTTGACTTATTTGCTGCAACTGAGGACATTTAGCAACACAGTGTCGCCAAAACGATTACCAGGAAAACCGGCGCTCTGGAAATGGATGGCAAGACTGATGCCCACACCCTGTGAATGGTCATCAACCTAATAACTTGCACAGGCTCAGGTCCGCTTAGCTGTGGGGACCCTCACAAGACACGCCGTATTCTGGGTGATTTGGTAACAGGCGTATAGAGCGCACAATGTACTACATTGAAACTTACATTTGCACGGATTGAAACAAAACTGCAATAGTGTATTTATTGCTTAACATGTTTACCTGTCAATGTTTTCCAATAGCTTAGTGTATGTGGTGAGAAAATAATATGTTAATAGGCTACATTGTATACCGTAGTTGGTCCATAACGATAACTTACAGTCCGTTGTCAATTCGTTGGGAGAGACGCTCTCACCACGCAGTGCAAATCACGATGCTTTTCTGACCATACATCACCAATACATGGACAGCATGGGTTGATGAATGAGGTGGCCAGTCCGATCAGCTCACCTGCCAGTGCTGTTAGTCATGGCAGGGAATCGAACTCAGGCGACAGCCAAGTGCTAGCCAATACACTCCTAAATTCGCATGAGGTATACTATACAGATCATAGCGACATGACACAGAAAGCTTCGTAACATGGTTCAATGTGGCACCACATAGATCAATAGCTTTAATAAACGCAACGTTCACAAACG
>JAZEWT010000012.1:11426153-11437630 GCA_036362905.1 Mordacia mordax
TGTCTGCCGGGATAGGCTCCGGCTCACGGCGACCCTGTCCAGACCTAAGCGGTTTCTGGCAACGAGATGAGATGAGACAATAAATAGCGTCTGGGCCTAAACCCCCACACTAAGCGCGCCGGGCGAAGCGATTTACCTGGCATGTAAAAAGTAAGAATACTTATTCTAAGTATATACACGTGCACTATATACCGTATATCTAAACTTACATACATACATGCGGTACATACTAAGCACATATGCGTGTGCCGTGAGTTAAGAGATCGTTGCGATTGTATACAGTGCGGCGAGGACTCAACTGCAGTAGTGCTTTGTTGTACGCGAGCTTCTCGCTGAAGTTCAGCGAGCGGCCCGCAGTGAAACCGACACACGAGTGTTTGTTGTAATGTCGCAGAGGCGATCAACAACAATAACAACAACAACATCAAGTCGCGAGTAAAGAGAGGCAGGCTCACTGTGCAGAGGAGCAGTGCAGGAAGACACGCGGCTGTTGGACGGCGCTAGTGTTCGGACGGACCGAGGTATCGACCTCCACCCCCGCCTGTGGCTGCTGTGACTCAATGTACGGCCGCCACGGTTACCAACCGTCCCGCATTGGCCGGGACAGGTACCGGCGTTTGTATCTCTTTCCACCATCTCATCTCATTGTCTGAAACCGCTTAGTCCTATACAGGATCGCGGTGAGCCGGAGCCTATCCCGGCAAACACAGGGCGCAATGCAGGGATATTCCCACGATGGGACGCCAGTCCATCACTGCGGGCAATTTAGTCTGCGAGCCAATTAACCTATGCAGCAGCATGTTTTTGGACTGTGGGAGGAAACCGGAGCGCCCGGCGAAAAACCCACGCGGACACGATCCGCACGATTTTTAATGGCAACTGTACGATGCGATTAATGACATGAATGTCTGTGCGTGGTCGTCCCGGCGGATATCGGGGACAAGGTCGGGTCAGACCCACGATAGGACGGCAGTCCATCACAGGCCACCCGGGGGCAGCAAGCAAGCATGTTTTTTTGGACTGTTCGAAAACCGGAGTCCCCTTGAATGCACACACGCGGACACTGGGAGGACACGCAAAGTACACACAGACACCCGCGTCAAGAATAGAACTCGGGGCTCTTGCCGGGAGGCGATAGCTTTCCTCACTTTTCACTGCAGCAACGTATTGTGCTTTCATAAGATTACAACAGGTTTTACCGTATCTGGCGATTATGCATGTGTTAAGATCTTAACACCCGCATAATTGCCTGGCAATTAATTATGCATATGTTAACATCCCAAACACCAAAATAGACACATTTTACAATGCATCCAGTTGGCAAAAGCCACACATACTAGTGGCAAAGTATGCAAACAGGTAGCTTTGATAACCTATGCATTGTCCTTCAACTGACCGACCTTCACCAGGCAGTGGCTTCCTTCAATTATCAGATGAAATACTCGAATATAGCAATCGGATAACACAAATATAGTATGGAGAGACAAGACACCTCTCACAGCCAGTCATAACTGGCACGTTCTGTTTACGCGATAAAACCTAACTACTGGCTGTGTCGGGTAGAGGAGGGTTTGCGACACATTTTGAGCGTGACCTCATCTCATCTCATTGTCTGAAACCGCTTAGTCCTATACAGGGTCACGGTGAAGCCGGAGCCTATCCCGGCAGACACAGGGCGCAAGGCAAGGATATACCGACGATGGGACGCCAGTCCATCGCCGGGCACTGCGGGGCAATTTAGCCTGCGAGCCAATTAACCTATGTAGCAGCATGCTTTTTTTTGGACTGTGGGAGGAAACCGGAGTGCCCGGCGAAAACCCACGCGGACACGGGGAGAGCATGCAAACACCACACAGAAAGGCACCCGAGCCGAGAGATTCGAACCCGGGATCTTCTTGCTGTGAGGCGACAGCGCTAACCACTGGGCCACCGTGCCGCCCATAATGTGAGGTCTGAATTTTTATTTTGAGTATAATATGAAGCCGAGGTATTTGTGTTCCTCAACTTGTTCAATTTGTTGGTTTTCTAGTGTATATAATGGAATTGGAGATTTGGATGTCGTTTTTTTTGTCGAGAAATCATTAAATTAGTTTTTTTGACATTAAGAACAAGTTTGAGTGACAGAAGCTGTTTTTTAAGGATATTAAAGTCACATTGTATCTTACGAATTACATCTTCTGGGGAATCTCCAACCATTAGCAATGCAGTGTCATCTGCAAAATACATTGATATGAGAGAGAGTAAGTGAGGTGCCCAGGCCATTTATTATTAGTAATTGATTAGTTGTAATTTCGATTTTTTTGGACATTAAAGTATCAACGGAAATGGCCTCGTTACATATGAAGAGGTAAATCTTGAGCCAGCCAACCCCATGACTGGAGAATCAAAAGCCTAGGAGTCAATTTTAAAGAGTATTGTCATCTACTGTGTCAGTAGATCACAAGAGAGTTGTGACAAGTCTCGAACTAGAATGGCACTGTTTAGTTTATCTTCCAAAGTGCTAGAATCTAAGTTCAGTGTCCAGTACTGTCGAAGCTGTGCAGTATTTCTCATAAAACCCTGATTGCTTTGGATGAAATAATTTCTTTACAGAGAAAAAAAATTGTAATCTGTTTTTTGAGACATTTTCAAAGTCTTTAACCATAGAAATTGGTTGGTAATTATTAGGATCATTTACTGACCCTCCTCTATGAAAAGGACGAATGAAAGTGGTACTCAATTCAGTAAGAAACCTAGCTTCTTGAATAGATAAGTTGAGGATATGGGTTAAAGGTCTGAAAATTATATCAACCACTGCAACTGGAGCAAATGGAGGACGATTATCAGCCCCAGCTGAGGAAGTAATCTTCAAAGAGACCAAATGACTCGGGACATCCAGATGTGTGATAGGCTCAGAGTTAAATTCTTCTTGTGAAAACTTTATTTCGTTTCAAGATTTTGACTGGTCCGCAACACGGGCATAACTATGATTGTTTTAGCATAAGTATGTCTACTTGGACGTTAATGAGGGTACAGGATATAAGGAAACATTTGTGTGTATTTGGGTCAGGGTGACTGTCACATGCCTGGAGTGGTTGGCAAAGGTAACAGCGTAGAATAATTGGAAGCACAAGCAGATAATTTGGAATTCGGGGCTCTGGAGTTGCAAGGGTGGTGGTGGTGGTCATGCGAGTGCCTCAATAAAGCGGCAGACAGTTTAGAGTCCTCAGGTAGCAATTTAGTAACGCCACCATCACCGAGTTCCAATCTTTCTCACCGCTGCTCTGATACGAACTCTGCCATTACACTCCTCTAACGCAGGTATTAACAACACGCAATAGCCTGTGCGTCCACTCCACAGGTCTTCGCGTTGTTTCGTTGCTATCCCGACCCGTGCTTTGGTGTGGGTGCGTCCGTGCATCTCAGTCCGAATTCTAGATGCGTGTGGGGACGGTGGTTCAGCGGTTAGTGCGCTGGGCTACAAACCCGGCGACCCTAATTAGGCGCAGGTCGGAAGAGAGCCAACATCCTGGCACGACAACACTGAGACGCATCAATAGCCCTAGCCGGAGGACTTGAAAGCTTTAGAGAACAAGTGAGTCATGAGACGAGATTTGAACGAATTTCCAGCGGAAGGGCATTCCAGAGTCTTGGAGCAGCACGCCAGGAGGTTCTGTCACCCATCGAATTGAGGTGCGACCTGGGCACATACAGCAAGCCTGTATTAGAGGATCGAAGTTGTCGTGTTGAGGAGGGTGCCTGAAGTAGGCCACGAATGTATGTCGTAGCTGCGCCATTGAGAGCCTCGTAGGTGAGAAGGAGGATCTTGAATTCAATCCTGTATTTAATAGGTAACCAGTGGAGAGACATCAATACTGGGGGTATGTGATCGTGGATGGGTGTGCAAATGAGGACTCTAGCAGCCGCAATCTGCACACGTTGGAGACGATTGATCAGGTAGGCAGGGGTGCCAGGGAGCAGTGCATTGCAGTAATCGATTCGTGAGGAGATGAAAATGTGTATGAGCTTCTCAGCGTCAGCAGGTGACAGGATGTTGCGCAGTCTGGCTATCTTTCTGAGATCAAAATAGGTTACCTTCGTCACCTTGTTGTGTGTCTCGAAGGTGTCACACTTTGACACCGGACTGCTTTAGCAACTTCAATTGTCTGGTCGCCAAGCATCAATAGACTCCCCCCCCCCTTCTCTGGCCAGATTAAAAGACATTTTTTTCACAAAACGTCAAACTCAACATCACACATGCAGCTGCTGCCGCCTAGCGTAGACTGGCCATATTTGCACGCATCAACCTTCTTAATTTATTTGTTTTCCTTTACCTGGAATTGCTGCGTCTCAGCTAATGATACAACAAGCCAAAATATTCCCTTGCATTTCTCACCATAATTGTAGAATATAAATTGTAATTACCAATATAGCCCTAATAATAATAATGTCTTCTTTTAAACTGATACTCATTATTGAAATGTACATCTTTTTATCGCGGGCGGGGCGGTGGCCCAGTGGTTAGCGCTGACGCCTCACAGCAAGAAGGTCCCGGGTTCGAATCCCTCGGCTCGAGTGCCTTTCTGTGTGGAGTTTGCCCCCGTGTCCGCGTGGGTTTTCGCCGGGTACTCCGGTTTCCTCCCACAGTCCAAAAGCATGCTCCTGGATAGGTTGATTGGCTCGCAGACTAAAATTGTCCCGTAATGCCCGGCGATGGACTGGCGTCCCGTCGTCGGGTGTATTCCTGCCTTACGCCCTGTGTTTCCGGGATAGGCTCCGGCTCACCGCGACCCTATATAGGATTAAGCGGTTTCAGATAATGAGATGAGATCTTTTTATCGCCTCACTGACGCTCGCTCATGACTATTTGCACCGATTAGTTATGAATATATATATGTTTAGTTTCACTCTGTAAAGGGAGTTAACACGTCACCTTGATTAATATTATCAAGCCCTGAATATACAGTCTAGTCGCGTTTTATTGCGTTTGTTGGTGTTGCTTGATAACAGGAAGATCTACAAACCTTCATCGACCATAGCTTAGGTGGGGCTGTTAACGCTATGGGTACTTTTTTTGCCAGTATACATATATAAGATTACAACAGGTTTAAGATCTTAACACCTGCATAATCGCCAGATATGGTAAAACCTGTTGTAATCTTCATCGACCAGTTCGACAGGCCTTGGATCTCAAGTGCATCGGTAGTTTAAGTAAGTGATTATCCTCTTTTTGTAGTCATTTGTATTTGCATAATCAACGATCCCCGGCACGCATTTCTTCTTAGCGAGGATAGCACAATTTGCCTATCAGGGGCATCCCAAATTTGAAATGTGAATTGGTGGTTTCCACATGTCTACTTGAGTTCCTGTAGCCATTAAAACGGCCTCAAGTATGACATCATAAGTTCCCTCTACACACACAACAGCAGGCTTTGTGGTATGTGCAGCAAGGAGCTGGGCAGACCGCAGGCTATGGGCTCGTGCAGCAGATATGTGTGCAGAGTGCAGGCGGTTGGCATGCGCAAAAGAGAGATGAGCACAGCACCCCAAGCTGTCGGTGTGTGCAGGGGAGGCTGGGGGTGGTGCAGTGTGGCGGTTGGGAGCAGCGAACGTGTGCGAGACCAATCGACTCCACAATCTCAAGCCTTCGGACCCCTCTACTGCATCGCACGCCGAGTCTGACAGAACTTCTGACGCATACCAGGGTAGTGAAGAACAGGGTCGTGGAGGTTGTGTCAATAATAATTGATTTATAGAGCGCTTTTTACCCGAGGGTCACAAAGCGCTGCACACAGCTGTGGAGAGAACAGCATGTCAACAACAACGACATTAGAGCAGAAAATCGGCAACAATAACATTTTTGAGGGTTTTTTAGTGTAAAATGCTTTGCGTTGCTAATTACTATGAATGGAATTTTAAGTAAGGATAATAAGCCTTTAAGTTAGCATTTAAAAGCTGTGTGCAACCGTGTCTGATGCTTAAGCCTTGTCTAACAACCACTCCACTGACAACAGCCATCGTTTATATTCCCCGATTGTAGGTGGAGGGACTTAATTAAGGTTACCATTATTCCTTGAGTTATAAATTACCACCAGGCTATGGGTACTTTTTGCCAGTATACATATATAAGAGTAGGACAGGTTTTACCGTATCTGGCGATTATGCAGGCGATTATGCAGGTGTTAACACCTGCATAATCGCCAGATATGGTAAAACCTATTAAGATCTTAACACTTGCATAATCGCCAGATACGGTAAAACCTGTTAAGATCTTAACACCTGCATAATCGCCAGATACGGTAAAACCTGTCCTACTCTTACCACCAATCTGTTACAATGAGCCATACACCGTAACAGCACGACACTTTGTTGCAGATGTATTTGAGGAGCTTGAAGCACTGTTACTGGAATTATGTACATTTTCAAATATATGACCAGCTGTAGAGAAGTGAAAATTATAACCATTTACAATATCTGAGCTATTTGGAAGGAATTTTCGATCTACTGAAAGGTTCGTAGGTAAATTATTGAAAATAGACATTTTCAATTGCATTAAAGCAGACCAAAACAATGTTGTTTTCATGTCAAGCCAAGATGGAATTCCAGAAATAATCTCATTTAACATGCACACCAATTTAGTGCATCTTTACATGATTATTTTCTATACATGATTTATGAATCACCATAACCTATACAATGTTTGGCACCATGAACAGTGAGCCTCCCAACTGCCCCCGCATGCACCGCACACACCTCGAGGGAACCATGAGATTAGGGGTTATCGCTTCCGATCTTCGCCCCACCGGTGGTTTTCATCGGGGGGAAGGGGGGGGCTGTAGCAACGGACCTGCGCCTCAGCGCTTTTTTTCCACTCAGAAGAATTGGCCAGGTGTTATAGCGCTGTCTTGCCACGATCGTGGCCAGGCCGTAAGAACGACGGCACCGTGGAGCCACGGTAAACGGGACCATTTCCCGCAAATTCCGGCTTGCATAATTGGGTGCTTAGGGATGACACTTGACCCTACAGGCTGTTGGAGATATATAGGGGACCTTTTCTGTGCCTTTACCTAACTAAATTAATGGGCTGGTGAGATACGACCGACTTAGGAAGAGAAACGGAGTCAACAATAATTGGGTTCGGTTGACTTTAGTTACCGCTTCGGTGAACTGATGACAGGCAAGTGGGCTTTGAGACAATCCCAGTGGATCTGAGGTTATGGATTAAACGAATGACAGGGTTATTAAAGGAGGAGATGGCGAAGGCAAGCTGATGAAAGAACAGAGAAAGACGCAGAGATGCAGGAGGAAGTTACGGAGAGGGAAGGAGAAACAATGAGGGATACAGAGTTGGAGCGGACGGACAGGGGACAGGATTGCCGTGCCCAGCCAGCGCTCCGTCATCGAGTGGCGAGCGCTTTTGCGCTGGGCTGGGCTCCATCACCTCTTCTTCACTTTCCCTCTGCGAAGCATGGTGGAGCACGAGACGAGGCACCGGCTCCTCCGGGTGCCGGGTCCGCTTGCTGAGTCGTGTCTCGGCCATTCCACAAAGTTCAGCGGGACTTGGTATCGAACCAACAGTCTTTATTCCGGCGATAGCAAAGTTCACTCGGTGTCGCGGCCCCACACTCTCCTCTCCCCATGCTCACAAACCCCCACTCTCTTGCACGACCGCCACATATATCCCCCTCCCTTGCTGCCAAGTGGCCACCCCGAATCCACTAGACGACACTATTAAAATGCAGACCCGGGACGCGCAGCGGCCAATTGATAACGTCCGCGAGCCATTCAACCTGCCACCGGCCTAATCTCCTCTTTTCATTAACGGGCACCACCCAGCCTCTGTCTGGTAGGTGATCAGGTGGCGCCACGGTGAACGCGCAGGGGGCAATTCATGACGTCCGCGAGCCATTCAACCTGCCACCGGCCCAATCTCCTCTTGCATTGACGGGCAATACACAGCCACTGTCTGGTAGGTGACCATGTGGCACCACAGCATAAACAGTCAGGTGGTGCTTTGAAATGAAATGTCTTCGCTGCCCTTGTTTCCGTCTGCCTCTGCGTAAGTGTGAGTGAGAGTGTCACGCGCGTCTCAAGAAGCGTCGAGCCGGGCACGCCACGAGGGTGTGCGAGGAGAGGCCGTGCTGTGGCAGCATTGCGTGGTGCCGGGGTGTGAGTGAGCGAGTGCAGCTCAGTGGGCGGAGAGCCAAGTTAGTGCGCGCGCGCGCATGTCTGAGAGCGCACCCGTGGCCTTCACACTCGTCGGCTGCATACTGATCTGGGCCCCAAGTGATGGCGCCATTACTCACTCGGGCACTGAGCCCACGAACGGGAGTAAGAGCCGCAGCAGAGGCCCTGATGATGCAGACTGACAGCCGGCCATGGGACCGTAACCCCCCTTGGGGAGCTCGAGAGGGCTCACACGTTTGCAATACGCAAGTTAACAGAGAGAAATTCAAGCCCCTAATACTCATAGAGTTATGACGAACCTTTTGTTCCAATTCCTGAACTGATTCCTGTGGTCCTTGGATCCCATTCCAAACATTGATAGTCATAGAGTTATGACGAACCTTTTGTTCCAATTCCTGAACTGATTCCTGTGGTCCTTGGATCCCATTCCAAACATTGAATCTGTTTGCCATCACTGTGTGGTGCAGGTACCCCTCGTCGTCTCGTTGCACCCTGGGCTCCGCTATTTGGAATGTCTCTGCCTGCCTAACGCGCGCTGAATGCTTAAGAATGGGATCCACTGAGGCTCCTAAGCATTGTTACACCGCATGCCTGCCTCCCTCGTTGCTCACAGTATCCTGTCTAGCCTTGAGTCCGCTCACACACGCACGACTGCACACAACACTAGACGCCACATGATGAACTCGAACCACCAGCACAGAGAACCCATCGACTTCATATCACCGCCCGTATCGCCAGCCTCTGCTCTCTGCTGAGCCCTGACCTCATCCGACCGGTTCTCTCGCTCAACCTTTCTTGGTTTCGGTCCCAGCTGAGCTTTCAAGCTGTCTCTCTCTGCGCAACTACCTCCTCACTTCATCTCATTGTCAGAAAACGCTTAGTCCTGTACAGGGTCGCGGTGAGTCGGAGCCTATCCCGGCACACACAGGGCGCAAGGCAGAGATATACCCATGATGGGACGCCAGTCCATCACCGGGCACTGCGCGCAATTTAGCCTGCAAGCCAATAAACCTATGCAGCACCATGTTTTTGGACTGTGGGAGGACACCGGAGTGCCCGGCGAAAACCCACGCGGACACGGGCAGAACATGCAAACCTGAGCCGAGATTCGAACCCGGGACTTCTTGCTGTGAGGCGACAGCGCTACCCACTGGGCCACCGTGCCGCCTTTCCTCCTCACCCCCCTGCGCTAATGCCTCTCTCTGCTCCACCACGCTCGGACCCCCAAACTGCAAGAGAACACATGAGAACACAGTCTCCCTGTGTTCTCATGTGTTCTCCAGTCTGGATGCTTTCATTCTCCCCATGTGTCTCGTCGTGTATGCCTTTAAATACTTCATCCACCACACCTCAAATGCTTCTATAATCTCCAGGGTCTCTCTCCTGGCATAAAAAAAAATCCCTCAGTTACCATTGCTATATATGCTTCCCGGGCGACCAATAGCAAGCCAGGTAGGTTCAAGTTGAAGGCCATTGTGACCAGCCCCCAAGTCCCCCCGACCCAATAACAAGCAAAATTGCAAGTCGTGCTCACGCATTTACATATAAAGGGATCCTTATAACCTTCAAGAACGTCCAATTGCACATACATTCTTAAGCACAAAAAAATCCAAGTTATGCCCCAATTTGTGACTCCCGTTGGACAAACTATGGTCCAACGTTCCATGTTTACTCAGTCTCTGCTCGGGAAAATGGTCCGAGCATATATGTGGCAAGCAAATCCTTAAAATACCAAACTAAACCGCAAAGAGTTCATGTAAAGTGCAGTGCTGTATTTTCTCAAACTTGACTGTTTACCAATAACAACACGCTTTTAACGGAGGCAAATGACTGCCAGATCTGCTGCAGTTATTATAACAGCTGAGCAAATCGGCTCACTGAGCGAAACCATGTGTTTTGCATGTCAGTTTTTATTTAACCTGGAAGGATCCGTTGGGCTATGGAACTTTTTTAAACATTTGTTTAGATGGGAGAGGTAAGCAAGTTACATCTCAGGGCACCACCGCGAGCAATTTTATCAAGTCAATTAACCTAGGCAGCAGGTGTTTGGAGTATGCGAGGAAAATGAAGTAGCCGACAACAAGCAACGTGAACACGGGGAGAATGCGTAAACTCCACACACAAAGGTACCCGAGCCAGGGTTCGAGCCCAGAACCGGCTTGCTTTGAGTGAGCAGTGTTACCGCGCCACCGTGCCGCAGTGTTCTTCCTTGTCCTCATCGTTCATTGCCAATACCCGCTTAATCCCCTGTACTGGATCGCAAGGGGCTGGAGCCTTTCCCGACCGACAGAGGGCGCAATGCGGGCAAATAGCCAGGATGTGATGCCAGCACATCACAGGGCACACTTTTTTCGAACAATTTACTCAGCAGGCCAATTAATCTAGGCAGCAGCATGTCTTTAGACGGTGGGAGGCAACCGGAGTAGCTGATGAAAATCCACGCGGGCATCCTCAGTCATAATGGAGCAAGTGGTGTTTTTTATGTAAATATTTCAGCACCTAGAGTGCTGTGTTCGAATCCTTCATAAGTGCACATTTTATCAGTACAACACCAAGGCTTTTATTTTTTACATCAGCTTTACTTCCAAATTATTTATTATTATTCTGAAACTTCAGTAATATTTTCAAAAAGAGTGTCACTAATATATCCAAGTAGACGTCTGGAAGATATCCAGGTCAAAACATTTGTCAGCAGGACACGTTAACAAGGGACGTCAGAAGAACGTGTTACACGCTTTGAGCAAGATCACTTGTAGAGCGTCTATTCTGCTCGGTCATTCACTGGTGGATAAAAGGTTCACAAACGAGATGTTTATACCATAATTTGCACCACTGACCCAAAGTCAGCAAATTATTAAGATGAACATCATCTGCCTCGAACTGTCGTCACATCATGTATTCTGTCTTACACCATCAGTCATAACCTCTCCACACTGGTGAAGGAAGGCCTCTAAAAGCTGTCACCATTGTTCATTCTTACAATGCAACAACGAATCTCAAGTCATACAGAGTAACATATACCGGTGAAAACTGTTGCTTTAGGCACATTAGGCTTGTTGCTTTTCATTATCAAGTTTATTTGCCAAAACATTTCAACTTGCTCTCTACAGTAATAGCTGTACAGTAGAATTAAAACAAATCCCAGTTGGACAGGAGATATATTCAATAACGGATAGCATGTAAAACTCAACCTTTACGAAAGTTATCTATGGTAAATGTTTCTGAATATCTCATCTCATCTCATTGTCTGAAACCGCTAAGTCCTACACAGGGTCACGGTGAGCCGGAGCCTATCCCGGCAGACACAGGGC
>JAZEWT010000012.1:11460880-11471609 GCA_036362905.1 Mordacia mordax
CCGCACGGTCACACACGCAGAGGCGCGCGGTGCGTTCCGTACAGCAACAGACACGCAGACGCACGGTTCGTCCCCCACGGCCACAGACACGCGGACGTGCAGATATACAAAAGACAAAGAGCCGTCATATAGCCTTAACAGCCTGTGGGGGTCGACTGCTGTTTGTGAGCACCTATGAAAGCCAGCAAAGCACATGACGGAATGGGTTACCAGTACCACGCCCGGCCACCTTTGTATCCTCGTGGGAATGTTCACGCATCGCGTATTTTCTGCTGATTCCATCTCGGGGATGGCCAGGACCGGTTCATAAAATCGTCAGTGGTGGTGACCGGGGATGAGTTTCGAATGCCGGTCACCAGCATGCGGACTGCTGAGCCACAACTCCTCCTGACACACAGCTGTACACACAGAACCACTTACACAGCCGTATAGATGGATGGACACGCATCCCTACAGCTTCATAGCACAGCAGCATGGTCCTACAGCTGTACTTACACGTGGCCGTATAGGCACACAAGACACGTGGCTATACAGCCGTACACACAACTGTAGAGCTGTACAGTGGTAAATCCGTACAGCCACATACTGATACAGCTATACACACATTGACAACCATATGACCACTCAAGCACAGCCAAACAACAACAGACATGAAAGTACAGCTGCACAGTTATATCAAGGTCCCCATATAGCCACAGAGCTGGGGTAAGTGCTGTTATTTTGCACGTATGAAGCACCGCACACGAGAGACTGGGTGACCAGTACCATGCCCAGTCGCCTTAGCGTCCCTCGTGGCAATGTTTTTGCACACCACACTCATTTGAGGCTGAATCGACCTAGCAGAGGTCCAGGACCAAATCAGAAAACGTCACTGGTGTTGGCCGTGAGTGGGAATCAAACTGGGACCACCAGGTTCATAGCACCAACAACTAAACCACCGCTCCCCACAACCACATAGATTTTGTTACGATCGTCATGGCCAGTAGCTGTAATGGTTAAAATATATGACTACATAACCTACATCATTACATATAACTGTCAGTTTGTTCATATCCTGGGCAGGGTCAGCCCAGTGGACCACTCCTGTAGACCCCGCGTTATGAGTAATAATTTGTGAGACATCAACAGTGGATGATGTGAGTGGATTAACCTGTCTCCAGCCCAGTAAGATGGTTTTGCCATTAGTGTCAAAGCTGTATGCAGGAGATAAATGTCTCATCGCTGTCCTTTGAAGAGGATACAACTTTGCATTTTGCGTGCTGTTAGATTAGAAGATAGAGGCCTTGCATGGTGTATTCATATGTTTATGAAAGTCGATTGCCGACTCAAATGGTAAGTGCATTTTATAAATGTGTTTTACCCGGTTAACATTGCCAGAGTGTTTATGAGGATATCGGGAATTGGTAATTCTTTACAATCGTGTAAACTATTCACTAATATTTTGCCGATAATACGCAGGCTTTATGTTCACCCATTTAGAGATGCATGTTCACAGATATACGGAAAGGGAAAATGTGGATTCACGAAAGATAAAATATTTCAGACCAAACGGCTCAAGAAAGGACGTACAAAAAACCATTGCAATGCATTCACAGATGGTATTTTAAGGAAAGAAAATCGGAGAGCGCATGTGAAACATGACAACAGGTACACATTATGGGCTGCACTCCGCAGGTGAAGAGCAGGAATACTGTAGGCCCATTTCATTTCTCACTTCTTCCAAATTCAATTTTGTGCTGTTCATTACTGTGATAATAGTGTCATTGAAAAAAATATCTCATGAAATTAAACAAAATCTTGCATTTATTGTCTGTTAATGGAGGCTGAGCCGGGTGACGGGAGGGTTGCAATCATTCCCCGATTCAATATTCAACCTGGCTGTCGAATCGCTCTGGCCCTGGCTTCCCGACGTTGGTGTAAGGGTGTAGATTGGCGCGGCACACAGCGTGCCATGCCCGTGTCAAATTAACAGCACGTGACAGAGTAATTACACAAACACGGAAACATGTCCTGTGCGAATACATTTGTAGAGGTCACATCATACGAAATATTGCTTTGTTACCCGAATGAATGTTTGGGCTTCAGCTTTGTGTATAATGCACGTTGTCATGATGTTTAATAATGAAGTTAGACGAGGGATGACTTGCATGTATCCAACAGATTAAAATGTTCTGGGCAGAAAAGCACTATGCTGTTCACGAGCGCCTTGTTTCGTGAGTTGTCGGTAATTATAGAGCTTGCAGATTTGTTAACAAAATTGCCATTTAAACTGCCGTGTAAAGATTTCCATTGATAACTTAATTTGAGGTGCATTTGTCTTTAGCTTCATGCTGATAAAATGTCTAACAAAGATTGGTTTAATTATGATATAAACATGCTGTTATTAAAAAAAGTATTATTTGATATGGAGGATGACATTTCAACTGGATTGCTTCAAATTAATGTAGTCTTTATAATTCAAGCATCCTTAAATATGCAAATGTTTATTTTTTTAAACATTGTGCATATTCATTGCGTGCACAATGCTGCCGTGCATATCGCATCTGACGGCAGGACTGGCGGCCGTTATCTTGTAAGGTGGCCCGTCAGATAGCTGCTGAACACCCAATGAAAAGTCCTCCAGTGCAGTTTCGTATCGGGGAAAAATAAGAAATGTGAGTAGCCCTTGGAAAAATGTAGAGATTTATTGCCGCGAGTCAATGCATTCTATCTTCGCCCCCAGCAGTGGGAGGAGGGAGACTTCATTATTTCGGACAACCTGGCGCTGGGCCACGAGGCTCACCCGTCCACACAGGCCCTGCCGAGCGAGGTGGGCCTCCGAATCATGCACCGCACCACCGTGCGTGGCAAGTCGTGTCCCAGCAAACTGTGCCACGGGGCCACCGCCGCCGTCATCGCTGCCGCTGCCACCACTAGCGGCTGAGCTTCTCTGCAGAGGGTTTGCACGCTCGCGTATGAATCGGAGGCGCGCACGTGGTTATGAAAATAGGCGGTTATTCACGGGCACACGTGGGAGTTAACGAGCGCGCGTTTATTTGCAAGTTCGCTTAATGACGCAGGCACACCAAAGCGCTGTTGGCAAGCACCTATTAAGGTTGGCTTGGTGCACGTGGTGTACACCATGCCTTGCCCTACAGCCATGAGTCCATAATGGGTAGACTCCCTTCGTCGTCCCGAGGATGGAATTTCAACATGGTACCACGTAAGGAATAGAAAGATTTTTTTTACCATTTCTGGCAATTGCCAGGTAAAACAACCTTTTCTGGCAATTGCGAGAAATTGTAAAACAACCTTTTCTGGAAACTGTCAGAAATGGTATAAAAAAAACCTTTTCTATTCCTTACATATGTACACTGGCAAAAGTACCAATAGCATGGTACCAGGTACTCTTAATGAATCTAGGGGAAATCCATAAGATTTCATCATCACTTTTACACTCGTGAGTCCAATATTGGTTGAAAGTCTTTCGGTGGTGGGCGAGGGTGGTTAAAGTGTGCAGACCTCTGCGTAATCCATCAATATTTATGTATAAAACACAAGTTTAGGCCACACTATTTCAAAGCCCATTTTGATGGCCAAAGATGGTATATTGCTTTATTCTATGCACAGACACACGTTACCCTGCATTTCAAATGCAGGCAGGTGCACTGGCCAGCAGCCAAAGATAATTGTATGTTAAGCGTGGACACTCATTGAATTTGAAATGCATAAAAAGAAGTCTGAATCGCCACTCAAAAAACACTTAACCTTATTTACAGTCATTGCAGGTGCCAATGGGAAATTTAGATTTTCAGATCACGGATTTAATAAATGAGCTGTCAAGGGGACAGCCACAAGCCTTGCCCTGTGGTTCAAATAAGGGTCCAGTGCAAGTTTACTGTGTGGGAGCACAGATTAAAGTGTTACCTGCCAACTTAAGGCATCGGCATTTATGTGAAAGCGTGAACATTCATGTGTCCACCCACTAAGTGTGTGTGTGTCTGAGTAGAAAAAAACAATATTTTTGATCCCATTTTAGTTTAAAACGAAATGAATGAAACACAAACACGGGCGTGCACATTGGCCATTTTATTATGAACCAACGTATCACCTAATTCAAGTCATTTTAAAATAACTGATTGTGTGCCCACTCCAGTGGTCCAAGAGCCTTCATGGAAACGGTCATATAAAAACACGAGATATTTCATCCTATCTCGTCTCATTGTCAGAAACCGCTGAGTCCTGTACAGGGTCGCGATGAGCCAGAGCCTCTCCCGGCAGACACAGGGCGCAAGGCAGGGATGTACCCACGATCGTACGCCAGTCCATCGCCGGGCACTGCGGGCAATTTAGTATGCAGCCAATTAACCTATGCAGCAGCATGGTTTTTTTTGGACTGTGGGAGGAAACCGGAGTGCCCGGCAAAAACCCACATGGACACGGGGAGAACATGTAAACTCCACACAGAAAGGCACCCGAGCTGAGATTCGAAGCCGGGACCTTCTTGCTGTGAGACGACACCGTGTTGCAAAGGTATTTCATTCATCCCTGTATTGAATGCATGTTTTATTTCGATTGTGTGCCCCAGATTAGCATGCTGTATTTGGATCATAATCGACCTCATAGGTCTAAACTAAATACATTATTTGAAAAACCATAAATACAGCCTTAATGGTTGTGCCATTGCACGTGTGGAAGTAACACGGAGGGGAGAACTAGGCTGACAAGGCCGTGATGGATGCCCCGGGGTTGCTCAATTACTCATCGTAAATGATCCCGATTTTCAAGGCAACTGTCTATTTAATATTCAGTAGCATTTCAGTCACAGATGAGTAACTATCCGTTACAAAAATTGATGGGAAAGCACGGGTCATTTCTTCTTAGACTACTGAAGGGGAACAAATCAAGATCTATCGGTGTCTCACATATTTTTAAGTGAATTCTGACACTAAAATTCATGCAGTATACATTGGAGCGCATACAAGGTTATGATTCATGTGTACAATTGGGCAGGTTGTCTTTCCTTGTTTTGGATTGGTGGTGATTTGGTAAAGTCTTTATACTGTGGTGGGATGTCACCTGGCTGGTGATGAAGGTTATATGGGGTTTGTGAGCGTGGACATAACGTTGACCTGCAATTGCACAGAATACATTGCTGCAGGTGACACCTTGACAATAACACTGCCGTCAAAGATTGTACAATAAATATATCTTTATTTGAAATGTGACAACCCATGTTCAGTAATCATTGCCATTTATTATACTGTGGTGGACTCTAAAGTAATCTTTTATATTTCTGTTTTATCATTGCAGTTTTAATGAAATATAGGCTAGCAAAAATCTGCCGCGCTGCTGCTGCGGTGAAAAGTGCAGATGAGGCGCATGTCTGGTCCACATCTTTCTCTCACAATTTGCCCCTTTTGTCTGTCAAATTGCCTAGGATAGAAATGTAGAGGGGGAGGGAAAAGAAGCGGAGGGCAAATAATAATAATAGTAATAACACCAGTCGTGCGTTTATAATTGATGTACAATACTTTCGTGTTCGTGGACGTGTAGCACCGGATTGGACCTTAATGACAAGGGGGTTATTTTCGCATGGCATGACTTTTTTGCACGGCCAAGAGTGCATCAGCCAGGCTTGACTCGTGCCACTGCAAACGCCTTGCTCTGTCAAGTGAATGAATCAGTTGATCGCAAATGGCCAGAATTTAAACTTCACCCAGTTCTGGCCGCTGCTGCGGACCAAACATTTTTAATTGGAAAAACTCGCAGATTTTTTATTGTGCCGAGCGCGTATATGTTGGATCCAGTCCATTTTTCCAGAGTTTAATTTGTTTATTAAACAAAAATACTGCATAATTGGTCTTCATTTGCTGCCAAATCAAGGCTACATGCAGCGCAGGTCAATAGAAATAATTGTATGTAGGCCCAAACACCAACACGTGCTTGGTTTCCAGTTAAGAGTCTTCTCAGGTAAGTGCTGCTGAATACAAGAGGACTTCGCTAACCGTGTGGGTTAAATTTCTAAAAAACCGGTTTGACGACTGCGTGAGCTCAGGCAAATCCGCAAACCAGTTCAGAGCCAAATCTGGGAGCCGGTTAAGGGGCAAAACACGGGGACGATGCGGTGAGCGTCTACCGTTGTAAAATATCGCCTGTGTGTAACATTGTAAGTTGGTGTAAAGGATGCAAAAAAATACTCCTAGGCATGTCGGTCCACTGCTCGATGACAGTCTCCCGATGTTGTTGCAGGTCGCATTTGACATACTTCACCAGTTTCGTCAGCGTGAGCTGTGTGAACGATATAAAACCCAACAAAGGACATTGTACCAAATACAGCACCAGGACTTTAATGAATATACATCCTTTATTTTCATAGTCAACTTTTATTTACGACACATTAAACGAGCGTGCCTCTAAATGTACATATATTCTCAATGTACATGTTCCACGTAATTGCAGACCTAGCAACACATGACCAGCACAATTATTCAGTTGGCCGACAAATATTAAAGCGTTCCAACATTATATGTAAGTGCGTTCCAACATTATATGTAAGTGCCGCGGATATGTAACTAATGACTCGCGTGATATTTAAACGGGAGTGTGTGTGTGTGCCGATGTCGTCGACAGTGCTTGCATTGCAAATCCCCAACAACATAGCACTTATTGGCAGTTAAATGTCTCAATCTGCGCTTGTTGTTGGGGATGCGCCACGCAGCCAGCAGACTTGGAAGCCCCTTAAGGCATTCCAGCAAAGGAACTCAGTTGCTGTCCCTCACACGCTCAAGACATTGGACCATCGCTCCAACAGATGGCATGCATCACTCTCACGTCACAGTGTATAGCATCAGGTGTCCGTGGTGGGGCTTCTTGTGACCGGTGAGGTGGAATATCCATGAATGGAATCGCCCACCCACCATTTCCCGATCGTACAGGCGCATCTGCAGGAGGTATACGTGCGATGTAAACCGCTAAATGCAGCCAGACAATCATAAATGTTGCGGTCATTACAAACTTGGCATTACTGTATTCACCAACAAAAATAACCGCCGTAAAAATACTATTCTATTCCTGTACTACACATTCACGCTGTAAGGTAGTCTCATCTCATCGTCTGAAACCACTTAGTCCTATACAGGGTCACGGTGAAGCCGGAGCCTATCCCGGCAGACACAGGGCGCAAGGCAAGGATATACCGACGATGGGACGCCAGTCCATCGCCGAGCACTGCGGGGCAATTTAGCCTGCGAGCCGATCAACCTATGCAGCAGCATGCTTTTTGGACTGTGGGAGGAAACCGGAGTACCCGGCGAAAACCCACGCGGACACGAGGAGAGCATGCAAACTCCACACAGAAAGGCACCCGAGCCGAGAGATTCGAACCCGGGACCTTCTTGCTGTGAGGCGACAGCGCTAACCACTGGGCCACCGCGCCGCCCGCCGTAAGGTAGTGTCAACATTAATTTTCATAAGTGTTCGTGTGAAGTCTATAATAAGCTGAAAGCAGACTCAGCGTTGGATGAGCAAAGAGGAGCAAAGAAATTCCACGAATCATCGGGGATTATTTTCTGTCGGTCGTGATGAGTGTAGCGAAAGTGGCAATCTGATACGCGCGTTATAATCACTGCGTGTGGAGGCCTGGCGGCTCACTGGACGGGAGCCGAGCAGCGAGCGCTCATTCTGGCTCCTGTGATCCAACATCTTACATCCCCGCCGAGGCCGCCGCGCCAATAATATTAGCAGCAAAACGACAGAGGCTTGATAATAAACATTGCTGTGTTTACTAAACGGCACAATAGGGCTGCGTAGCCCCATTCTTAAAGCCATGTGGAATCGTGTTACGTACACCCAAGAGGTTAATGAAGTCAGATTGCTCAAATTCATCCACGTTTTATCGATTAAAGTTGCAAAGGTTGTGGAGTTAATACCGTGCTTGTGTGCAAAGATTGCGGAGTTAATGACGTGTGGCTGCACGCATCTCATCAAGAGAAACTTTTAATGAACACCGCGTTATGATTAACGCTTGGCGCGGGGTGTATGAGCGGCCGTGAGTGAACTCGCCGAGACGGGATGCTCCGCTTAGATGGTTAATAGCTTCGGAATCTGCTCTTTCAAAAGGACCACGGAGACAAAATAGCGAAAGATACAAAGACACGGAAAACAAGAGACAACGAGACAAATGGACGAACTTTCTAAAGGAATGCGAGAAGCCACCATAGAACGCGTCCCGTGAGAGAGGAAATGGCAACAAAGAAGGACCGACTGGCGTTTTTTTTCACTTGAGAATCCTCCCTACCCTGATCTCCCATCATCGTTCGAATCATCAAAGACTTCGAGACCGAATTCCTACACCGCTGATGTCCAAACTGGTGAGCAATTGCTGCGGCTCAATTCTAACAGCAAGTCGCTAGCAGTGGCAAGGACTGAGGGGGGGAGGGCTTCCGTGACTGTTTAATAAAATGAGAGGGAATGACAACAATGGCATTTAAAGTTAAAGTTTTACTTCTTTAAAGCCAGGATCCCCCCCCCCATTCACCGCTGGCAACAGCAGCAGCCAGTAACACAAAAGAAGGCTTGTGGGACGCCTTTGTGTGGAGGCTAAACGCCTTGGTGGCGCACAATAGCCATTCCCCAATTGTCTATTGTTAATTATTCACGCTACCGCCTGGGGCCAAGTCACCCGGAATGCGCCAGATCTCGGAAGCTAAGCAGGTTTTAGACTGTGGTGGATTGCTCTGCCCAGCGGGCGGTGACCACCGTGCATATCCACAGCACGTTGTTATTATGGGCTATTGCTCTGCTCTACAGGACTGAAGCATAAACACACCCTGTACGTGTATCGGGGCGGGGGTCATACCCACACGTTTGTGATCGCGAGAAGTCATTGGGCAGGGTGAAGGATTTTATGAATGATTATAAATACGCACGCGGCGAGGCCACGATCCGATTACCGTCTTTATAGTCGTTATTCTCGCTCTGTGTGCCGCTGCGACGCGTCCCCTGTACCGCCCAGGTGTGATCCATCTGTGAGTTACTTGACACCCACCCGGAGTGCCCAACCGAGATTCTGGCGCATGTTGCGGTGCCGCCGTATTCGCCGCGATAGCCGAATCTTGGCCGGAGTACAATCTGGTTCCCTTCACACTGGGAATGCCGTACTGGTACAAGTGAGTGAGGATATCTTGTACAGATTCTCTCGAAACGTAAGACTGATTCATGGATAGATACCACGCTAAGAAATGCTCGGCACAGACTTTGCATCGAAATAAATGTAACACCTTTTGTGCGCGTGTCACGAACCAGGATTCGAACTCTGGTGCAGTGCGCTGTGCGTTATAACAAACACTGGATGCAAAAATAGAAAATGTTTAAACCGTTCTGGCAATAATGCGAGTTCTAAGATCTTAAAATATCAAATAGCTTTCACGAAGTAAAAGGCAGGGTGTCTGCAGTGGCAAAATTGCCGCCTCACAGAGAGTACTGCCTAATGCGGTTGGAGTGCCGCCTCGGGCGTCTCTGTGGAATGTATATGCTCACCCCCTGTTCTGCGTGCATTCTCTCGGAGTTCTCCAGTTTCCTCCCACGAATACAAAAAAATCGCGTTCATGAATTGGCATATATAATGTATACACAGTGTCTGGCTAATCTCGGTGCCTCTGTATCTGTGTCTCCTTCATAACCATGTGTGAAATTTGCGCGCGGTACAAATCGTATCATTCGACACACTTGTATTATTTCCGAAAGGGTAAAACCTTTTCTCTTTTTGTATCGTCTGTGTGTACCGGCAAAAATGGTGCCCATAGATACAATCACGCAACAACACCTCGGGGAAACCCACGTGGCAAGCCTCCACAACATACAACTGCCAATGCTTGTTATTAATTTCAGGGTGGAATCTACATCTCTGAATGATGAAACATTTACACGAGAAGGTTGTCACGATGCACCACTGGATTTTTTTTCTTCCAGAACCCGCACGACCGCTGTGGAGACAGGGTGGGGGGGGGAAGGGGGAAATTTGGCTGAACTCCAAACTTATGAAATCTGAATGCCACGCAATCCTCCGAGGAAGCTGTTGTGAAAGGCACTGAATTCTGTGTGAGAGGTAGGATAGTGACGGGCGCTTGGACTTTGGTCCCGTCGCAGTGAGCAAAGGACAGATTGTGGACAAACACGGAGGGGGGCCGCGCTTCAAGGCGTTTGTGTGAAAACAAAACAGCACAGCTCTGCTCGCATAATCGGGAAGATGTTTGCGGAACCAGATGTGGAGATGAGTACGCAACACGGGATTTCGCGTTGCGGATCAATTTGCTATTTTTACCCTACTTAACGTCTCGCAATATTTCAAATCACAAACACGTTCTATATCGCACCGCGTGAACGTGAAGAGATTAGATCATCATTAATTTACGACGTGCAGAATTCTACAGCTCTGTGGTTATACAAAGCGTCGTCATCTAAATCACACGGCAACAGGCGGTACCTGTCTTTCGAACGTTGATTAGTTGTTAACACGGTGCATAATAAACACACGTACGGAAATGGGATTATTATAATAAAGGAAATCAAACGCGTTGCGATATTCGCAATACTAGCGGTAAGCGCGGCACCATCGCTACCCGCGCACCTACATATAATGCATGGATTGCGTGTCTGGCGAGGCTGTCTCATCTCATTGTCTGAAACCGCTTAGTCCTATACAGGGTCACGGTGAAGCCGGAGCCTATCCCGGCAGACACAGGGCGCA
>JAZEWT010000012.1:11525855-11542294 GCA_036362905.1 Mordacia mordax
GTGGTTAAACCCACGATAGATCGTAGGTAGACCGGCCGGAAAGTTTCTAATCGGCGCACATGCTCCCCCAGGGATCCACTTTTCGCAAGCGTAGAGAAGAGAGGGCTTGACTACAGCTGAGTTTGGTGTGGAGTGACAAGCCAGGCAGCTTCCACACAGTGTTATGGAGCTGATTAAAAGATTCTGCCCCCCGGCGAAGCGGAACTGAGACCTCTGCTGATAAAACAGCATCGGCCATGAGCACACTGTCTAGATATGGAAACTTCTTCAGTCTCTCCGCAACTGCCCCATTACTCATGGAAAGCTGAAGCAGTGGAGTGTTTAGTAGCATACAATACCCAGGCATAAACTTGTTTTTTGTAGGGCGGATGGCAAGACCCCACATTTTTTGGCATGCTCCAGGTTCAGCAGCTGCACTCCAAACTCCTCCCCAGAGTGAGTCGCAATTACCAGATTGTCGGCAAACAAAACACGTTTGGCCACTAAGACAGCCGTTCCTTGAACACACGTGGGCATCGATCTACGTGGTCCAAAAAGAGGTTTAATAATGTAAGAGCCATAGGGTATCCCTCTTCCTTCCGAAATTGAACAGGGAATGGCTTTGACAGAGCTTTACCCGGGCTTGCCCACCATCATGAAGGTCAGGGTCTATGAACGAGCAAAGAACAACCCACAACCCTGGCCTGCTAAAGGTATTGTAGTCCTTCATCATGGCAATAACCCAAGAATACAGTTCCTGTTGTAATTCCCTACACCTCTACTCCAGCACCCACACCGGGAATATGGTGTTGTGACGCTACGGCTTTGACTCCGAGCTTGTGACGGCTTATAGCGGCAACAGCACGGCGAGGATCAGCATTCACTCCGCGATAAACCAGCCAGCGAGCACGGATGAGCAGAGACTTCTTGATTTTCGATGCTTTATTCAAACCAGCAGTGCACGGCCGGAGTAGCGGCACACAACGAGCTCCTACATCGTGACGCTGCCTCCTCCTTCCAAATCCCCCAGGAGACTCTCCTCGCCCCTCCAACCCCCCGCTCCTTATATCCCCGCGGCCCCTTTTAGAAAGTTCTAACCGACGTCACCCCTCTACAGTAAAAGTCCCCCCCGCAGGCCGTGCTGTCCGTCCCCAACGTGGCTTTGTCCCCCCCTCTCCAGTAAAAGTCCCCCCCCCTATTCCTTAACTCTGCAGTGTCTATTCAAGTCTACCTGGGCATGAAGCCACAATAGAGTTCTGCAGCCTCTCCTCAGTCTGCCTGGCAATTCGATCTTGAATGATCTTTGCCAGAATCTTTCCCAGTACACTGAGGAGTGAGATGCCCGTTTAGTTATTAGAATTGGTGCGGTCTCCCTTCTTAATAAATATATATTTTTAAACCCAATTTTTTTTTATTGCTGCTTATTTTTCCCTTCTAATGTCGTCGTCGTTGTTCTGCCGTTTTCTCCGCAGCTCTTTTTGGCACCGCTTTGTAACCCTCGGGTAAAAGGCGCTCTATGAAGGCAATTATTATTATTACTATTAAAGAGGAGGACCACTGGGGCATCCTTCCAATCCCGTGGAACTCGTCCTGTCCTCCAGACCGTTGTAATGTTCTCATATAGGGCAGTCCGCAGGCGACACCACCTCTTTCAGCCTTTCACTTAGCAAATCATATCTGCCCAGTGCTTTTCTTGGTCTTAGGATCTGGATCGCCTGAGTGCTTATTCTACAAATGGCACCTCCGCCAGGCACTCAGAGAAAGTGGCGATTGATTCCAATATCTGAGGAACCACACTCCTAACAGGGTTGCCCCCATGTTATTTCGAGCAGAGAAATACTCTGCAAACCTGTGAACTTGTTCCTGGGGGTTGGAGATCAGATCACCATTTCCTCCTTTAAATAAGGTAATGGGTGCGATGTTGCACATCAATCTTCTGATGGTATTAAAGAGTGTATTGTGATGACGGGCTGCTGAAGCAGACTCCATCCCTTCAGCAGCCTGGCACTTTCTAAACGATCACCCTTTAACCTGTCACTCTAACCCACCACTCTCTAACCGTTACACTCTAAACGTCACTCTCTAACCCATCACACTTTAACCAAGAACTCTCTAAACTCTCACTCTCTATTCCGTCAGTCTCTAAAACAACCCACCTTCATGCTGCTAATATCACGCGTTTTATGTATATATGCTTCATCAATTCATGACGTTAGCACAACATTTACAACCGGATACCCATAATGTTCAGTTGGAACTGTTACGATGCCCTTAAGGCACTACATGATATTCACCCTCTCTGCACTGCCATAGGCTCCATGAAAGAGGACCTGTGCGCATAGAACCTTTAATCCGACTCTGCGGCTTAGTTGTGAAATGTCATATCCTATAAATACTCACAAGTGCTTGGCCTAACCCGCATTTAAATATTAGCGCACCCACACCGAGGCCTCATTTGGAAACCCGTTAGGATATATTTACCGAAGAATCCGTCACGTGGCTCGTTAACCGCGCTCTCATACTGGTGACGCAATGGGGGGGGGGGGGTCTAATGAGAGGTAGGGAGATCAGAAAACATTCAGTTAATTAATTGCAGCGCTTTGTGACATTAGGGTGAAAAGCGCTCGAGAAGTGTAATTGTTATTATTATTAAACCACGGCTACGCGGTGTACCTCTTGGCTGCAGTAGTATGCAAAGGCACGCCAAGTACCCAACTTTTGCATTTGTATGCCATCGATTGCAGGGTAGCTCACTGCTAACATCCGCGCTTCGCCGCAGAGAATAAAGTCCTGCACAGGCGGTTGGATTCCCACATCAGGCGCCTTTTTGTGCACCGTGTTGTGTATTCTCTCCCTGTTATACGTGGGTTTCCTCGGGATTCTGTGTGTGGGGGGGGGGGGTGTGTTCCATGACTAAAACAAAAACTCCTCAATTGACCGACAACATAATAACAATACAGAACGCAGTGTCTCGTAAATGTTGACCCCGGCTAACCACGTGACTTCTTTTCCCCCTTGCCCCTCTACAGTTACCTTCGTGTCTCCGAATCGTTCATCTGAATGAGTACCTTCGACATTGGACGAAAACTGTGCAGCTACGCGTTATGCATTGTAATAGAATTGCTGTTATCAATCCTGGTTAGCCTCAACAACAGCTCTGGGTACCCCGAGAGCTCATCTCATCTCATTATCTGAAACCGCTTAATCCTATATAGGGTCACGGTGAGCCGGAGCCTATCCCGGAAACACAGGGCGTAAGGCAGGAATACACCCGACGACGGGAGGCCGGTCCATCGCCGGGCATTGCGGGACAATTTTAGTCTGCGAGCCAATCAACCTATCCAGGAGCATGCTTTTGGACTGTGGGAGGAAACCGGAGTACCCGGCGAAAACCCACGCGGACACGGGGAGAGCATGCAAACTCCACACAGAAAGGCACCCGAGCCGAGAGATTCGAACCCGGGACCTTCTTGCTGTGAGGCGTCAGCGCTAACCACTGGGCCACCGCGCCGCCCACCCCGAGAGCTGTTATTGATCATTAACGCAGCATCAACCCAGAGGAGGCTCAGGGCTGCTTCACTGGTGTTGGCTGTGAGTGGGGACTCCAACTCGCCTCGGCGGCTTCATAGAACAACGCGGAAAATACTACACTGTCGCTACATGCACAAAAGACAAAAGATCCTCCGCATAGCCTTTACAGGCTGTTTGTGAGCATATATGAATGTCAACACGGCACAGGAGGTGGGTGACCAGCACCACGTCTGACCGCCTTTGTCTCCCGAGTGGCAATGTTAACACACTGCACTAGGTACTCATTTGCGGCTGAGTCGACCTAGGAGAGGCCAATCGGTACTGGTGCTAGCCGTGAGCGGGACTTGATCTCGGATGGCCTGGTTTTGTAGCCCAGCGGGCGAACCACTGAGCCACCGCTCCCCCTAACATAAACAGCATGCGCCGTTCGCCACTAAATGACGGAAAGATCCCCACGAGGCAAGTGACCACGCTGCCCAGTAGTTGGCTCTACTCTTCCACTCGAGCCAGGCGTTTGGGAAGAGGTGGAGTACCCACAATTTACCGCACTACTGCACGTTACCCATGGGGCTGGTTGATTGAAGATGAAGTGGGAGCGGGGGTTGGGGAATATTTAAGACACCTTGCCGCATTCTTTCAACTCCCTTGCCGGGAAATGGAGTCGAACTGGTGGCATCCGTATGACGAGTCCGGTGTGCGTGAAGCACTCCGGCAGCAGCAGCAGCAGCGTAAACACCGTGGTTGATATCGGGAGACGTGGGTAATCATTTCATTATTGAATGCGAGGTCGTTTCGAGTGCGTGAAGCGTGCGTCGTCCCGTTGGGAGCATAGGATTGTCGGTATTGTATTTATTTTCTCCACATATAAAGTCAATCTTGTAATTTATCGACCGAGTTAAACGTGTGCCTAATGTACCCTCGAAACGCTGCCTCCCATTGCGTAGGCAACAGTGGCAGTAATGGGTGCAGTGAGAGCTCCCTTATCGCATGCCTTCGTGGATATGAACCAGCAAATGCCGAACTTTCCACCTTCCTCTCCGGGGCTTTGTATTCTTAATGGAGCACTCCTAGCTGGAGTGTGTTTTGGGGGAGAAGGGTGGGTGGAATTGGGCGGGAATTCACGGTAACGCTGCCCCAGAGTGATGATCCCAGAAGGAACGTGTTAGGCTTTCGTGGTCTTAACTTGGTGTGGTTATTTTACATCTCAGAGGTCACAGAAATGCAGAAATGCGTTCTCATACCCTCGACATTGTCTGGCGGAGGACCCCTATACCATATGTGTGTCTATGTATCTCTATATATCTCTTTCAGTCTCTATGATTCTCCGTGTATCTCTATGAGTTTCAATAAGTCGTTGTGTATCTATATATGTCTCTGAGTCTACATGAGTCTCTACTTATCTCTGTCGGGGCACCACAAACGAGCCGGCCTCCACACCACCCGAGACCACTTGTTGTGACGCCTCGTGGATCCCAGAACGTGTGTGCCGGCACCACTACTCACTGCCAGCAACACCAGTGACAAGGACGGGAGGCTTCTTGCCTTTGCAGCACTTTTATTTAAGACCTCAAGACTATAACGCTCGGCGCTGAGTGCGTCAACTGAACGCCAACCGCGGTGTTCACACGCCGAGCCACGAACCCGTCAGCTGTTACGTTCCCATCCAACTCTCCTAACTCTCTGCGTGCCCCCCTTATATTTCCCTAAGCCCCCTTCCAGATTGTTCCATGTGACGTCACCTCAACCCCGTGATGCCTACTGGCTGACTCTCGTCTCTCGAACATTCAATCGTTGCATCACATGAGTTTTGTTAACGCCTCGCGGCAAGCCACCTGTTCCTTACCCACCTCACCTCTGAATGACCGCTCTTTGGTTGACCACCCTTGGCAATAGTGCCCAGCCAATCAGACAGTCGTAACCCGGCGATTGACCTGATTCCACAGCACGAGGGTCGGCATGCACCCAGCCTGGCACGGCGCGACACCCCACTCAGACATCCCCATTACACAACTTGGCACCGCTCATCGCGCACTACCCACTCATCACCGCCACTTGGCACCGCTCATCCCACACAACCCACTCATCACCGCCACTTGGCACCTCTCATCGCGCACAATCCACTCATCACTGCCACTTGGCACCGCTCATCCCACACAACCCACTCATCACCGCCACTTGGCACCGCTCACCCCACACAACCCACTCATCACCGCCACTTGGCACCGCTCGTCCCACACAACCCACTCATCACCGCCACTTGGCACCACTCATCGCGCACAATCCACTCATCACTGCCACTTGGCACCGCTCATCCCACACAACCCACTCATCACCGCCACTTGGCACCGCTCATCCCACACAACCCACTCATCACCGCCACTTGGCACCGCTCACCCCACACTACCCACTCATCACTGCTACTTGGCACCGTTCATCCCACACAACCCACTCATCACCGCCACTTGGCACCGCTCATCCCACACAACCCACTCATCACCTCCACTTGGCACCGCTCATCCCACACAACCCACTCATCACCGCCACTTGGCACCGCTCATCCCACACAACCCACTCATCACCGCCACTTGGCACCGCTCATCGCGCACGACCCACTCGCCCCATAACATCGCAACCCCCCTCACTGCCCGAACGATGGGTGTAGGTGTGCAGGTGCACCTAGCCTGGCACGACGCGGGGCTCGGCACCACATCTCTATCAGTCTCTATGGATATATGTAATTCTATGGGTCTCTATGTATGTTTACGTATCTCTATGCATCTCTGTGTACCTCTATGTATCTCTATGCATAGCTATGTATCTCTGTCTCTATGACTATGAGTCTCCACTTATCTATATGTATCTTTCTGAGTATATACATGTCTCTATGGTATCTATGAGTCTCTGTATTTCTGAGTATCCATGTATCTATATGTATATATAGGAATCTATATGTATCCACGTGTTTCTATGTATCTCTTCGAGTTTCTATATTTCTGTATGTGTATCTATGTATCTCTAGAAATCTATATGTATCTCTATAATATAAATAACAATATTTGCATTGCTATAGTGCTTTTCACCCGAGGGTCACAAAGTGCTGCAGAGAGATGTGAAGAGAACAGCATGTCAAAAACAACATTAGAATAGATCAGTTAAATGAAATAATAATTATTTCATTCTCCGAGTCTCTATGTGGGTCTATGTATCTTTGTGTGTTTCTTCGAGTCTCTATGTATCTCTGTGAATATGTAGCGATAAACGTGACGTGCACCTGGTGCGTTCCCACCGTGGATCGGTTCAAGATTTCACTCCCAGAGAGAGGGCTGGTGTCACAGACGCGAGATATGTCTCGGTGACAGCAGCAGCAGCGAGAGCTGCAGTCCCTGAATCATTGGCGGATATTTAAAGTCGCTCGCTGTGCGCGCGGCGGCTCGGCGGTAGCACTGCGCATCGGTCCCACCGGTGAGATTCTAGACGAAACCGACCAAATCGTCCACACGTTTCGCCGCCGGCGTCGTCATCATTAGAGTAACAATAACCTTGTAATGCGCCGCCTAAACGATTGGGGAACCTGGCAAAGAAGGAAGGAGGAGGGCATTGATCGCAGGACAATTGACCGTCCGAGGCGCTTCGCTGGAGGGGACGACCAGAGACGGATGGGGCTGGCGGCGGGCGTGGAAGCTCCCTCTGCTGCTGCTGTCTGGCTCTCTGCTATCGATGCGTCCCGCCCAAGACCGTTAATGTTTCATCACTCAAAATCAGGAACATCGATTACACAGACTGCAAATGACAATTAAAAAAGCAGACCCCGCGTATTTTTCACAGATCCATCTCTCCGCACACATTCACAACAGGGTTTCATGTGCAACTCATCAACTGAGTGGCCTTCTCAGAGTGCAGCATTACAGCAGTATCGGCATGAGACAAACTGCTGGACGAGTTTTGGCTTCAACATCTGCTGCTGAGACACTGTGATGATTGCTCTGCATAGCTGTCTTTTCGAGATAACCGTGTCGAGCGCTCGCCCCCTCTCTTTCGCGAAATTTCGCCTCCGATGTTGTGGGCATTCTCAGATGCACAGCTATCCCGAAAGAGCAGCCTTCGAAAGCAATCGTGATGCATCGAGGCGTCCAAGCCAGGATTTTCCACATGCAAACGTTCGTCTAACAGTGAAGAGGATCCCTTTTCCTCAGAGAGAACGGCAGTGAACATGAAAATGATAACAACCAATCACCATCGCCCCCACATCTTAACATTCACACGAAAACTGCTGATCCGACGTTAAAACAAATCCAGCATAACTTAAACACAATCCCAAACCAAGAGCTAATAATAATCCTCAAGGTAATCCGATTCTTTAGCCTAACGTCGAGTCAGAATGACATACTTGCATTTGTCTCGACTAAAGCTACATAATCCATGCTCTGCACGTGTCTTACATTGATGCCTGGGCCCCACTGTGTGGGCGGCGCGGTGGCCCAGTGGTTAGCGCTGTCGCCTCACAGCAAGAAGGTCCCGGGTTCGAATCTCTCGGCTCGGGTGCCTTTCTGTGTGGCGTTTGCATGCTCTCCCCTTGTCTGCGTGGGTTTTCGCCGGGTACTCCGGTTTCCTCCCACAGTCCAAAAGCATGCTCCTGGATAGGTTGATTGGCTCGCAGACTAAAATTGTCCCGCAATGCCTGGCGATGGACCGGCGTCCCGTCGTCGGGTGTATTCCTGCCTTACGCCCTGTGTTTCCGGGATAGGCTCCGGCTTCACCGTGACCCTATATAGGATTAAGCGGTTTCAGATAATGAGATGAGAGATGAGAGATAATGAGATGAGACCCTACTGTGTGTGCGTGTCAAAGGCGATCGCTAACAGCACTTAGAATAAATGCACTTCTATAGCGCTTTTCACCCGAGGGTCACAAAGCGCTGTACAGAGCTGTGGAGAGAACGGCGCGTCAGCAACAACGACTCGTGACGGGCAAATCAACAACAATTAGGTTTTTTTGTTTGTTTGTTTTTTGTTTGTTACAAATCTGAGCTGTGGAGAGAACAGCATGTCAACAACAACAACACGAGAGCAGCTCAATTGAAAGTCAAATAATGGTTAGAATTTAGAGAAGGACATAAAATAAGCGACAACAAAAGTCCGCCGAAGCGACCTTGGTCTTTATCGTTGCATGTCTAGAGTTGGGGAGCCGTAGTGCAGTGCTTAGAGCGCTGCGCCACGAACTCTGATTCCCGCTCGTGGCAATGACAATTTTCTCAACTGGTCCTGGGCTTCCCCTCAAATGAACACCTGGTGCAGTGTATAAACATCACCATTAGAGACACAATGGCGGCCGTGCATGGTGCTGGCCACCCGCTCCCTCGTGTGCCGTGCTGACCTTCATAGGTCCTCGGTAGCAGCACTTGACCTTATCGTCTGTTCAGACAATATGGGGGTGGCTGCATTGCCCTGGCCAAGGGGGTCAAACAGCTGAGAGAGATGAGATGCTGAGTAGGCAAACCAGCTTCTCATCACTGGGTGATTATTAAAGCCTCTCAACCAGCCGTGGTCAGGGTGTGCAGTGTTTGGGAAAGCCATTTATTAATTGGGATATCAATGTCAAAGCCCTTCTATATCGAGTTGCTCCAATACGCTCCCCTATTATTCATTCGTTTGATACGTTAGCCTGCAAACCCACACATAATACTCACGTACATTGAGGATTGTTTTCAAAAGCTGCTCTTTCAGGAGAGCCGTGTCGAGCGCTCTTCTCTCTCCTTCGCGACGTTTCACCTCCCACGTGGCAGCCATCCTCAAGCGTCATATGACCAAGTGCTTGTAACTCAGTGAAGTCTGTGTGACTGTGGTATTATGATGTCTTCCATTCTATTTAGTTTTCTGAGCCAATTAAGCTGAATCTGCTTCCACTCCTAGTTTAACACTAACTTGAAATTGCATTCCTGGCTTATAGGTTTGGCTGAGTGTTATTCCTATTTCTTGTTTGCGGTTCATATTACTTGCTATCTTGTGAATCTCAGCTGCTTCACCGATGAATCTTCGGCTTCTGTGGCATCTTGCAACGGGTGCACGAATCTTATCCAAACAGACTGTCTGTTGTCTGTCTGCAGCGTCAGCCACTGATGTGGATTTCTTTCTCTGCAACAGATGTGTTGGCACAGCCCAAGTCGGTCTCCAACGCGGGTGACCGCTCATAGTTGCGCCCGTTGATCCCAGGACGCGCCGATGCTTTAGTTCAGGCAGCGGTGCCAAGAGGGGCGAGGATGGGAAACGTCTGACTATGCAGAACTTTATTATCTTGTAATGATGTAGGTTTTCACAGCTTGATGCATGATGATTGCTTCTAAAAGCTGCTCTCTTGGGACAGCCGCGTCGATCGCTCCCTCTCCCCCAACGCGACCTTTCGCCTCACACGTTAGATGCATCCTCAGGCGCTGTGTGTGTTTGTCGTGCATGACTCCTTTTTATATGTAGGTACTATGTATTTGTTAAGTCTCTTCTGTAGAGCTGCTCAATTCCAGGATCAATGGACTGTCGGGGTCCACTTGAAAGGGTTCGATTGTTGTGCTCACACCCCGGAATCACATTAACGCCCTCCTGCTCCACCTATGACTTATCTCCTAGTTTGTATCTCATGAAAGAAGCTCCCAAACACTGGTGTTCCCCCTCCGATGTCCACACCCCAAAGCTCTATATCTATGCATTAATGACTTCAATGACTGGCCTCCAGGATTGACTGAGCTTTCTCCTCATTTCTTGTTTGCGGTTCATAGTCTTTTCTGTCTTGTGAATCTCGATTGCTTCATGAATTAATCTTGCATTATTATGGCGGATGGCTACGAGTACTGGCATCTTGTCAAAATCGATTCTGTGTCTACACTCTGTGCTGCTGTTGCTGATTTATCTGTATGCACCAAACGTATTGCTGCCTCGTGTTACTGACAGAAGGCGTATATGCAATGTTTTTGACCAGTGGGCTAAGATGTGCAGTATCGCCCGCTTCTGTTTCGAGTGATGGTGAGACTTTGCGTGTAAACACCTGTCCGTATGTGTTGTCTTCAATCATCTTGACGGTTTCTTCGATGGGTATTTTTGTAAATAAGGAGACCACATCAATACTGACGAGCAGATACGTTCCTATTCCAAAGTAATGATACTAATAACTGCACTTCTAGAGCGCTTTTCACCCGAGGGTCACAAAGCGCTGCACAAAAACAGTTTGTGCAGAGGTTAGCAGAGCTAGCGAAGATATGCCTCACAACAACCTATTTCAAGTTCGACGGGGAGTTTTACCAACAAAAAGAGGGTCCAACAATGGGATCACCAGTTTCACCTGCAGCAGCCAACCTGTATCTAAGTGGTTTTGAAGAGGAAGCTGTAAACTCATCTACACTGAAACAGATCCACTGGTTTCGATAAATTGTTGACACATTCGTTGTATGGCCACGTGGAAGACAGACGTTAGAGGAATTCTTTGGTCACTTAAACTCCATACACCCGAACATCAAGTTCACCATGGAAACAGAAGCAAACGGCCAAATCCCGTTCCTGGACGCACTGGTAAAGAGAAACGCAGACGGGACACTCAGCCACACTATATACAGGAAGACAACACATACGGATAGGTGTTTACATGCAGAGTTTCACCATCACCCGAAACAGAAACGGGGGATGCTGCAAACCTTAACCCACCAGTCGAAAACAATATCAGACAAACAACATCTAAGAGGCGAGCTACAACATTTACAACAAACACTTCTGAGCAATGGATACCCAACGTGCCATAAGAAGAGAACCTAGACATAAAGAGCAAGAAAATGAGGAGGAAGATATCAAAACCCACGCTTTCCTGCCATATGTGAAAGGCACCACAGACAAGATTAGCAAATATCTAGAAAAAATATAAAATAAAAAGTCGTCACAACCCACCAGAAGAAACAAGACGTACTCAAATGACCCAAAGACCGACTTCCATTACAGACAGAAGGCGTTTATTGCATTCCTTGCAGCAACTGTGAGGAAGTGTGGATCGGGCAAACAGGAAGAACAATAGCCACAAGAAAGAACACAAGGCGGTTGTGAGTTTGCTGCATACGGATAAATCAGCAACGGCAGCACACATTGTAGACAAACAACACAGAATCGATTGTGATAAGATGCGATTACTAGCAGGCATCTGCCATTCATCTCATCTCATCTCATTGTTTGAAACCGCTTAGTCCTTTACAGGGTTACGGTGAAGCCAGAGCCTATCCCGGCAGACACAGGGCGCAAGGCAAGGATATACCGACGATAGGACGCCAGTCCATCGCCGGGCACTGCGGGGCAATGTAGCCTGCGAACCAATCAACCTATGTAGCAGCATGCTTTTTGGACTGTGGGAGGAAACCGGAGTGCCCGGCGAAAACGCACGCGGACACGGGGAGAGCATGCGAACTCCACACAGAAAGGCACCCGAGCCGAGAGATTCGAACCCGGGACCTTCTTGCTGTGAGGCGACAGCGCTAACCACTGGGCCACCGCGTCGCCCCATCTGCCATTAAGGTCCAATATTAATTCGTAAAGCAATCGAGATTCACAAGACAGAAAAGACGATGAACTGCAAACAAGAAATAAGAATAAAGCTCAGCCAAACCTGGAGGCCAGTCATTGAAGTCAGTAGGCATATATATAGAGCTCTGAAATGCGGACTCAGAGGGGAATTACTAAGTGTTTGGGAACTAAGCATGCTTTTATGAGATGCAAACTAGGAGATTAGTCACAGGCGGAACAGGATGGGATTAATGTTATTCCGGGGTGTGAAGAAGACAATGGAACCCTTTCAAGTGGACCCCGACAGTCGTCCATTCATCCTGGAATGCATCAACTCTGTGGAGGGGACTCAACACATACATAGTTCCTACATATAGATAGGAGTCACACACATGATACATGCACACTTCACATAAGGATGCTTTTAACGTGTTAGGTGAAACGTAGCGAGGCGGAGAGAAGGAGCAATTGACGCGGCTGTCCCGAGAGAGCAGCTTTTCGAAGCAATCATCATGCATCGAGCCGTGAAAACCTACATCATTACATACCTAGCATCGTTACTTCTTCATCCAACGTGATAACAACCCGCCTGCTCGGAGATAATGCCACCCACACGACTGTGCCTCTACAACCAGCAAGAATCACGCTGCGCAGAAACAATTATAATTATTTATTACCTTTATATAACGGCGCCTTTTTTTGTGCTGATCAGTAAAAAGGTCAGTTCAGTATTTTCCAACTTCAATTAAAATTCATAATTTCAGCTTTTCTTTCGTTTTTTATACAAATAAAAAGTCCCCCCTTTAATGGGCCATTTTTCACCTTCAGTCTCTCCCTCGATCCCGTGGTTGTCCCACCAGGTGCCTTCGGTCCCATCACCCGCCTGCGCTCAAAGTTCCATTTGTAGTTCTCCGGTGTCCATCACCGAGCACCAGGCCTCGTTCAACACCCACTGCTCCTTGAACGCCGTCACGGAGTGCGTCAGTACGCCCCGTGACGGAACTCCAGCCAGACCAGAGGTTTCCGTCCATGGCCGCCTTCCTGGCTCTGTAGATCGCCAGCTTCATGTAGCCCATGAGTACGTTCACCAGTCCGTTGCTGCTTAAATGCCCAAAAATGCAAGTGGTCGAGGAGAAGTGGAGGTTAAACTTAAGCAGGGCGTTCCCCAAGACATTGAACAGGGCGTCCAGGCTCTAGCACTGAACGTACTAGTGGACAACCATCTCGTCCTGGCCGTAGAGCCCGCACTCTGGCGTTGTGACGGTGAAGCGAGCCAGGCAGGTGTTGGTGGTGATGGAACCGTGCGCGATGCTCCAGCTGTGGTCTCTGTGGTGGTTGTACTTCGGTCTCGCATAGAGCTGCGTCGAGAGGGGCTTTGCTGGGGTGACGCAGGGTAGAGCCTCCCTCCAGGTGTGGTTGGTTCTTATGACTTCTTAGTAGGTCCTGATAGTGACTGTGCACCATGCGTCATCTTTCACCCGGAGGCTCCAAGGTGCTACAGAAAACAAAGGTGGGGGGGGGGGAGGAGGCAGCCACGCAACAGCCGGCACCAACCCGTCACGCTACGTCCCTGCACGTTATTATGTTATCGACCAATTCATGCGTCTTTTTTTTTTCAGTTGTGGAAGGAAACCGGAGAACCCAGATGAAACCCGTGCAGAACATCGCGAGAACACACACACACACTCCACGCAGAAAGATGTCCGAACGGGCATTGAACCACCCCGGGCAAGAGTTTCTATCTATTGGAAGCACACATGATCCCTGGATAGATAACTTGCCGTCCGATTCCAAAGTAATGATACTAATAATTGCACTTCTAGGGTCACAAAGCGCTGCACAGAGTTGCGACAGGCACAGGCGCGTTCCCTCACGCGTGCCCGTGACCCGCTCGCACGCAACACGGAGCGTCGAACTCAGTGAAAACCGCACATTGTTCCGCCCGAGGCTGCGGGACCTCGCAGGCGCCTCGCGTCCGCAAAAAAATTGTCGTCCTCCAGCTAACTGGTTCTCTCCTCCCCGTTGTGTTCGTCTCATCTCATCTCATTATCTGAAACCGCTTAATCCTATATAGGGTCACGGTGAGCCGGAGCGTATCCCGGAAACACAGGGCGTAAGGCAGGAATACACCTGACGACGGGACGCCAGTCCATCGCCGGGCATTGCGGGACAATTTTAGTCTGCGAGCCAATCAACCTATCCAGGAGCATGCTTTTGGACTGTGGGAGGAAACCGGAGTACCCGGCGAAAACCCACGCGGACACGGGGAGAGCATGCAAACTCCACACAGAAAGGCACCCGAGCCGAGAGATTCGAACCCGGGACCTCCGTTGTGTTCGCTGCCAATCAATTTGTGATGTTTCGGAGATGACGTGCACTCTGATGCCGCTCTCCACCGAAATATGTGCGTGCGCTCGATCGGGGGAGGATTTCGCAAACCACTCAGCCCTCGGCCGCCGCAGTCTGCGGCTCCAGTAGGACGCCTGCTCTGCTGCGGCCCGAGCGATAACTACGGGCGGATTACGATTGCGGGCGGCGTCCGTTGTGTTCCTCTGGCGCCCAGGCTCTTACACGGAGCGTTGAGAAAATTCACAGATCTAATGATGTAGGTTTTCACGGCTCGATGCATGATGATTGCTTCGAAAAAACTGCTCTCTCGGGACAGCCGCGTCGATGGCTCTCTCTCCTCTCCTCGCGACGTTTCGCCTCACACGTTGGAGGCATCCTCAGGCGTAAACGTCGCGAGGAGAGGAGAGAGAGCCATCGACGCGGCTGTCCCGAGAGAGCAGCTTTTCGAAGCAATCATCAATTCACAGATAGTAAAAAAAACGTATGGCGCTGAATTGCCTTTTTGATCGACACGCGGTGCGATCATTTTCCTGTCAATGTACTGGCGGTGATCCGGTATTTTTCAGATGTAAATTATAACGTGTTAACAGTCACCCTCGACTCCCCTGCGAACGAAGACAATGGCTCCGCACCGATGTTCTGCACATCGCACTACTCCTTGAGTGGCATCTGTCTACTATCGATAGACCATAATGGATTGGTGGCACAGTGGTTAGCGTATTGCGCTTTAAACCCACCACCTGAGTTTTATTGCTGGCCACGGCTAACAGCAGTGGCCAATGTCTTATCCGCTCCTAGCCTCAACCACTTACACCAAAACGCACTGACCATCGTGGTGAAGTATGGTCAAATACCCTACATGGCTGACACGGTCTAGGGAGACCGTCAGTCATCAGTGGATTGACTAAGAACAGTAAATTAGTATTATTATTATCATAATTACGTTTATAAAATTATGCAATTAAGTACTCATAACATACCCCCATCGATTGTAATAATAACAGCACTTCCAGAGTGCTCTTCACCCGAGGGGCACAAAGCGCTGCACAGAGCTGTGGAGAGAACAACATGTCTCGTGCAAAATTGAGAATACAGGCTGACAGTGTTACGGTTTCAGAAGAGTCATTAATGCAAGGGAATTAAAGCTAAAGTGAGACAAAACAATCTAAGTGTTTGTGCAGATGAACTTTGCACTTAGGATGAAGAATTCGACTCCAGCAATCTCAATACAAACATAGCTACATCGTAACCGTGTCGTGGAGTTTCTCTGTTCTAGCAAACCACAGAGCTGTGTCACCTGGAGTCCAGCACTCCTGCTAGGGTCTCCTTTGGTGGTGAACAGGTCTGGAGTCGAGGATCCTGCTAGCGTCTCTCTTAGTGAACAGGATTGGGGAAAAGTTTCAGACATTTTACCATTCGAAAATCCTCCGGCCAAAGGCGTTGTCATCAAGAAGGTCATCTGGCTGTAAAACCCTGTTCCATTTACCTCCCCAAACCCCATTGGGGAGCAACCCAGGTCAACCCGGATCCCGGTCGTTTACATTGCCAACAACAGCACGGTAATGATGTAAGTGTTCAGGGCAAGATGTTAGCAATCTCGAGACGGCTATTTGAAAGAACAGTTTTTGACAGAAATTCTCAACAATAGTACCCATCGTGCAGATCACAAAGGTCGGGTGCTAAGATTTTCAACTTTGCAATGTCGCGCAGAAGGCCTCGTGATGGTGACGGAGTTGGCCACGATGATGTTTTCTTCGGCGAACTGGAGGCCACGCGGTCACTCTCAGCAACGCGGGCAGCTGCGAGGAGTGACGCCGGCGCCAGGCAGAGGTGTGAGCACTCGCGGTTAGCAGACGCTGTGCGGTGAGCACGCAGCTGGAGCGAGGGAGACGCAACGCGGAATCAATCAAAACACGCAGCTCCTGGGAGCCGATTTAAAGAGATGGACGATGTCGGAGGCACGGACAGAGAGATTGATGTCTTCTCAGACGACGAGATCGGCGTAGGAGGAAGGACACTCTGCCAAGCGCCCGCAATGTCCCCCCCCCCCCCCCC
>JAZEWT010000012.1:11628752-11646375 GCA_036362905.1 Mordacia mordax
ATTCCTGCCTTACGCCCTGTGTTTCCGGGATAGGCTCCGGCTCACCGTGACCCTATATAGGATTAAGCGGTTTCAGATAATGAGATGAGATGAGATGTCTCCATCTGCACGCATGGAGAGTGGTGGCGCAGTGGTAGGCGCATCGTGTATTGAACCCCCAGCCAACACGTGCCAGAGGCGGATATTCGAACCGGAACTGGGCATGCCCTCTAGTATGGTATGTAAACATCGCCGCTGGTGAGACAGCACCACCCGCTTGCGCGCCGTGCCGGCATTACTAGGCGCTCGCGAATATCACTTGCCCCGACTGTGCGTTACGGCTATGCGGGTTATCTTTGTCTCTGTAGCTCGCTAACAGGGATACGGGGCGTTCGTGTTGTGTGGCGAGTGCGTGGGGTTTGCAGATGGAAATGTGTGTTCATACCGCTCGCTGACAGGCGGAGATGCGCGTGTCAGTGCACGGGGGAGAGCGAGCAAATGTGTGCCTCGTGTTTGTACTGAGTTGTAGCTCAGCGATTAGACCGCTGGACGACTAACCCAACCGCCCGGGTCTGATTCCAGCTCATGACCAACACCACTGGCGATTATTCGAGCAGATCCTGGGTCGACTCAGCCTTAAATGATAATCGATTGCGCAGACATCTCATCTCATCTCATTATCTGAAACCGCTTAATCCTATATAGGGTCACGGTGAGCCGGAGCCTATCCCGGAAACACAGGGCGTAAGGCAGGAATACACCCGACGACGGGACGCCAGTCCATCGCCGGGCATTGCGGGACAATTTTAGTCTGCGAGCCAATCAACCTATCCAGGAGCATGCTTTTGGACTGTGGGAGGAAACCGGAGTACCCGGCGAAAACCCACGCGGACACGGGGAGAGCATGCGAACTCCACACAGAAAGGCACCCGAGCCGAGAGATTCGAACCCGGGACCGTCTTGCTGTGAGGCGTCAGCGCTAACCACTGGGCCACGCGCCGCCCTGCGCAGCATCATCATCATCAACTCCAGGCATGGCTTAGAAAGGCCAAGATCGTGTGTGTCGTTTACTTGGGGCTTCAGCGGCTCACAGAAAGCCGGCCCTGCTCACCTCCACGCAGGTCGACTCCTGACAGTCGCTGTCCACGTTTTATTGGACGGGAGCATTGTCAATAATGAAAACAAGAGATGTGCCAACTGTCAATTGTGCACGTTTCATCCCTGTAATTCATGTCACAATGTCAAGTCTGGTTGAGAGAGCTGAACATTTTGATTAACCCTTAGCCTTAATGCCGGCAATTTGCCATTTTAAAACGTGGGGATTTGTGGTTTGTCAAACGACGAACCCAGGTGGCCGCTGTCTCGGAGATTCACGTCGCAACGGGAAGGTCGCGAGGTCAAATCCTAGGTTGTGGCTTGGTACTCGAGGGTCGTGGCAACAACCACAGCTCATCATCACTGTTGCGGCGGTACAGTGTACGCGGTACAAGAGTGGTCTCTATTGCACTGCTCAACACGCAGTACAGGTTTCTCCACTCGCAGTTGAGGACTCGGTCTGCAACAACACACTCGCTCACACGCTCATCAAACACTCGTGTATTGCCTCACACCCCCACTCACCACCAACAACAGCGGCCGTTCGCCACTAAGTGGCGCTGACGTCACCACGACGCTTGTGCCAGGCCAGGTGCACTGACCACTCAATCACGCACGCACTCACCGCTCACCCACTGACCCTCCCATCGTCGCCTCTTTACTCCCGGGTACCTACAACCAAGCTAGCTCCGTGTTTATCTCTCAGCCATTAATAACTTGACAACCGTGCGCCCTGTGTGGCTGGTGCGCTACACATTACAGGCAATTTACCCTGTGCCCAGCAGCAGCACAAGAAACAACATTCAAGTTCTTACTGTAATCCCGTTCCAGGTGTATGCGCACCTGGCCTCAAAGTGCACCTAGCCAGGCACAGGCACTGTGAAGACGTCGCCGCTACTTAGTGGCTAACGACGGTTCTTGCTGTGTGTGTGTGTATATCGCTTGTGTATGTCGGTGTGTGTGTGTGTGTACGGGCGTTGTGGGGAGCGGTGGCTCAGCGGTTAGCGCGAGGGCTACAAACCCGGCGACCCCAGTTTGAATTATTGCACCTAGGTAGATAAAAGCGGTCGAGCGTGGTGCTGGTCACCCACGCCCTCGTATGCCGTGTCGACCTTCATATAAGCTCTGTACAGCGCTTTGTGACCCTTGGGTGAAAGGCCCTCGAGAAATGTAAACATTATTATTATTGAGCTGTGAAAACCTACATCAGTACATTTCTTGCATATTTAAATACAGTTTAACTTATTTCCAGACCACGAATAATATAACATTAATAAAAATTCCATTCCTTCGACATGAATGTCTACCAGGTTTCTTTTAAGCCTGAATTTGTTGGTCTTGTATAGAGATTCTCTTAAAGTCCTGTATCTACTGTTATCTGTTTCATACTAATTTTAAAGCTGGCTTCTACGTTTGGCAGAGTTTTATTCTTAGTTTCATGTTTGCATTTTATGACATTTGGTATCTTGTGAATCTCTGTTACTTCACGGATTAATCTTGGGCCCCTTGCGGCAGATTTCAACCAGCGCACGTATCTTTTCCAAAATCGATTGTGTGCCGTTGCCGATTTATCCATAAGCAGCAGACACTGCAGTCTCGTATTCTTTCTTCATAGTGTGGTGATGGTTATGCCGGTTTGTCCAATGTACACTTCGTACTGATGTAGGTTTTCAGGCCTCATTGAATGATTAGAATTATTATTTACCAAAGCCGTTCTTTCACGGCTATCGCAAAAGAACAGCTTTGGTAAACAATCATCAATATAATCTTCTTTACAATTGCTGCGTGGAATGCAATGCGCACCTTTTGTCTGCAGCGATAGTCGATCTTTGGGTGATTTGTGTATGTTCTGAGAGGCTATGAAGATCGTTTTACGTTGTTTTTCTTCAGATATTTACTGATTTTGTCCATGGTGCCTTTGACATATGGCAGGAAGGCGTAGGTATTGGTGTCCTCATCCATGCTTTTGTCTTCATGGCGAATTGGATCACTGTTTTTGTGTAGCCAAGGCTATGCAGTACTTGTTGTAAATGCCATAGCTCGTCTCTTAGATGTTTTTGTCTGATATTGTTTTGGAACGGTGGGCTAGGGTATGCCGTATCCCTCGTTTATGTTTTGGGTTATGGTGTCCCTCGACGTGTAAATACCTGTCTCTATGTGTTGTTTACCTGTATGAATATTTAAACTCCACATGCAAATACAGTACAAACAAGCAAACTCCACACAGACAGGCAGCCGAGCCCCAAGGCCGTGTTGCTGTGAGATGGCAGTGCAACTCACTATGCCTCCGTGCCTCCAAATATTTAAACCAAACTTAGTAATTTGCGGTGTAATTTGAGAATTTGGCATAGAGTACGTGTTGGTATCATCACAGCTGTTAGCGCAGTACTAACAAGGATGGCCGCTGTAACCGAATCAGAAACCTCACGCACAGAACACTCCGCCGCGAGGCCATCATGAATGATTGTCATCTCGCTGGACCCCAGGCTCTACCTGACCAGATGATGCCCCCGCCTGCCTACGGCACGCTCACCGCATAAATACAGAGGATATTCCTTCCGAGCGCTATTACACTACGCCCTCGGGACTCGTACACACGCAACGTTAACCACTCTGCTAATGAGCTGCACACGGGATGATGCACTCACACACCACTGCGTTCACGGACTCAATACCAGGCACCCCACTCAGCGCCGTCCGTCGTGCTCTCCGCTGCACATGAACAATAACAGGTGCCACGCTGTTTTCCAGGGGCTTAATATTTTTAATCACGTACTGTCTCTTGACTTGACCTCCAACCGTCAGCGCAGAGGGTTCCTCTTTGCCGGTGCCCTATCGCCGCCAGTACCACCAGCAACTGCTCTCTCCATTGCACTGCTTGACTCTCAAGCCAACGATCTCTCTCCAGCGGTTCACGTGACCAGTTTTTCTGCCCCACTGCTGGATTGTATCCCAGCTATACACTCTCAAGCCCGACTCTCTTGCACCCGGATCTGAACAAGACTACCAACTTCTCTCTCTCTCTGTACGCTTAAAACGCCCTCCTCCAAAGTTGAACCAATTCACATGACTGTCTGGATCCTCTCCTCAGACTTAATCCCCTGCCCTTATCTTGTGGCCCCTATCTAATCCCTTCTGCTGCATTGTTCATCATATTCCCATTTCCTACATTAATCCCATGCCGTGGTTTGCGGTGGCACGTTCCCTTTTCGGTGACGGATAGATAGATGTTTATTATTACAGCAATAAAAAATACCCAGTGAACTGCAAGCTCTTTACGAGATTTCTGTTGCCGTGCCCAGCCAGCGCTCCATCATCGAGTGGCGAGCGCTCTTGCGCTGGGCTGGGCCGCGTCACCTCTTCTTCACTCTCGCTCTCCGAAGCGTCGTGGAGAACGAGACGAGGCACCGGCTCCTCCGGCGGCCGGGTCCGCTTGCTGAGTCGTGTCTCGGCCATTCCACAAAGTTCAGCGGGACTTGGTCTCGAACCAACAGTCTTTATTCCGGCGATAGCAACGTTCACTCGGTGTCGCGGCCCCACACTCTCCTCTCCCCACGCGCACACACACACACCCTCTTGCACGACCGCCACATATATCCCCCTCCCTTGCTGCCCAGTGGCCACCCCTAATCCACTAGACGGCACCGTTATTATGTAGACCCGAGACACGAAGGGGCCAATTGATAACGTCTGCGAGCCATTCAACCTGCCACCGGCCCAATCTCCTCTTTGCATTAATGGGCACCACCCAACCACTGTCTGGTAGGTGATCAGGTGGCGACACAGTGAACACGGTGAGCCGGAGCCTATCCCGGAAACACAGGGCGTAAGGCAGGAATACACCCGACGACGGGACGCCAGTCCATCGCCGGGCATTGCGGGACAATTGTTTAGTCTGCAAGCCAATCAACCTATCCAGGAGCATGCTTTTGGACTGTGGGAGGAAACCGGAGTACCCGGCGAAAACCCACGCGGACACGGGGAGAGCATGCAAACTCCACACAGAAAGGCACCCGAGCCGAGAGATTCGAACCCGGGACCTTCTTGCTGTGAGGCGTCAGCGCTAACCACTGGGCCACCGCGCCGCCCCACAGTGACCACGCAGGGGCTAATTCATGATGTCCGCGAGCCATTCAACCTGCCACCGGCCCAATCTCCTCTTGCATTAACAGGCAGCACAGTGTGACAAAAAAAGATATGCGAGTTGCAAAAAAATATACAAATTATTATAACAATTTAGCAAACAAAAAATATTTACACCCAACATTGTATGTAATAAAATAAAAACATACTTGAACATTGCAATGGGCAAAATATGTAGGAAGTATATTGCACATTGAGAGGGAATAATGCAACGTTAGCAACATTTCAAACACGAATCACTATTTGGATGGTACAGGTGGTCTGACATTCATGGCCAAATGGCTTCAGGTCCCCCTCAGCCCGGGTCCCTCTATTTCCCAATGCCCCCATCTTCAGTGGAAAACCTCTGAGAGAGTCGTACTTGCTTGAACAGTTGCTCCTCGGATTTAAAAAAATGTTTCAGAGGTAAGGCCCAGGTGAGGTGTCAACGGCAGCGTACTGTTGCGACGAACATTCAAATGAACACGGTGCAGGCTCTGCGTGTCCTGCAAAGTGATGGCGAGTACACGTGTTCTGGGAGCAGGGTTGAGTATTGATGCCGCCTCTGGGGCTGGCTGCATGTGGCACTGCCATTGCACGTGCTAGTCCAGGGGACATGTGCTGTGCTGCAACTCTTTATTGCCGCATTGCGGTCCTGCAATACATTATTATTAACTGTTCCTCGACCACTCCATCAATCACAGTGAGCGGGGGAGTTGTGTCAGACTTGTGTTTGTGACCGCGTTTTAAATTTAAAGAAAAGAGAGAAAAATCACCTTGAACGATAAAATTCGGTAATTAGGCCCATACGCTGCTAATCCGTTCTACCGCTTACAATAGTTTAGCACGCAATACGAGCCCCGTTTCAAACTCATACAGCAGATAAAACCCACGGGACACGTCGGCAATTGGTAGCGCTTCAGAACCCCATTTATATACAGGGCTAACCAGAGCGAATCACTTGAAGCCTCCACTACTCGGGGCGGTTAGAAGCCATTCACCGTTATTAGCCACGCAAGGAAATTGAGGCCACGAAGGTGATGGCCATCTAAGGTGGACTAACAGGCGCGTGCCGCTGTGGGGAAATGTGGAGAGGGGAGTGTGGGGGGGGGGCGTTGTGTGGGGAGCGAAGCTCGCGACGGGGGTGATGGACCGAGCGATTCATTGCCCATGATTCTCAGTAGATTGCCCTCAAATGAATCACATTCACGCAGTGGCTGCCACTTATGGCGATATTGGAATAATATTGTGACGAGCTTGGGGCTACAGTGAGGAAATGTTTGCATAAGTACATTTCTTGTAATGCTGTAGGTTTTCTTGCATTACTCAAAATATTCTTCAATTTATTCCCATGCTACTGTTACACTGTTATTATTTTTGACTATTATTAATTTACTAAAATTATCATCGCATTTGTCCTGTGTAATCTTGAGTGCTACTGTTTCCTTTATGATTATAGTTACTATTTCATCTTTGTACAAATTGGTGGTGTGAGTTTGCTTGTGCAGTCTTACATGTTACTGATTAATTGTAGATTACGGTTAGAGTTTCTTTTTGCACAAATTGTTGCTGTGAGTTTTTTTTTATTTACCCTTGATTTTGTCATCATTTTCAATACCCGCTAATTCCTGCACACGGTCGCAGGAGCGCCGTCTATCCCGGCAAACAGATGGCGCAAGGCGGGAGAATACCCAGGATGTGACGTCTGTACATCGCAAGGCACAGTTGTTGCAGCAATTGACTCAGTAGGCTAATTAACCTAGGCAGCAGCGTGTCTTGTTGTCCACTCAGCTCAAGGTCCTCCTGTGCCACATCAGTCTATCTCTTCTCTAGCCCGTGCCGCACCCGTTTAGCCCCCTCTATCCGGCCAAACACTAACTTTTTGGGTATGCGGTGGCTGGGCATGTGGGCTACATGACCCAACCACTTTAGCCTCGCCTGCCCGAGGAGCTCACAAATGGGACTTTGTCCATATCTTTTTGAGAATTTGTGAGCCTTCACAATCCAACCTGGTTAAACCCAGGATGGATCATTAGCAGGCCAACCGGAAAGGTTTTAAATGGCGCAGATGTTCCGCCAAGGGGGTCCACGTTTTGCAAGCATAGATAAGAGAGTGCATTATTGCAGCTGAGAAGACCCGAAGCTTCGTATGGCTTGACAGGCCAGGCAGCTTCCACACAGCGTTACATAGCTGATAATACAATAATACGGCTCATTGTTGTCGTACCGGGATGATGGCTCTCTTCCGACCTGCGCTTGCTCGGGAACATTTATTCCTTCCTTGCTTGTTAAAGAATTATAATATATATTTATATTGCTTATTTTATGTCCTAAATTGTATTGCTACTGTTTGACTTTCAGTTGAACTGTCCTAATGTTGTTGTTGATATGCCATTCTCTCCACAGCTCAGATTTGCAACAAAACAAAAAACGTTATTGTTGCTGATTTGCTGTTCTTATGCTGTTGTTGTTGCTGACATGCCGTTCTATTCACAGCTCTGCGCAGCGCTTTGTATAGGAGAAGCACGCTGCAAAACCCACACGAGCACGAGGAGAGAACATGCAAACTCCCCACAGTAATGCACCCAAGCTGGTAATCGAACCCAGAGATGTCTGTGATTGAAACCGCGACCATTTCGTGAACACGTTAACGGGGGGGGGGGTTCTCCAGCCAGTGAAGGGGCAGGGCTGCTTAGCCTCTGTGTAGGCGACAGGAGCCCCTTCTTCATCGTCCTCCGCGCGAGTTCTGGCTGCAGATGGATGCTTGCGTGCAGTTGTGATACCCGGGCGGGACGCCTCTCCACTGGAGTCGAACTTATCCCTCCCGGTCAGCGTATCGGGTCCCGAATACGGCGCAGGACAACATGTGGTGGGCCGCTTGAGATGTCACTCTCACCAGTGCCGGCAACACACATGCCAGCCACACCCTTGCAGCGAGCAGTCTGGAGGCTTCTTCGTTACAAGCTTTATTAAATAGTAGCAACTATCATAACGGTAGCACAAGTAACATAACAATGACATAACAATACCCAGGCACTGTGACAGTTTTACCCACCCCCACGCGTTGCGCACTAAACCCTAGGCTATACGGCTACATGTTGTTGTGGATCTACTGACCATATTCCCCTCGGCTCTCTTGCTCTGCACTTCATGCCATGCATTATGTTTACCCCTTAGACGTCATGTGATAACCACCATCAAGCACCCACTCAGATATCCAGTCCTGGCTTTACCGTTAACAGGACACACGTGCGTCCCCCTTCAATCGACGCTCGGCGAGAGCCACTAGGGCGCCTCTTCACAGCCCACTCGCTAAACGCGGCCACACATGCATTCAGCTTGCCACGGCTAATTAAGTTGCAACGGGGCGCATCTGTTGTTTTTTCCAGACAGCTTTAACGAGACGCAGCCAGCGCCTCTCCAAACAGGTCAACTAAATACACCTGGCCTGGCACGGCGCGAGGTCTGACACCACTCAGTGACCAGTGGCGGCCGTGGGGTTTTGTTGTTGTGTGACCGGTGCGCGCAGCGTGAGCACTCTGGGATTCGCCAATCTCAGCTCGTAATGGCCATCATCATTCACCAGCCTGCGTCTGAAGCAATCGCTGCTTCTCTAAGGCACGACAGTACGCCGTCTCTGTCTCTCTGCATGGCTATGCAGAGTTAAGGAATAGGGGAGGGGGGACTTTTACTGTAGAGGAGGGACAAAGCCACGTGGGTGATGTCGGTTAGAACTTTCTGGAAGAGCCACGTGGGGGGACGGACAGCAGCAAGGGCTGCAGGGAGGACTTTACGGTAGAAGGGTGACGTCGGTTAGAACTCGCTAGAAGGGGCCGCGGGGATATATAGGCGGGGGGTTGGAGGGGGCGAAGAGAGTCTCCTGGGCGACCGAGAAGGAGGAGGAAGCTTCACGATGTAGCTGCTCATTGTATGCCGCTACTCCAAACCCGTGTCTTGCTGATTTCAGTAAAGCATCTAAAATCAAGAAGTCTCTGCTCATCCGTGCTCGCTGGCTGATCTATCGCGGAGTGGGCGCTGATCCTCGCCGTGGTGTTGCCGCTGTAAGCCGTCACAAGCCCGCAGGCGAAGCCGTGGTGTCACAGCTACATTACCCAGCCGTACATGTACGCCTTAGTCAACAGTTACACCCGCCTGCTGTATGTTGAGCAGCTTAAGGCCACGTGTGTGCCAAGTTGCACTTAGGATAGAGCTCAAACGGGTGGGTCAATGGAGGGTGAGGGGGAGGGCCGGAGAGACTGGGCTGGCTGGGCTGGTGAAGCTGGTGGGGCTGAGCTAGAGATGCTTGGCAGGTGAGGTGTGGCTGGTGAGGCAGGTGAAACTGGGCTGGTGAGGCTGGGCCTGTGATATTAGTGAGGCTGGGCTGTGAGGTATATCACTGGATGGGTTGTGTCACCACGTGTTTGTGTCACCATGTGGTTGTGTGACTTCCCACTCCACCTTCAATTTAATTACCACAAAACCACGAAATAAGAAAAATCTCAACTTGTGCCGGAGGGCCTGGGGGGACAAGTGGAGGCCGCCACTCCTCTAGAGAGCTCGACCGGTACCACCTGGACCTCTGTCGTATACAGGGGGGCTGATGGACTGGGTTTGGCTGAGTCATAGATGTTTATTATTGCTTGCAAGCTGAAAATATGGGATTCCTGCGATGCAACAAACTTCCGAAATGACCAACGTAACAATGCATTAAAGCAAAGGGCAGATAAACTTACGCAAGTTTGTGCAAAAATGAAACGCTTGCCGTAATCATACATGTAATTTAAGATTGCACAAATAAGCAAACTCACAACACCAACTTGTATAAATATGAAACCCCAACCGTAATCATGAAGCAAACAGTAGCCACTCAATATTGTACACCACAATAAATGAATAATAGACAATGCAGAGCAACTGTGCAAGAGTGGCAAGGGAAAAGCTTAAGTTCTTAGCTCGACAAAAGGTAGGACAATATGCAACCCAGGCGGCGCGGTGGCCCAGTGGTGAGCGCTGTCGCCTCACAGCAAGAAGGTCCGGGGTTCGAATCCCTCGGCTCGGGTGCCTTTCTGTGTGGAGTTTGCATGCTCTCCCCGTGTCTGCGTGGGTTTTCGCCGGGCACTCCGGTTTCCTCCCACAGTCCAAAAAGCATGCTGCTGCATAGGTTAATTGGCTCGCAGGCTAAATTGCCCCGCAGTGCCCGGCGATGGACTGGCGTCCCATCGTCGGTATATCCTTGCCTTGCGCCCTGTGTCTGCCGGGATAGGCTCCGGCTTCACCGTGACCCTGTATAGGACTAAGCGGTTTTCAGACAATGAGATGAATATGCAACCCTTCAAAAAAACAATCAATTTATGCAAACGCATTTGGGCTAAAATGTTGACACTAATTGGGATGTAATGATGTAGGTTTTCACGGCTCGATGCATGATGATTGCTTCGAAAAGCTGCTCTCTCGGGACAGCCGCGTCGATGGCTCTCTCTCCTCTCCTCAGGCGCCTGAAGATGCCTCCAACGTGTTAGGCGAAACGTCGCGAGGAGAGGAGAGAGAGCCATCGACGCGGCTGTCCCGAGAGAGCAGCTTTTCGAAGCAATCATCACTAATTGGGATCTAAGGTTACTCAATAATGGTAGTGACTAGCTTCAAGTTCGCAGGAATATTGTCCAAAAGCGAGAGGCAGCCGCCACAAAAAGCTTTGTCACTGAATTTTAATGTGCATCTTGAAACATTAATCCGACAGTAGGTTGAGCTTCTATGATTAAGTATGTGTGTATAGACAAAAAATCCATCAGATATTTTGCCGAATTGTTAAGTGGAACATTATGTATGAATGGGGTCCGGTAAATATTTCTGCGATTGATAAGAGAAGTTAATCCTGATTAATATACAAATCACTGGTGGGTTTCCTAGAGGACATCTAAAGCAAATATGAGAGCAGAATGATGTAAAGGGTTAATGTAAGGATGTAGGTTTTAACGGCTCGATGCATGATGATTGCTTCGAAAAGCTGCTCTCTCGGGACAGCCGCATCGATCGCTTCCTCTCTCCACCTCGTGACGTTTCGCCTCACGCGTTAGAAACACTGCGACTGAGGATGCCTCTAACGTGTGAGGCGAAACGTCGCGAGGTGGAGAGAGGAAGCGATCGACGCGGCTGTCCCGAGAGAGCAGCTTTTCGAAGCAATCATCGTAAAGGGTTAAGCTTATTTACAACATCGTTAAAGAAGACAGGGGGAGTGGGAGCTTGACGGTGAGATGTTAGAACCTGTGAGTCTCAGGCTGCTGTGGGCTCACCTCCCTATAAACGGAAGGTGAGTAGTGGTGGTGGCTTACACTCCCACCCAAGATGAACATCAGTGTAGGGATGTAGGAAAGACAGTTGAGTCAGATGCCTTCGATGACCTATCCTGGGTATTGGCTAAAGTGGCTCCTTGGGATAGTCATCTTGTTCGGTGACATGCTTGAATGGGTCATGATGCAGCCACCTGGGCTAAAGTAATTGGAAGACAATAGAAGGCTGCTGGACTTCTGTGCAGCCCACATGTTCCTAATTATCAAGGCGCTGTTCTATCATCGGCCTATTCACACAACATCATAGATGCATTCTGGGTCCAAGCAACAATATATGTTGGCCTATATAGTGGTGGAACAGAAGATGCGGGCCCATGCCCTTGACACTGGAACCTACCGTGGAGTTTATTTGCCCCCATCAGTTTTTCATGTGTAAGATGTGCCTGCAGTTCTTCCACGGTGGTGGTGGGTGTCTGCCCATTCAATCCCATAGCATCTGGTCTCGTCTCGCTGATGAAAGCTACAAGCAAGAATGTCATTGTTTGCAGCTGGAGCTGGCAACATCCCCCCAACCTCCTGAATCCGATGTCTCTTCTTTAGTTACCAGATCTCGGCCCACAAACTACTCCCTGGATACCTTGCCATCCAAAATCACTTGGGCAAATATTAAATCTCTTGTCACCTTAGTCAATAATCTCTCTAATAATTCAATTCGCTCTGGCATCGTTCCCCCACTATTCAAATGTGCCGCAGTAACCCCTCTCGCTTAAAACCTGGCCTCGATTGCCATATCTTTGATAATTATTGCCCCATCTCAAATCTTCCGTTCCTCTATAAGGTCCTTGAACGCGCAGTAGCCACGCAACTCCAGAAACACTTTCTCAACAATCCTCGATCCCTTCCAATATGGGTTCCAATTCGGCCATAGTACTGAAACTGCTCTGGTCAAAGTAGTTAATGACCTACTCGTCGCTGCTGATGAAAGATTGCTCAGTATTCTTGTCCTCCTGGACCTGAGCGCTGCCTTTGATACTGTTGACCACCCAACCTTACTTGAGCTACTGGAGGGTATAGGGGTTTCTGGCAGTGCCCTGCATTGGCTGAGCTCGTACATCTCCAACCGGAAGCAGTTTATCAGCCTCGGAGGACAAAACTCAGAGATCCATCCTGTTGTGTCTAGAGTTGCTCAGGGCTCAGTTCTCGGCCCATACCTCTTCAGCATCTATATACAACTACTAGGCCATATCCTGCGCAGCCTCAATCTTAGCTACAATTGCTATGCCGATGACATCCAAATCTATATCCACGCAAAGCCATCCGTCAATGTGTCTGGTCTTTGCATGTCGTCCTCGCTGTCAAATTTCCTAAAACTAAATGATGACAAACAGAAGTTTTGTTTGTCGGAAACTCGCACCAAATGTCCAAGGCTGAGCCTATCCAATTGATGCTTGACGACCAAACCATTATGATGATTGCTTCGAATGTAACTCTGGATTCCTGACGCAGCTTCGACACGTATATGTACAAGGTGACGAAGGTAGCCTATTTCCATCTCAGAAATATAGCCAGACTGCGCAAAATCCTGTCACCCTCTGATGCTGAGAAGCTATACACATCTTCATCTCTTCACGAATGGAATGCTGCAATGCACTGCACCCTGGCACCCCTGCCTACCTGATTAATTGCCTCCAACGTATGCAGAATGTGGCTGCTAGAGTCTTCACTCACACACCCATCCACAATCACATATGCCCAGCACTGATGTCTCTCCACTGGTTACCGGTTAAATAGAGGCTTGAATTCAAGATCCTCCTTCTCACTTACAATGCTCTTACTGGCGCTGGTCCAAAATACATCCGTGACCTACTCCAGGCAACTTCCTCAACCCGACCACTCCGATCCTCCAGTGCGGGCTTGCTGCATGTGCCCAGATTGCACCTCCATTCGATGGGTGACAGAGCCTTCTTGTATGCTGCTCCCAGACTCTGGAATACCCTTCCATTGGAGATTCGGTCAGCTGAGTCCCTGAGCATCTTCAAATCTCGTCTCAAGACTCACTTGCTCCATAGACTTTCAAGCCCTCTGGCTAAGACTGTTGATGCGGCTCAATGTTGTCGTGCCAGGATGATGGCTTTCTGCCGACCTGCACCTGCTCAGCAACATTTATTCTTTCTTTGTTTAAGGAATTATTTTTTTTTGCTTACTTTCTCCTTTAATTTATTGCTACTAATTGTCGTTCAGTTGAACTGTGCTGATGTTGTTTATTTGCCGTTCTATACATAGCTCGGATTTGTAAAATATATATATAACGTTATTGTTGCTGATTTTCCGTTCTTATGTCGTTGTTGTTTACGTGCCGTTCTCTTCGCAGCTCTGTGCAACGCATTGTGACCCTCGGGTGAAAGGCGCTCCATAAATGCCATTATTATTCTTAAACTAAGGCAGGCGAGTTGCCTTAATGTTTCCGGTATGAGACTGATGTGCCACGTCTATCGATCGCTTCCGCAGTGAATACGTGCAGCTGCTTGCCACAAATATTGCGTCTGACTACGCCGAGAGCGGCTCTGCCGCTCATCTGGGTGATGTAGCATCGATTGTGATTGGTTTCGCGGCCAAGCCGTGGGGCAGGCGGTGCCGGCGGGAGCTCCGCACCCTCTCTCCCCACGTCTTTTTGACCTAGCACAAGTCCGCTCCTCCTCAGCGTTTATCAGGCGTTCTCAGCCGTCTGCTCCTCCTCATCGTCCACTTGGCTCTCGTCTCCACGGACCATTAGGTGGTGCTCGAACCCATGTAAGAGCATGACCCACTGGTTCAGAATGTCGGGTGTATATCGCCGTTATGCAGTGGGTTTTTACAAAGGTGGTTGAGTTTAACTCATGTTTTACTTTCATTGATCGACTCTGATCACGTAAACATCTGCCCAGTGAAGATGTTCAGTATTTGCATTTTGAATTAGTGTCCTTTATGCTAGTCAATTATGTTTTTATCGCTTATTGTGCGTCCCTTCTATAAATTATAGCCATTATTTGACTTGCAGTTGAACTGTTCTAATGTCGTTGTTGTTGACATACCGTTCTCTCCACAGCCCTGTGCAGCGCTTTGTGACCGTCAGGTGAAAAGCGCTCTAGAAGTGCAATTTATTATTATTATGGCCCCCCCGCTTCAAGCAGCAGCTCTACTGCTCGCCCTCTCCGCCTGCCCCCACCCCCGCTTCCCCTTTCCAAACTCCCACCTCCCCCTCCGACCCCGCTGCCCCCTCCCACCCCCTCTCTACCCCCCGCCACCGTCTCCCCCGTTGCCCCCTCCCCCGCCTCCCACTTCCCTCCCCCGCATCCATGCTTAAGAAGCAATCGCCAGGCCGGCCATCTTCATGTTTGCTATTTGACAGCCATCTTACTTTTATATCATAATTTACTTTCTCCATTACGACGCTGATTACGATATTCGTTTTGTACAATTGTTTAGTTGCGCGTCGAACATGGACCACCAGCAGCGCAACGAGAGATCGACAGTTTCACCAGCATTCACTCAAGCAAGTCTGACTGCTAATGACAAACCCATCACCACCAAATTGTTTCTCCCAGCGCGGGAGCGAGATTGATCGTAGAACACTTCTCCACATGAGTTCCGAATTGGCCATCACTCCATTATGAAGCTGAAGGTCGTCACAGCCTCCCCTGAGGCTATGACGACCTTTCTGGAGGCTTGTCCAGGATCGTAATAATTTGAAACAATTTGGAACATTGATATTTGTTTGTGAAGCGGGCGTGTTTAGCCGAGTTGATTCATCAGAACAGTTGTTTCTTTGAACATGGATCAATACCTTTTATAAATGGGGAGAACGGTGGGTTATGAGGGTCTCCCTCTTTAAAATTTATTGTTTAGTTGCGCGTCGAACAGCAGACTCTGAGAAAGGAGAGGGCATAAGAGGAAAAGAGAGCGCTAGAGACTTTTACATCTGATTTCATTGCTCTTCCGAGCAAGTTTCCTGAACAAAATATACAAGGCATACCATATACAATATGGACAACCATATACACACAACCCGTGACACACATACCCTGCAATATAATTTATAACGCGCACACATTCAATTCACAGACAGTCAAAGAATGATGGGGTCTTGGAGAGGGGCGGTAAGATCCGCAGTAAAGAAGACAAATTAAAATGTGAAACGGAGGATCCCCTGGGTGTCTGTGCACAGAGCGCTGCCCCAGCGCTCCAGGAAAGTGGCCACTTCCCTGGCATTTGTATAGAAGGTGTGCTCTATGCGGAGCCGCGCCTTGATGGGGCAGGCCTTTGGTCATCGCTAACGCGGAACTTTCACCCTCGTCAGTGTTAGAGGAAAAAGGAGGAAAGGAAGGAGGGAAAATCTGCAGAGAGGGACATGAAGCTAGAGGAGATGATTCCCTAGAAGGAACGAGAGAGCGAGAAGGAGGAACGAATTGTCGAGTGACGAGAGAGAGAACGTGATAAAGAGGCAGACGAGAGAGAACTGCAGCGAGTGGAAATGAAGTTGCGACTCGCTCTGGAACGGGAAAAGCTGCCCAGTGCAGGGAGGAGGGAAATAGTCCTCGCAAAGGCATCTCAGACACACATGCACACACAATACCAGCGTCCCACAATCACCTGCCTTTGACGAGGGTAGAGATACATTCGATGTTTTTCTGCTTAGATTTGAGAATTATGCAGCATGCCTATAAACGGTCACAAGACGACTGGATGGTGAAATTAAGTGCTCGGTTGACCGGCACAGCACTAAATGTATTTCAGCGGTTGGGTGTAAACGACGCCAGTAACTATGACGGCTTAAACATTGCATTGATGCAGTGTTATCAGCTAAACGAGGAACACTGACATTTCGAGGAACGAAACATGAGCGTGGTAAGGATATTTCTCAGTTTGTGGAAATTCTTGAAAATAATTTGTTACATTGGATCGAACTCAGTGGAGTCGCTCACGACTGACGGGCTGGTCGATTTGCTCGTAAGAAAACAAGCACTTTAAGCGTGTCCCTAATGACCTGGGTGTATTCCTATGTGAGAGAGATGAAAGATATCCAGGATTTGATCAATAATGCTGAAATGTACCTTGCCGCGCATAACCGAACCTATGATAGTCAAGATAATGACACGAGACTTACTGTGCCAGCGAGAACTTGTGGATAAGTTTCCTGAAAACCTTTGCCAACAACATTTGCTCTAAGGTTAGAGGTAACCGAACAGCCTGAGATGGGATTCCTTGTCTGTGGGAAGAGGGTACATATTCTCATCTCATTATCTGAAACCGCTTAATCCTATATAGGGTCACGGTGAAGCCGGAGCCTATCCCGGAAACATAGGGCGTAAGGCAGGAGTACACCCGACGACGGGACGCCGGTCCATCGCCGGGCATTGTGGGACAATTTTAGTCTGCGAGCCAATCAACCTATCCAGGAGCATGCTTTTGGACTGTGGGAGGAAACCGGAGTACCCGGCGAAAACCCATGCGGACACGGGGAGAGCATGCAAACTCCACACAGAAAGGCACCCGAGCCGAGAGACTCGAACCCGGGACCTGGGTACATATTGCACGAACACGTAAAGGAGAGATTCGCCTTTAGGTTAGAAGGGATCTCAGAGTAAAAGCGTGCTACTATAAGGGAGAATGTGGTGGTAATGTCGCTGATGCTTAGAAAATTAATAGAGAGGTGCTGAGCCTCAGAGTATGTGATGATGGAAAACTCCAGACAGCAGTGGAGGAATGGATTAAATTTAACGACGGGAGGCTGATTCCAGTGCGAGGCATGAGGGCTGGCGACGTCTCCAACACATCTGTGGGAACAGGTGTGATACAAACGCCAAGGGGGTAACACGCAATAACCGTGCTAAGAAACATGAGTTGTACTAGTATTGTGTTAAAAAAGAGTCTTGTGTAAGATGTGCAGATACGGTATGCGTGCTGATGGATGGAACAGTGAGGAGGTGTCCCTTTGCTGACATCATCGTTAGAGACCTTGATTTTTTTGGTTCAAGTTCAGGCGTTGTGCATGGAATGAAGTTTGTGTGACCTTGTGATTGGAAATACACCGGCTGCCACAACATGAGAGGATCCATGGCCAGCTAAGGTACCGCAGTGCGAGAGAAAGGTAGCTTCACACA
>JAZEWT010000012.1:11649829-11660460 GCA_036362905.1 Mordacia mordax
CACACAGAAAGGCACCCGAGCCGAGAGATTCGAACCCGGGACCTTCTTGCTGTGAGGCGACAGCGCTAACCACTGGGCCACCGTGCCGCCCTAAGTGAGGCTTTCCTGAGTAAATAATAATATTAGCATTCATTAAGCGCCTTTCACCCGAGGGTCGCAAAGCGCTGCACAGAGCTTATATGAAGGTCGACACGGCATACGAGGGCGTGGGTGACCAGCACCACGCTCGACCGCTTTTATCTACCGAGTTGCAATAATTCCAACTCGGGTCGCCGGGTTTGTAGCCCTCGCTACAAACCCGGCGTATCAACTTCCATAGCTGTGGCTGAGCCACAGCTATGGAATTAACGGCATATCAACATCAGAAGAGTTCAATTAAATTAAATAACGATTATTAATCAATGAAGGAAATCAAATAAAAAATATATTCGTACAAACAAAATAAAAAGGAAGACGTGTGCCTGAGGCAGCACAGATCAACATTGTGCCATAATCAATGCACATAACAGGGAGCAGCATCAATAGTCCTAGCCAGAGGACTTCAAGGCATTATGGAGAAACGAAGTCTTGAGACGGGATTTGAAGATGCCAAGAAACTCAACCGACCGAATTTCAAATGAAAGGGTTTTCCAGAGTCTGGGAGCAACGCGCGAGGAGGCTCTGTCACCCATCGAATAAGAGGTGCGATCTGAGCACAATGCAGCAAAACCTACACCGCATGTTCACAACACTTCACGTCAACGCTCGTGTCCAGGACTTCGGTCGCTTTGCTGCGTCAGTGCCGATAAGACTTTCTGAGAACTTGCTAGGCCAGCGAGATAGAGGTAATGCCAAGTTACAGAGGGAACCTGGGTAGACTTCAGTAGCACTCTTCAGCGCAATGCCGTTCATACGTCGATGTTGTTGCTGCTGACATGCCGTTGTAGTGTCAAGCCTCACAACGTGCCAGGACAGGTGCATCGCGACGCCCGCGCTAGCGAGAACAGGCGGGGCTAGGGTCGCCGCGGTGTGAGTGGACGGGGTCGCCCGGGGTGACGGGGGGGGGGTCAGGTGAGGGCAACCGGGGTTGCACAGTCTCCCCCCCCTCTCCCGAGGTCGTAAACATCGCGTGGTCTGGAAGTGCGGGAAAACATGGAATGGACGTGGGAGAATGCGATTAGGTAAGGACGTGGTATGATCTGACGTGACGGGATGACGTCTCAGAGGGATATAAGGGAACGGTGTGGGAAGAATAAGAGAGAGAGAGGCATCTTCAGGCCTCTAACGTGCGAGGCGAATCGTCGCGATGGAAGGAGGGAGCGATCGATGCAGCTGTCCCGAGAAAGCAGCTTTTCGAGGCATTCATCAATGATATCCACGTCAATGTAACGTGTTCACGGCTAAATGTATGAAAATTCCTTTTCACATCACAAACAATGAGCTGATAATACTTTACAGTGCTTGTGGTTTCTAGATTAATTAAACAAACAGAACAGCTTCAGCCCACATATCATTACCTGTAAAACTGTGAAGGGAAAAAATGGGATTGCATTTTTTTGCACGTTCTAATGTCATTGATTGAACTAATGCGTGTTTTCACGGCTCGATGCATGATGATTGCTTTCCAAAGATGTTCTCTCGGGATAGCCGACACGGCCATACGGACACGGTTCCGCTTTGAAAAAGAAATTGTCATGTTATTGATTATCGGGGCTTCCTCGCATATTAATTGCTTTCTGGGGTGTTCTATCGGGATATCCATAACGAGCGTCTCCCCTCCTTCGCAACGTACGAGCCTCACTTTAGAAGTTTGATGATGCGCTGAAGGCGTCATCGCGCTCTTGTGCGAGACAGTTTCTGCCGAGAGCAATTCGCATCCATGGAGCTTCCGCGTATCTCATGGGCGGATGTTTAGTTTGTTCGTGCGAGTGGCGAGCTCGCGGGAGGCCACGGAATGCTCCCCCTCCCCTCGTGGTCGGGCCACCCCTCCCCTCGTGGTCAGCCCCCCCCCCTCCCATCATGGTCAGGCCACCCCTGCGTGACCCCATATGGAATTTCGTTCAAAAACAATTCAGACACATGCTCCTGCCTGGGTTAATTGTCCTGCTGATTAAATTGTTCCCGATGCCCTGTGACGAACCGGCGTTCTATCCCGGGTATAGCCCAAGTTATTTACTTGCCTTCCACTCCCTGCTGGACAACTGTTAAACATAACGATATAGCTCAATGGTTCCTTCCAGCTGAAATAAAAAAAATCCTGACATTGCTTCGTTGCTCGGACATTCGCCACGGAAGCGACTGCGTTCTGGACGAGGGTCATCGTTGCATCAATTCCACAAAAAAACAAAGAGCGATGCAGTTTTACGTCGGAGAAAAATTAATCACGCCTTACAAATGAACCCACCTGTGGAGCCTTGTTCGTTCCTCACCAGAAGAAGGCGACGAGAGGATTATTTAATTACTGCTTGAGGGTGGTGATGGTGGGTGTTCGGAGGGTTCCTCTCGACTGCTATTCCGAAGGGAAATTCATCTTCGAGAAATCCGTCGCGGAAGGACCAGCAGCGTTAGCACGAGAAGCCCATTCATTGGCGTGCCAGATTGTCAGCGTGTAAATGCACAATGTAAAGACGTGGATTAGCCCCGAATAATTTTTGCTATGCGAGGCTACGCCACAGTGATCCGACACAATGACGAACGTGGTCACGAGAATTAATAATCGCTCTGTTATGGGGGTTGTTTTCCAATTAGCACGGGAGCATGGCTGTTGCTGTGCGCCTGATCATTTCTCGTGTCCGATTGGCTCGGTTAAAAGCGTAATCCCAATATTTGTGTCCCATCTTTTATCAAAAGGCAACCGCCTTTAGTTCCCAGAGTTGCCCTGTCCTGGTCGCCTGTTGGCCTATGCTGGCGCACCACGGATCACGGCTGCAAAATAGCTGGGTGACTGGATAAATGCGACTTTCCGTGTAACAGATCGACATTTATTGACGTAGAGATATACAGCAATCGTGTTAGCGGCACTGAGACAAGCGCAGTTCCGTTCAGAACTCACGCTGTGTGCCGCTCACTCCCTTGTGACATCGCTCTCTTCTATTCTCTCTCTTTTCACCATCTGCCCGTCTCGCTCTCTCCACGAGGCAACGTCTGGTCGTCTGGTCGCACCGCTCTTCCACTCTCCGGCTTCCAAGCCTCGCTGCTTTGCTACCCTGGCCCTATCATGGTGGAATAACATCCCTATATAAATCAGGACTACAGAGTCTCTCAGGTCGTCCTGGAAGCTGCTCAAGGCTCATCTATACAACCACGACTTATACGTTTGACATCTGAAACAAAACAAAAAACAATTTGACAATCTGCAAAACTGGGCAACCGGTATTATTTATTTGGAATTTACGAGAAAAATCGCCCTGGACAAGGGCGTCTGCTGAATGTTATTTAATAATAATTATAATTGAAATGTTATCCTGGGCGGCGCGGTGGCCCAGTGGGTAGCGTTGTCGCCTCACAGCAAGAGGCCCCGGGTTCGAATCTCGGCTCGGGTGCCTTTCTGTGTGGAGTTTGCATGTTCTCCCCGTGTCCGCGTGGGTTGTCGCCAGGCACTCCGTTTTTCTCCCACAGTCCAAAAACATGCTGCTGCATAGGTTAATTGGCTTGCAGAATAAATTGCCCGCAGTTATCGGTAATGGACTGGTGTCCAATCGTGGGTATATCCCTGCCTTACGCCCTGTGTCTGCCGGGATAGGCTCCGGCTCACCGCGACCCTGTACAGGACTAAGCGGTTTCTGACAATGAGATGAGTTATCCTAGACAACAACTTCACAGAAGTTATTCCAATGTCACTGCCATTCATGCCTTGACGCAGAGCTGGAGAGACATTTCCAATACGGCCCGTTCCTGCCATTCTCTCCGCAGCTATGTGCAACACTTTGTGACCCAGATCACAGGGGGCAATTTAGCAGACCAATTATGAAAGGCAGCGTGTGCTTATACAATAAGAGCAAACCGGGGAGCCCGGAGGAAGCCCATGCAGAACATGGGGAGAACATGCGAACTCCACACAGAAAAGCACCCGACCCGGGAATCGAGGCGGTAGCACGACCCACTTCCGCCATCGTGCCGTATTCAATTCAAATTAAGTGAGATTTTGTTTTGTAATCTTTTGGTAATCTTATCAACATAAACACAGTGCGGAACAGACCATATCCGGTCTTATTTACAGAGCCTTTTGCTGGGATATCATAGATTCTCTTTATTTTAATAAACGCAAGAGCGGAGGGGGGGGGCAGGATGTGGAGTGGTAGTAGCTATCCTGGTTCAGGAGGCTTCAGCTGCGAGCGTGGTTGAGAGGCTATCACGCAGTGCCCCGGCGTGGTGCTGGCTACCCGCCCCTTCGTGAGGAAACCGCGGAAAGGTAAGGGAGAAAAAAGCCAACAGTTTCCAGACACTACGTCATGTATCTCATGATGCTATCGGCCAATTAATTAATGAGGTTGCAGGACAGAGAGAGAACACACAAACTGCACGCAGAAAGGCACTCGGGGTGGGAATCGATCCGCCTCGGGCAGGACCTTCCGTGAGGCACAGGTGTTACCACCACGCCACGCTGTCTTAATCGGCGCTAACAGCACTGCCCCAACAGTCTGTTCACCGCTACGCGATGATCTTTACCACACCGCGAACAATGTTCTGGCAACACGGAGCCCGCGGCTCTCAGGCGGGGGGTGGAATATAAATTCAGTTTTTTTGATTTCGGGAATGGATAACACGTTCCTTTCAAGTCTGCCTCCGTTCGTGTGAGCGGGCGGCCCCCGCGCTCCCCAGAGGAGAAATGGATCACACGGGGAATTGTTCCGTGGCACTGCGGATTCCGATTCGTGGCATTGCCACGCGCTCGATACGGTTTTCCGAGTCCCTACACAGAACATATGGGGGTAAAGCGCTTTGACTTTTAGAGATGCCCTGGGGTTTGATGAAAACAATCTAATATAACGTTATGGGGCTTTGTTTGCCTTTTGCTGTATTGATTGGTGACCAGACCGAGACCATCGGCCGATTGCACATGAAAACCCGGTATAACCGTAACTCAGTTTTATGTAGGTGCAGGTCTCTGAGTCAGGCTATAAGTGCGTGAGTATATGGTTCCCTGTGTAAGTCACTGGAGAGCAGACCGTTGGGTCATCGCACTGGAGAACCGCAGTTTAACCGAAGCCAGGATCTCGATCATGCGTGCACGGTGCTGTGAGCAGGACGTGACCCCCTGACCTTCACGGGCGCCAGAATTAACAACGAAAGAGCAACAAGTATCTCAGTAATTCTACGTGCATACACCTCACTGAATGCATGACAATCGTAAGGCTATCAAGGTGGCTGCAGGATTCACAGAACTCATTAATGCTGGCCCTTTGTCAGCTCCCACAGCTGCCAATGTGTTCACGAACACCCGTGGCACGTGAAAAGAGGACATTGATTTGTGAAGAGTTCTCCTTTCAGCGGCAGCAGGAGAGACGCTGAATGAACACACGAGGTTAATTTAAACCGCCCGCGGTCCCTAGGTGCAGAAATACACAAAAGTAATTTGAAAGGGGCATTTCTGAAAACTATATTGATCATGTTTTTACACCTTAAATGTGTGCCTCAATGCGGCTGACATACGGATTTTCGTTCTCCCACTGTTACTCGCACTCGCATGCGTGACATTTAGTTTGTTTATGCGGCTGAAGGGCAGTGGGTGCCACGAGAAAGAATACATTTGACCACGAGTGCTTTGGATATTGATTTCAGTTTTCCGTCAGGCCAATTAGCACCATACAAACATAAACACAATGCGACACTTAAAAAATCCACTTCAAAAAAAAACCAAATGAAAGCACAAGGCACCGAGTAGATCTCTCAGCCAGTGTGAGTGCGCGTACGCTCAGGCGCCTCGAAGCTCTGTGTGGAAACACCTTAGGGGGAGGGCGGCACGGTGGCTCAGTGGGTAGCGCTGTCGCCTCACAGCAAGAAGGTCCCGAGTTCAAATCTCGGCTCGGGTGCCTTTCTGTGTGGAGTTTGCATGTTCTCCCCGTGTCCGCGTGGGTTTTCGCCCGGCACTCCAGTTTCCTTCCACGGTCCAAAAAACATGCTGCTGCATAGGTTAATTGGCTTGCAAACTACATTACCCACAGTGCCCGGTGATGGACTGGCGTCCCATCATGGGTATATCCCTGCCTTGCGCCCTGTGTCTGCCGGGATAGGTTCCGGCTCACCGCGACCCTGTACAGGACTAAGCGGTTTCTGACAATGACATGAGATGAGACCTTAAGGTGATTTTCACCACAGGGTCTCGAGTGTTCCTCTCTCTCTGCAACTAAGGGTTTCACCGAAGGTCCAGTCTCCTGTTTCAGTAGCCAGTCTCCCAGGCCTCTGTCAAGGTCCTAGTTTAAAAGCCGTTACACATGTAATGCAGGACCTCTTTCACGACAAATTATCTGCTCTCGCCTATATGTGAGGAATATGCCTGTCCTTTGCTCTGATACCAGAGGAGAAACAAAATCCCGTAAGTAAGTAGATATTCATGCGGAACGGCGTTGCCAGTAATGCGTAAACACAGCTCGGAGGCACTCAGTGCCACCGCCACTGTGATTATCATCGATGAAGGCCCTCACTGCGACGCTTCCTGCTGGAACAAAACTGCCTTCTAACAGCAGGGCAATCTGGTTGTGGTGAGCAGCAGAGCTTGACGTTGGCATTTAGCTCATGAACGTTTCACTAGTGCCGTCATTACAAGCAAGGCGATAACAATTGGCCCCATCGTATGCGACGCAGACTTTTGACAAATTCTCACCGCAGACTACATACTGAGACGAACATCTCCCGACCTTACAATCGCGACGTGGTGGCTCATTTGGGTAGCTCCACCGCGTCACAGCCACAAGGAGGGCCTGATCACGATTCATCTTTCGGGTACCTTTCTATGAGGAGTTTGTATCTGCTTCCTTCATCGTCTGTGTGGGTTTCCACCCGGTACAAGCATGGAATTTGCGCGGCGCGTTACAAATTTATATAATTATTGTTATTATTACCCAATGAACTTTTAAGCTCTGGATGCGGGGTTCCTGCCACTCAATAAACGTCCGAACTGACCAACATAACAACGCATAAATCCAAATGGAAAATATATTTAAAGCAATAATATTACTTAAATAAAATTCTAACTGTAATTAATAATAATAATTACACTTCTTGAGCGCTTTTCACCCGATGGTCACAAAGCGCTGCACAGAGCTGTGGAGAAAAGGGCATGTCAGCAACAACTATAAACGTCAAGAGAAACGCGCACGATTGGACAATAAAATAAACTCACAACACCAATTTGCACAATTTGATACGGAACCCCAACCTTAATCGGAAAGTACCCGAGGCATCTAAGACGGTACAGGTGGGAAGGGGATTGCGTTGTGGGCGTTGTGGCTCCTCTGGACGCAGACGACAGCTCCCCGCGAGCGGGGTGGCGTGGATGGAGCGGATGAACGCGCCTGGTCGGAGAGAAGCCGCCCCTGTCCGTTTGGAGTCTCACGGCCATTAAACGGCGTCGCAGTGAGAACATGGGGGATATCTCCGCATGCCGCGAGATCCCTCTGAGCACAGCTTGCTGCTAATATAAATGTAAATCTCATAAATTATACATTAATCCTCTCCGCTGGGTAACAGCCTGAAACTGAGCGCTGTTAGAGCTCGCGGCGGCCCCGCGTTAAGCAGTGGAGATGCGCGCGGCACCGCTCGCTGTTCGGAGTGGTCGCTGCCGCCTAGCATCAAGAAATTTCCCCGAGTTCGACTCCAGGCTCGAGGTGCCTTTCAGTGTGGAGTTTGCATGTCCTGCTCGCGTCCACGTGGGTTTTCGCCCGGTACTCCGGTTCCCTCCCATGGTCCAAAAACATGATACCTCGGTGAGATTAAATTGCTTCCGGTGTAACCTGCTTACCCTTCCTCGATTGATAACCACGTGCCAAAAACCACCCGGGTTCGATCCGTGTGGCGTCTGTATGTTCTCCCCATGTTCTGTATAATAATTATAATAACAATTGCGCTTCTGGAGCGTTTTTCACCCAGCTGTCATACAGCGCTGCACAGAGCTGTGGAGAGAACGGCATGTCATAAACAACGACAAATGAACGGAAAATTAACAACAACCAAAAAGAAATACGCAACAATGAACGTTGAGGTACATGCAATAACACACGAGGTATATATTCATTAAACCACATGTGGTTACGGAGGCTTCCTCCCAGTAGTTTTCCGCCGTTTCCTCTCATGGCTTAAAACATTCAGTCAACCTGGTGTTGGCCAAACAGCAGCAGCAGTAGCACAGCCTCCTTGATATATATTTATATAAATATCAAGACTGTCGCCCACGCATCACTGACAACGTTCTGCCGAGGGACAGTTAATATGAAAACGCGTCTCTGAGAGACTTACTTGTGCAATTCCCCGCAATCCTCCAGAAGACGGAATAAGCGTCTTGAGACAATCGCCGTAGCGACACATTGCAAACAGAAAATCCACTCGGAGAAACGAGGAATTATATTCCAATATTAGCGGCCTTAGGCGTTAGGCCGCATTAGTTTATCGGAATAAGGCCGGCGCCGAGCGCAGTTGGGTTTGAAATTGCACATGGCACGCGCGCTCGCTCCGCTCAAAATCTCACTGCACATCGGTAAAAGGTGAACATTAGCGGAAAAGTTAATTAAACTCATCCTCAGCTCACAGACAATAAATCAGTGTGGAATTGGATCCGTCGATTGCTCACAATGAATCAGAGCCGGAGGAGAAGGAGAGGGTGGGGGGCGGGAGCCGCTAAGTATAATTTTAAACAAAACGATATGCGAGGTACAAATTGGAAGGAGAAATGATAATTGGTCTTGTCATTAACATTAACGCAGTATTAGCGAAATGTGCGCGTAGCCATGGCTATAACCACGCTAACACGGCGTGACAGAATGAGGGCAGCGAGCAGGCCACTCGTGCTCGGGAGATGCCACTCGACACCACGCTGCTCTGCCTCGAAGAGGCAGAGCGGGGACATGAAATATAGAAATGTAGCCGGGGTCCGTGATTGATTCCTCGGTGGAGTTGCGGTGATGGTGGTGATGGTGGTGATGGTGGCGGTGTGGTAATCGTGGTGGTGGTTGTATGGTGACGGTTTGGTGATGATGTGGTGATGGCGTTGTGATTATGGGGATGGTTGCGATTGTCGTGGTGATGGTGTGCAGTGGTGGTGCTGATAGTCGATGGCGTGGCAAGGCAGGGGTGGGGGCGACTCCCCCGTGTACACACACAGAGGCGGACGGGCGGGGGGAGGGGGGTACTAGGTGAAGATTAGTCGGTGGGTTGGTGACGGCACATCAAGGGTTAAGTGTTCATCTCCGAGTTTACATGTTCTCCCCGTGTCCGCGTGGGTTTTCGCCGGGCACTCCGGTTTACTCCCACCTCATCTCATCTCATTATCTGAAACCGCTTAATCCTATATAGGGTCACGGTGAGCCGGAGCCCATCCCGGAAACACAGGGCGTAAGGCAGGAATACACCCGACGACAGGACGCCAGTCCATCGCCTGGTATTGCGGGACAATGTTAGTCTGCGAGCCAATCAACCTATCCAGGAGCATGCTTTTGGACTGTGGGAGGAAACCGGAGTACCCGGCGAAAACCCACGCGGACACGGGGAGAGCATGCAAACTCCACACAGAAATGCACCCGAGCCGAGAGATGTTTACTCCCACCATCCAAAAAAACATGCTGCTGCATAGGTTAATTGGTTTGCAGACTAAATTGCCCGCAGTGGCCGGTGATAGACTGGCGTCCCATCGTGGGTATATCCCTGCCTTGCGCCCTGTGTCTGCCGGGATAGGCTCCGGCTTACCGCGACCCTATACAGGACTAAGCGGTTTCTGACAATGAGATATGATCTCCGATTCGCGACGGTATGGGAATAGAGCAGTTGTTGGCCCCACGACAGGACCCCAGCACCCTGAGTTGGATTCCTGAGCCACAGCTCACCTCGGTGGCGACTGACATCAATCTGTACCGATCTAATAACCAATCTGATACCGATCTCCCCTGTCTCCCAGCCAGCTCCTGTTCACCCCAAGCTAACCACGTGTAGTGAAGTAGCGTCACCGTGACGAGTCAGTCAATCAGTGTTTTTATTTATTTGAGCTCAAAGGAGCCGTTGAACTATGTAGCTCCGGTGAACAGTTGTCCAGCTTGTTACACATTACAGCAGAGCCTTGTGACCCTCCATTGAAAGCGCTCTAGAAATACAATTACGATTAACGTGTCAAGCCATCAAAGACAATTTAGTAATAACGATCAAGCTGCGCAGCAGCGTGTCTTTGGACTTACAAACGACTTGGAAATCATCATACAAACTACTCAAACACTTCATTCAAACAACTCACACACTGTAATGGTGTAGGTTTTCATGGCTCGATGCATGATGATTGCTTCGAAAAGCTGCTCTCTCGGGACAGCCGCGTCGATGGCTCTCTCTCCTCTCCTCGCGACGTTTAGCCCCACACGTTGGAGGCATCCTCAGGCGCAGTGTGCGTGCGTAGTTCTCGTTGATCCCTTATATGTGTGGGCACTATGCATGTGTCGAGTCATCCTATGTTGTGT
>JAZEWT010000012.1:11691294-11712648 GCA_036362905.1 Mordacia mordax
CCCCTCCCTCTCCTCCCTACCTTCCTCTCATCCCTCCCCTCGCCCCCTTGCTCCCATCACTCCCATCCCTCCCATCTCTCCCTCCCTCCCAGGTTCCGCTGCATCGTCTACCCGTTCAAGCCGAAACTAACGATCGCGAAGGCGGTGCTCACCATCGCTCTCATCTGGGTGCTCGCCCTGTGCATCATGTGTCCATCAGCCGTCATGCTCACGGTCACCGAGAACAACGACCACGTCATGGTGTTCGGCGAGGGTCTCAACGACACGGCGCCGCTCTACGCCTGCTGGGAGGCATGGCCCGAGGGCCCCATGCACCGCATCTACACCACGGTGCTGTTCGCCAACATCTACCTGGCTCCGCTCACGCTCATCGTCATTATGTACGCGCGCATCGGGGTCAAGCTGTGCACCTCGTCCGGATTCCGCGGCGACAGCCGCTCGGCCGCGCGGCCCGGCCCGGGCAGCTCGGTCGCAGGGCAGTCGTCGACGGCCGGAGGCGGATTCGGAGCCTCCGCCGGTGGAGGAGGAGCGTCGGACAACCGCAGCATGGTGTCCAAGAAGAAGGTGAAGGTAATCAAGATGCTGATCATCGTGGCGCTGCTCTTCATGCTTTCCTGGCTGCCGCTGTGGACGCTGATGATGCTGTTGGACTACGGCCGTCTGGGCGAGGAGCACGTGCGCTTTGTCAACATCTACCTGTTCCCCTTCGCGCACTGGTTCGCCTTCTTCAACAGCAGCGTCAACCCCATCATCTACGGCTACTTCAACGAGAATTTCCGCCGCGGCTTCCAGGCGGCCTTCAAGCTGCAGCTGTGCTCCGCTCAGACAGAGCCGGCCGACGCCTACTCGGAGCGCTTCCGCTGCGGCGCGTCGGCCTCCGCGGCCGCCACGGCCGCCGCGGCCGCCGCGGCCACCACGGCCGCCGCCGCCGCAGCTGCCGCGGCCGCCGGCTCGGTGCTTCACGTGGGCCACCGGCGTAGCCGGCTCGTGCCGCTTCGCGTCACCGAGTCGTGCACCCTGGTCTCGGCCGCCGACACCAAGGTGGGCCCGCGAACCACGGCCGAGGCGTGGACGTGCGTGGATGACGCGGCCTCTCCGCACTGCCTCAACGGCCTGCCCACGCTGTCCGAGGAGGAGCGGCCGAGCGAGGTCGCGGGGCCTTCGACCTCCAACTCGTGCGAGTCCTAAACCCGGCTCCTACCAATGATTGTGACGCGGTCTGTGTTTCAGATGAAGGGAACCGCCGAGCTTCCTAGCTCTTTTTACGGTTGTCCAGCGGAGAGGGGAAAGCAAATTATCACATATCAATTCACCGAGGCCAATTTAGTCAGCACAATAAACTTAGGCAGAATGTCGTTGGACTGTGGGAGGAAAACCGAGTACCCGGTGGTGCAAACTCCACACAAAAAGGTACGCGACCTATACATCGAACCCAGACACTCTTGCTGTGCGGCAGAAGCGCTGCTGGGCGACGGTCGCTGTAGTTACCGGCGCTCGAAGGGGCGACGTCGGCTCGCGACGCACATCATCATCATCAACAAACGGCTCCCCTTATTGAGAAGGCCCGCATGCCAGAGTCGCCCCCTAAACCAGAGCCCCTACCGCTCCACTCGTACCCACTGGCCAGCTCTGCTGCTGCCCCGACAGTCATTCAGATCATCAACTCACGCTGACCTCGCACGTTCAAACGAATGCAAGAGTCCCCCGAACGGTTGGCATCGACTGTGGGGGCCCTGAGCAGGGCGGCCTGTGAAGGCCTCCAAAGCGCGCGGGCAGCAGCACGCGCGACCAACACCGTCTCCGCGAATAACGCCCAGCGCTGATGTTTTACGCTTACCAGGTTCTCCTGTAAGGCTGAGCCGACCCAACGGAGAGTCGGTTCAGATATTTGTCGCTGACGTTAGCTGTGAACGGGAATCGAGCTCGGGTTGGCCAGGTTCGAAGCGCAGTGCCCTGTCCTCCGTGCACAGACACGCACACACGCACCCACACGTACACACGGACACAGAAACCCCCGTAGCCTCAACAGACTGTGGGGGCGAAGTGCTATTTGCGAAACACCTATGTAATGTTGTGCGCATAACCCACCCACTCAAACACCCACACATGAGCATCCTCACCATCCCACGCAAACATCCACATGCACGTGTGTTTACTTATAAACACACACGCGCGCGCGAGCATGTACACATCAGCACACACACACGTGCGTGTGCACGCTGCCCTATGCTCATTAAAGGAGCGCGTGACCCTCGGGGTGTCAGGGTTCGTCTGCTCCGCCAGCAAATATCCCTCCCACTGCCCCCCCCCACCACTACCCCCCCTCCCATCTCACACCCACTGCGTGCCTCTCTCCTCCACCCGGGACCCTGATGGCGAACCAGAGATGTATATAATTCAGCCTTGAGCCCATTGGTGGTGGTGGTGGTGATCACACTGGCGGCGGTGGCAGTGGCGATGATGTGGACAGTCAGTAACGGTCGTGGACTTTCTCTATGAACGCGTCTGAGAGCCCATCCACAGAGGAGACGGAGCGATGGGACCGGTTCGTGTGCGGGTGTAAGATCGAATCGTTACGTTGCAGGGTCGTGGGAAGTGATAGCGGCTGGGGAAGCCTTTATCCATCCGTGACCGTGGTGATGACAGTGATGATGATGGCGCTCGTGGCGGTAGCGACAGAGGTTTTCGTGGTGGTGGTGGTGGTAACGACGACCATGGTCTTCACTAACAAACCTAAGCCACCGTGTGGACACCTTGAAGCCGTGAGCAGTGCCCCGCCGGCTTCCTGCCCATGCTCTACATTTAGGAGAACAGGATCGTCTCCGTAGCTCCCAACTCGTATGTCGCCCTGGGAGATAATTCATTACGTTTACGTAGCGGCGCCTTTAACTCAGAGACTCCAAAGCGCTGGAGGAAACAGGGGTGGGTGGCGGGGAGATAAAGAACCACGCCGACAGGCGCACCACTCCGCCAGACACTGCGTTCCTGTGCGTCACGATGGTATTGGCCAAAATTAATGAGTGGATTTTTAATTCTGGAGGAAAACGGAGAACCCGAAGGAATTTCACACAGAATAAGCGAAGAGAACACACGAACTCTACGTGGAAAAGGCGCCCGAAACGGTAATCGAACCATCTCGGGCTTCCTTCTCTGAGACGCGGATGTTGCCACTGTCGCTCGTCGTGTAGACGGGACAACGTCGATCAGTGATGGCCAACTCCTCCTCCACGTGACTGAAGGCCGCCGTGGCTGCCCGGTAAACAACGGAACTCGACTGCGAACGACGCAGAGGTCGTGGTCGGCCGCCGTGTGCAGCGAGCGAGCGTTGGGCCGTTTGCGCGTCTGCTCTCCACGTTGCTCGAGCGTTGGAGTTCTTGGCCTGTGCGTGGAACAAGCGCATACGAACTGCTGGGGCCACATATTACAGACTTCGTTCGACATTCAACATAAAGGTGGCGTTTATTTCCGGCCCAAAGCTGTGCTCGCATGCTACCAGTGAACGGTTTGCTCGATACAGGTTTAGAGGGAGGAGAGGCTGTGCATGCTACAAGTATGCAGCTGTCCGCTGTCGGTGGTGCAGGTGACTGGTGTACGCGTACAAGGTGTACACTGCACGGTGCACGTAGATGCTATGCATGGTGTGAGTGTATTCTGTGCATGGAAGAGCTGTATGTTGTGCTGGGTACAGGTGCAGAGGTGTAGGCTGTGCCTGGAGGAGGTGTACAGGTAGACGCTGCGCGTGATACAGATATACGCTGTGCTGCAGGTGTGCATGGGGATTGATTATCCCTTCTCTGGGCATTTCCAACGAATTGAGCTGCCCGAGCAGAGCAGCCTCACATGGGTTCGTGGGCATTCCATTTGTAATATCAGGCCCGGAGGGGCGGTGGAGGGAGGGGGGGTTCCCGTTCACTATTGGCGTTACCTTCACCCGGTGCACTTAGACAGGCGCACTTAGTACAAAGGCGGAGATCCCGCATTGCCTGGTGATTACACACCCACACACACACACACACGGGAACGCGCACGTGTGTGTGCACGGTCCGTTTACTAAATTGCATAAGGGATTTCCACTCAGTCTACTTAGACAACAACAGCTCACACGGCAAATAGCTGTCTCGCGTCGCTACGCTCTCGCGGACCCGCATGTACCGGGCTGTCTCATGCAGGGTTGGACATTGTCATCATGGTCGCAGTAATATTTCGTATTCATTTTGTTTTCCCGTGCATTGTGATTGCGCAATCAGCCTTATATACACAGGGCGCGGCACAAGTCGCTTTGCCGAGAATGATTGAGCACTTTGCGTGGTATAACATATATTAGTTCTCACAAAAATAGTTCCCTGCGCACTCTATCGAGTTCAATACACGCGCTGCATCTTGACACCACTGAACAGCGCACAGCGCGCTGGCGGCACAGTTGCTGTTCTATTTTTTCAACGTTGTGAACTCTTGACGAATCGAAGAATTATTCTCGGTAAAGCGACTTCCGCCGCACCCTGTGCGTTGGAGTATGAGATCATCGACAGGTAGACAACTCCAGGTAGTGCTGCCAAAATAATTACAAATAAAAACAATCGTTACGCCACCGCATGACGCGCGCGGACTTCTGGGAACACGTGAATCCAGCTGTATTGATGCAAGACAAGCAAACCTCTGATGCGGTGTCGTGTTGGCCTTGTTTATTTTGTACTTTTCCCAAAACGACGCGAGTGATTGCGTGAGGTTAACAGACGCCGCGTCCGGAGGCATTCATCCAGCAGTGGATAGACCTGACATGGTGATAATGATTAGTTTTAGCAGGAAAACTGCATAACTTCAATTATGTTATAGCTCAAAAATGTGTTTTCAACTTGGCGCATGATCACGTTGGGTGAACCATACCAGTGAGAACCGTGAAAGAAAATGCAGGCTTGAGGCCCTGTGATCTGTGATCATTTGGTGTTTGAGCATCTCAGCAGAGAGGGTAAAGCCCCCCCTCTCCCATAGAAACAAGAACCACAATCACTGGTCTCACTCCTCGCTTCATCCTCTACAGGGTGGCGGTGAAGCTGGAGCCTATCCCGGCAGACATAGGACGCAAAGGCAGGGACATACACGGATAGGACGCCAGTCCATGGCAGAGAAACACGAGAAATGTAGTCAACAGGCTAATTATCTTGGTATTTTTACCGTGTAAGGATATCAGCAACTAACAGAACAAAACAACAGGAGTAGAATTGTAATATCACGAAGTGATTTTTTTCTGTGTACATTCAGATGTCCCGCAGGGCATCACCCTGTGTGTGTCAGAAAAGGGCCCTGGAAGGGGCGTTCGTGGAATGCTTGTGAGGTCACACGCGCTGACCGTCACGGGTCCCCTACGCGACGAGAGCTCGTAGCGCCAAAACGGTGAAGTAAGGACCGTGGCTCTCATTGCGCTGGTACCGTTGTCTGTGCCACTGCGTCTCTCTGCAACGATGTGGCTCGTCCATTGACAATCAACGCCGAGTTCGTGTCCCCCGGTTGGAATGAAGCCAGATTACTGTCAGCAGTGACTCAGCTGCACCGAAAGTGATTTAATGTTTGTTTAATCTTCGCTTAGAGAGAGCTTCAATCTCGAGTAGGGATGAGCACACGTGCACTGAAACGAATGGGGGGGGGTAGGGGACGTCCGATCTGATGCCCCCCCCCCACGTCCCCATTCATTATCCGTAAATTAATGTATTCGTTATCAGTTGCCTTGTTTTCTGTGTCGGGTCGTGGTGAGTCGGAGCCTATACCGGCAGACACAGGACGTAAAGCAGGGTTACACCCAGGATAGGACGCCAGTCCATCGCAGGGCATCTGCAAAAATTTAGCAAGCAGTCCAATTAACCTAGACAGCAGCAGCGCTACTCACTGCGCCACCGCGCCGCCCCGTGAATCGATATTTTACATATTGATCCTAGAAAACTACACTGCATCTTTATTGAAGAGATCGACACTTTGGTTGGACCCCCAGCCCTGACCCCTTCCCCCACCCCCTTGAGACTCGGTGTAAACCCGCCTCTGGACACGGATGCGAGGAGTGCATCTGCACATGAAGCGATGCTCCTGTGTGTTTGTGCACTCACGGCATTAACCAGGGAGCAGCGCAGATAATTGCATGGAGAACCCTAACGGGGCGGGGGGTTGGGGGGGGGTCATCATTAACTTTTGCTTGGTGCCCCGGGATTACTTAGACCCGCGCCTGTGTGTGTAGAGGGATTGCCCCTAACTACAGGGATTGGGATCGCGCCGGGGTCTTGCTCACAAACTCGCGAGCATCAAGGCCAGTGTTAGGGAGGCGCCCTGCAACCACCATCATCTGGAGAATGAACATGACTCCTCCTCCTCTAGCGAAACAATCTGTCTGTCTATAGCAGCAGTCTGCCTGGAGAAGCAATCTGTCCAGAAAGGCGATCTGTATGTCTAGAGAGGCAATGTCTGTCTAGAGAACAATCTGTCTATCTAGAAAGGCAATCTGTCTGTCGAGAGGCAATCTGTCTACATGCAATCTCTTTGTCTAGAGAGGCAAACTGTCTGTCTCGAAAGACAATCTGTCTGTCTAGAGGCAATCTATCTGTCTAGAAAGGCACTCTCTCTAGCGAGGTTATCCGTCCGTCTATCAAGGCAATTAAATGTCCAATTTCATGTAAATTTACACGCGAAAATAATATCTTCTTAAATGTCACGTTTATGTTGATGCACAACAGCATAAACATGACTTTCTAAATACAGATTGTTTTCCGGAATGGTTTGTAAAAGAGCGTAATTTGTGACACAAAGACTGCCAAAGAGTCACCCACACAGCCACCGCTCGTGGTATACTGGATGTGCCATGCCGAGTGTGCTTACGTGTGTGATCCCAGTCACCAAGCCGCACACACTCTGCTGCAGTTATTTCCTGAGGACAGATAATAGACGGAAAATTATTATTACAGCAGAAAGTACCCCAGTGAGCTTGCAAGCTCGAGATGCGGGATTCCTGCGACACAACAAACGTTCAAACTGAATAACGTAACAAGATCTAAAATGAAACGCAGAGCACTGATTTGTACAAAGATAAAACCCTAACCATGATCAAAAAATAAACTGCAGCACGAAAATTTGTACAACACAAAAATTACCAAAAATTGGAATTTATTAATACGAGACTCAGGAATATAACAGCGCAACAGCACGATTGCAGAAATTGAAAAAGCTTTTTACGCAACGAAAAGAATAAGAATATGAAGCCCTTCAAACGACATTCTATTTTTTTTTTCAATGGCAACTTGCTTGTAATTGTAATTCCGGGGGGGAATAAGATAAGGAAATGAATGTTAATATGATTCAGATGTAGACCTTGCACAACAAAAGATGACTCGACACACGCATAGTACCCACATATATAAAGGAGCAACAGGCACTACATCTTGCTTGTAATTGTCTCTAAAACGAATTTAAGCTGTTGTTATTTTAATGCAATGTATTTCCGTGTGTGTTTTTTGTTTTTGTAATCTCGCTGCTGAACCCGCGATGCTTTCGCTGGGTTTCGGAGTAAATTTCGCGGCGAGTTACGGGGGTGTTTATTTTTCGTGACAGTATTTTCCAGATGACGCCTCGGGTTCGTCTCGTCCGAGCTGTCACCCATTCCGTCCACAGCTACCAATAACCTGCTCATCGTGAGATGAAGTCGTCTATCTTGAAGCGCGGCGGCGCCCTTTGTCAATCCACTGCTGGATGTGAGGCCTCCCCCAGGCTCCGCGGGCCACAGGGGCATACTTCCCAACGCTGGTCATGGCTGGTGAAGAAGGATTGAATGAACGCGAGAGCATAGCAGTGCAGTACAACAGTGGAAGTTGAGACGGCTGCCCTCTATTGGCCGCCACGTGTTCCGCAGCCCTGTGTGCGTACTGTGTGTGCACCCTGTGCGTGCTGTGCGCGCACAGTATGCGCGCACGCTGTGTGCACACCCTGTGTGTGGGACGCCGTGTGCACACCGCGTGAACGCGCTGGTCGTAATGTGACGATTAACGCCCAATGCGATATGAACTCCACGACCCGAGTTCGATTCCCACTCACCGCCATCTGAACCGGTCCCGGACCTCCCTTACATCGACTCAGCTTCAAATGAGTGCCTGGTGCGGTGTTTAAACATCGCCACGAGGGAAACAAAGGTGGCCGGGCGTGGTGCTATCCACCCACCACCTGGTTAGCCATGTTGGTCTTCATAGCTGTTGGCTGCTAACAGAACTTGACCCTACAGTTTGCTAAAGTCATATGGGGGACCTTGGTCTTTGTGCACGCTTGGCACTCAGGCACTGCCCAGGCGCCAACCTGCTTAGCTTCTGAGATATGAGCAGGTGGTCGGTCACTTAGCACAACTTTACCTTTGTCAATCAGCACGCAATATCAAATTGGCACAAACCAAGTAACGTGTTCAATCACGTTGCGCTGACACAGGCCCCATATCTGAAAAGAAACGACCCTTGTGTCTATGCATGTGAGGCCGATATAGGTTGTCGGCTCGATGCATGATGATTGCTCTCCAAAGCTGTTCTTTCAGGATAGGCGTGTTGAGCGCCTCCCGCGTGGAAGGCAAAACGTTGTGAAGGAGTTAGGAGCAACGCTGGGCACAGCTATCCCGAAAGAACAGCTTTGGAGAGCAATCATCAACCACGTGGGAATTCCCCAGCCTCAAGCGAAACCCGCTCCGTTTATTTACTTGTATCCAATCAATTCTCCTGCAAGTGTGCACTCTGAGAAGGCCTTGTCGTGGTAACGAGATCTGTCAAACAACTACAGGAGGACCTCAACGGTTGGAGGGGGGGGGGTTCCGCAAATACGCGCTGAGACAAATCCGCAAACTGGTTAGGGCCAAATCCACGAACCGGTTCGGGAGTAAATCCGCGAACTGGAAAGGCGAGTCTGGCCTGTATTTATTTGTGGAGCGACAGACATGTGCAGAACAAGTGTGTCTGCTGATCTTCGCGCAATCAATTAAAACCATGTTATCCAACATTGCACCTCGAGGCAAACCCTCTGTGATGTGGCAAGAGCAATGCGCGATTAGCCAACCCTCGACATCGTTGTCATGGTTATTAATGGGTTATTAATGATAAGGAGATGTGGGGGGGGTGTCATTGGCCATCGAAGCCGGCGGCTGTGCGTGCGTCGCCTTGTTCATTTGTATTCGCTGTGGTGATCGACCGCTTCGCGTAGAGGAGGAGGAGGAGGGAGGGGACTGCTGCTGCTCGTCCGTGACGTCCTGTCGATGTCTCCCGTACTGTGACGTGACCGCGCAAGGAGAAGACGTCAGTAAAAGCAGTCTCGTGACGTCACCTGCGACCGCGTGGCCTCTTCATTCGCGATGTCTTGACGGCGCAACGCGCGTGCACCGACGTTCCGGGCGATAGCCCACCTTCAAAGCGTGCGGGGAGGTGGAGTGTCGCTTTAGAGATGTACAGTGACACCTCTCTAGAGTCACAGTCTATCTCTTTAGATCGACAATCTGACTCTATAGAGAGGAAGTCTAACGCTTTAGAGAGGAAATCCACCTCTGGAGCCTGCCTATGTGCTGTGAAAATGGGCCATTGCTTGAATTGTCAGCAATTGTATTCAGTTTGTATTTTATATGAGAGAGAGCATATGGGTGTTCCGTGTGACGTTCAGTGAACTTATGAAGAAATCTGATTTTAAAGTGGAGGTCTCTCTGGTCCGAGATGTGTTTACATTGACTGGATTAGTATGGGGGGGGGGGCTTAAAGATCTTTGGGAGATCTGTCATGAGCGAGCAGGTGAAACTATGTTGGTTGGGTTATGCAGCCCGCATGCCCAGCCACGGCATGCCCATACAGCTTCTGTTAGGTCAAAAAGAGGGGGCTTAACGGGAGCAGCACGGACTTGAGAAGAGATGGACTAATGTGGTGCAGAAGGATGTGGATCTGATCGAACTTTCCGATGACTGGTAGCAGTGTCGTCAAGATCAACCTCTGTGGGGAGGATCGTGAAGGAGGAGGCGGTCGCCCTTCAGCAACGATAGAAGGTGGAGAAGCGACCTCATAACCACAGGAGCGGCTAAACACAGTGAGGTGGCACAGTGGGTGCATCGGCCGGTCATCTCAGCCAACCTATAGCACCTGGGTCTGTTCCCGGACCTCCTGTCAACAGCCAGCATTCTACTATTCACGTGGCCTCAACGTACACTGAGCCTGCCACAATTGTCGAAATGAAGTCACCGCCATATAGTGAAAAACGGCAACTGTTGTGTGATGTTCGGTCTTTACGTGGCGGTATATCTGTTGAAATTTTTGTAATGACGCGCATTGGCAATTAATTAATCGTTCAATTGATCAGTTATGATCCGTTTAATATCCACAAAAACTAGGCCGAGGCATAGGGCACTTTCCCAAGAGGGTTGTACTGCTATGGGTTTTATAATAATCATATTTGCACTTCTAGAGTGTTTATCACCCGAGGGTCACAAAGCGCTGCACAGAGCAATGGAGAGAACGGCATGTCAACAACATCAGAGCAAATCAATTGAAAGTAAAATGATGGCTATAAATTAATGAAGGACATAACATAAACAGATACAAAAATTGTAAAAAAAAGAAGGAATAAGAGTTTATGGGTTTTGAGCGAATTAACGAGTGCTTATTTTACATGTGGGAACAAGCCGGTGCTCCCGAAGAAATCCCATGCGCGCAAAGAACAACGCTCTATCCCCGTACAGATGATAACATATAGATTGGTCCGGATTTTAACTTTGGTCCACGTTGTACTTTACCGCCCTCTCGTGACGAGCCGGGGAACCGCGCCGCCTCCACCAACCCTCGCTGCTACCTCCTCCTCCACTTGGGGCCACTGTGCGCGCGCACAGCCCCCGCCGGCGAGTCTCCGGGTGTCACCTGCATGACAGTGTTGTGCGCCTGTCGTGCGCCTGTTGTGCGCATGCTGTGTCCGTGTTGTGTTTGTGTTCTCCGCGAACAGCGCACTGCGACCCGAGTGCAATTCGTGACAAACAACAGTGGCGACAATATGAGCCGTTGTCCAACACCCCCGAAGTCGACTTAGTCTCAAATGAGTACCGTACTTATTATTAGTCAGCCGATTCGTGTGCCATGCCGGCCTTCAGAGATGCTTCTCCCTGACAACCCTTGACCCGACACGTCTATTAAGGCTACACGGAGGATATTTCTCTTCTCATCTCATTGTCTGAAACCGCTTAGTCCTATACAGGGTCACGGTGAAGCCGGAGCCTATCCCGGCAGACACAGGGCGCAAGGCAAGGATATACCGACGATGGGACGCCAGTCCATCGCCGGGCACTGCGAGGAAATTTAGCCTGTGAGCCAATCAACCTATGCAGCAGCATGCGTTTTGGACTGTGGGAGGAAACCGGAGTGCCCGGCGAAAACCCACGTGGACACGGGGAGAGCATGCAAACTCCACACAGAAAGGCACCCGAGCCGAGAGATTCGAACCCGGGACCTTCTTGCTGTGAGGCGACAGCGCTAACCACTGGGCCACCGCGCCGCGCGGATATTTTTCAGTCAGGTTTTATTCATCTGGAAGGAACCGTTGAGCTCTGTAGCTATTCTCAACAGTTGTTCAGCGGGGAGGGGTAAGCAAGTTACATCTCAAGGCACCGGGGGTCATTTGGTCAGGACATTAAACCTAGGCAGCGTGTATTTGGGCTGTGGAAGGCAACCGGAGTTACACGGGGGACATGGAGAGAACACGCAAACTCCACACAAAAAGGAACCCCGTACCGGGAACCGAACCCCGGTCCTTCTTGCTGTGAGGCGGTAGCGCTATTCACTGCACCGCCGTGCCTCTACTTGCGTGTGGTCTCCGTGTTGTTGTGAGTCGTGTATCTAGCAGTGGATCAACCGCAACGGGCCTTCTCCGTATCCGAATGTAAATCGATCTTTTGCTCTGAGCGCCAGACAAGACCATCATCACTGCCATCACCACCACCATCACCACCATCATCACCATCGCCATCATGCGCAACTATGCGTGGGGCTGCGGGGGTGGGGGGCGGTGGACAGGATTCGGGGTGGACGTTGAGAGATAACGATGGATGGAGCGGATCTACGCGCGCATCTGATGAATCGCGCAATTGCTTCGGGCCCGGGAGAAAGCAATTGCTTCAGCTCGAGAAGATTAAATCAACCGTTGGTTTGACTGCGCGGATTCGAGGCGCTGCACGGCGCGTAATCCGATTGAGCTGTGCCTATTAAATTAACGTGGAAGAAGATGAGAAGGGATGCGCTTTAAGAGGATTAATTCATGAGAAGGTGTTCTTTGTGATGTACGGATGTTGGCTGAAGATGTCTACCACGTGGGGGGTGGACGGAGAGATGGGAGAAGGGAGAGGGGGGAGAGAGAGAGGGGAGGGTGAGAGAGACTGCAGGTGAGGGTGAGAGAAGGTGGTCAATAAATGGTGGGACTTTTGAACTGCGTATGGATAAACGTAAAGAGCTCGAAAAATGAGTTTATCTGAAGTTCGAAAATACTGAACCAACGGCTATCCCGAAAGAACAGCTTTGCGAAGCAATCCTAGGAATGTCTACACAACATCTGCTTTAGTCTCAAGGGAGAAAGGGCAGTACCGTGGCGCGGTGAGTAGCGCTGCTACCCCACAGCAGGAAAAGTCCTGGAGTCCATTCCTGACTCAGGTGCCGGCTTTGTGCCTCGAGTGTGCATGGTATCCCAGTCTCCGCGTGGCTTTTCGCGGAGTACTCCAGCTGCCTACGTTAATTCTCCTGGATAGATTGCCCCCGATGCCCTGCGAGGGACTGGTATTCCATCTGGAGTATAGCCCTCGCTTTCGACCTGTGTCTGCCGGGATAGACTCCGGGCTCACAATGACCCTGCACAGAATGAGGTGGGGATCAGGAATGAACGAATGGTGGAAGAAATACGATGGATAGCGAACGAATGAGAGGCACTTCAGCAGAGACGGGGCCAGAGACGCGCTACCAACGAGCGAGACGAGAAGCCGTACAGGCGGATACAAGGTGGACCACATACACAGGACGTGGCACACCACGTCAAGTATCCTCCACCTCTCCCTAGGCGCTGTCGTTATTCGCCACGTGCCGCACTGGCAGCCCGGCCGAGCCCTCTGTGGGAATTTTATCCCCGGATCCAGAAAACCGCGGAGAGGCGCCCCGTTGCGCAAGAAGGAACAGCAGCAGGAGCTGCTGTTTTGACAACTATTTTAACCACCTTTGTTTATTAAAGTGTTTCGCTCACAGCACTGGCTCTGGTTTGGCGACACCAATGAAACACGGGGGATTGTATTAACGTGAAAACAATTTTCGCTGTGTAATTCATATGCATCCAATACTGTTTGATAAAAATAATAACAAAATTTATAACACGCACAAATGGCACGCCTGGTCGGGAGGACATAGGAATGCTGCCACGCATACGCCCACTGACATTCATTATCTGCAGCGAGTGTTTATTCAGCGATGTTTTCCACAGCAGCTGTGATTTCTGCCTTTGGTCAGTCGTTAAACCGTCTGTGGATTATTCATGTAATACACGGATAATGAACTCCCAAGTTATACCTGCTCTGTGACACCAAATAAAGGAGCCTACGTGAAATTCTTCAATAAATATATGCGATTCGAATTTGAGCGTCTGCATTTTGATAACCTTATTTATTTCTGTGATGTTGCGCTGGCAGTGGCGTGCAATTACGTGCACCGGCAGTACATAAAGCATGTCCTGAGGATGGATCATTACTCTAAACGCCGCCTAGGCTATGCATATATTTTCTCGACCATTAATCGGCTCCTTCGTCCGACCAGTCACTCACCCTCACCTCCCTTCACGAATAAAGATCAGGCGGATCAGTTGATTCACTTTTTATCTGAAAAAAATTAAAACCACCGTATGTCTACTCAACCTCAACCACCAACTAATACCCAATAAATGTTCCTCCACCTTCCTTGACCTCAAAACTCCTGGAATTTTCCAAATTAACAGAATCCGAGGTCTCTTCTTTAGTTACCAGATCTCGGCCCACAAACTGCTTCTTTGATTCTTTTCCATCCAAAATCATCCCGGCAAGTTTTGAATCCCTTGCCACTTTCGTCACTGATTTCTTTAATAATTCACTTCGCTCTGATATCGTTCCCCCACTATTCACATATGCCTCAGTTACCCCTCTGCTTAAAAAACCTGGCCTCGAATGCAACATCCCTGATTATTGCCACCCCATCTCAAATCTACTATTCATCTCTCGGGTCCTTAAACGTGCCGTAACCACATAACTCCAGAAACACGTTCTCAACAATGACCTCCTCGATCCCTTGCAATCTGGGTTCAGATTCGGCCACAGTACTGAAACTGCTCTGGTAAAAGTCGTTAATGACCTACTTGTCGCTGCTGATGAACGCTTGCCAAGCATTCTTGTCCTCCTTGACCTGAGCATTGCTTTGATACCACTGACCACCCGATATTACTTGAGCGGCTGAAGGATATAGGGGTCTCTGACTGCCGTGTATTGGCTGAGCTCTTACCTCTCTGACCGAAAGCAGTTCGTAAGCCTCGGAGGACAAATCTCAGAGATCCATCTAGTTTTGTCTGGGGTTCCTCAGGGTTCAGTTTTCGGCCAACTCTTCAGCATCTACACGCGACCACTTTGCCATATCCTACGCAGTCTCAATCTCAGCTACCATTGCTCTGCCGATAACATCCAAATCTATTTCCACGCAAAGTTATCCATCAATCCTCACTGTCAACTGTGAAGGCTTGGCTCAATTCAAATTTCCTAAAACTAAATGGCGACAAAACAAAAGTTTGGCTTGTGGGAACCCCGCACCAATTGATGCTTGACGAACGACCACACCATTGGAGTTGCGAAGTCAGTCCGGAGTCGAGGTGTGACTCTTGATTCCTCACTCAATCTTGAGATACACAATAACAAGGTGACGAGGGTAGGCTATTTCCATTTCAGAAATAAAGCCAAACTCCGCAACTTCCTGTCACATCTTCATCTCCTCACGAATCGATTACTGCAACGATGCACTGCTCCCTGGCACGCCTGCCTACATGATCAATCGTCTCCAACGTGTGCAGAATGCGTCTGCAAGAGTCCTCACTCGCACACCTATCCACGATCACATATCCCCAGTACTTATGTCTCTCCACTGGTTACTGGTTAAATACAGGAATGAATTCAAGATCCTTCTTCTCACCTACAAATCTCTCACTGGCGCTGCTCCCTCATACATCTGTGACCTACTTGAGGCACCCTCCTCAACAAGACAACTTCGATCCTCCAATACGGGCTTGCTGCATATGCCCAGATCGAACCTCCATTCGATGGGTGACAGAGCCTTCTCGCGCACTGCTCCAAGACTCTGGAATGCCCTTCCATTGAGATTCGATCAGCTGAATCTCTGGGCATCTTCAAAATTCGTCTCAAAACTTGCCTTCAAGCCCTCTGGCTAGAACTGTTGATGCGGCTCAATGTTGTTGTGCCGGGATGATGGCTGTCTGCCGACCTTTTCCTGCTCGGGAACTTTTATTCCTTCCTTGTTTGTTGAAGTTTTTAGTGCTTGTTTTACGTCCTATAATTTAATGCCAATATTTGACTTTCAGTTGAACTTGCCTGATGGTGTTGTTGACACGTCGTTCTCTCCACAGCTCGGATTTGTAACAACAAAAAAACCAAAAATACGAAATTGTTGCTGATTTGCCGCACCCCTTGCACGCGCACTCGTAACTGCCACGCGTGAGGCTGGACACCACAGTTCGTTCTGGGTCTGCCTGCCTTCCTCGTCCCACGCCTCTCTGCTGTTATTTTCCGTGAGTTGTGATGTACTGGCGTCAAATCCTGTGTATAGTCTCTTGCACCCTCTGTCTGCCGGGATAGGCTCCGGTCCCTTGGCGACCCTAAATCTGATTAAGCGGGTATTGAAAATGATGCAGCTGCCGTGAGTTTGTTTTTTTACCTTTTGATTTTCTTTTTTGTTACGTTGGTCAGTTCGAACTTTTTCAATATCGCAATGATCCCGCATTGAGAGCTTGCAAGGTCACTGGGTACTTTCTGCTGTAATAAGCAGCTTTGTTGTTGATATGCCGTTCAGATGTTGTTGTTGACATGCCGTTCTATCCACAGCTTTGTGCAGCGCTTTATGACCCTCGGGTACAAATCGCTCTAGAACTGCAACTATTATTATATTACCTATAGACAGGTATAAACCTCACGCCTCACTTTCCACTCAAGATAGCTGGTGGACTGGTTCTGTCTCCAGTCATTAGGAGGCGTGGACAGTCGCGACAGGAAACTGACAGACGGCACAGAGTGGCTCTTCTTCTGAAGAAAAGAATGAAGGAGGCATGAGAGCATGGTGGTGAAATTTGGAAACTTGTGAGTTCCAGACTACTGTGGTCACACCTCCCTATAAATGGGAGGCAAGGGATGGTGGTGGTGGTGGCTTGCGAACCGACTGAAGGTGAACATCAGTGGAGGGATGCAGGCAAGGCTGATGAGTCAGATGCCTTTAATGACGTGTTCCAGGTGATGGCTAAGTGACCCCTCGGAATCGAGTCATCCTGTTGGGTGATTTTAATGACCAAGTAGGTCATGATACAGACACGTGTCGGTATCATGACCTTGGTCATGACAGACACCAACGGCAATGGTGGGTGTTCATCAAAGACCCCATTCAAACACACAGTGGCCTCGTCTCAGCTTGGCGATGAAAGCTCTAAGAAAGAAGCATTTGCAGCTGGGACAGACATCATTGCTCCCTCCTTCTAATGCCGAGAGGAAATGGGTGAGTATTAGGGCTGTAGCTCATGCAGCTGAAATGACTGCACTGGGTACATGGTCCAGGTCTCTTCAGAAATCCTGGCTAATAGAGGAAATGTTCAAGCTCTTTGAGAGAAAACGGTAAATCCACTCCCACCATCTACAGCCGGACAACGCCCAAGAATTAGCAGGCTTGCCACAACCTTTGCTCGGAGGTTCGGAGAGCTATGCGGCATTGCAAGTATGAGTGGTGCTTGCGGGCTGCAGAGAAGATAGAGTCTGCCTCAGTAGGCCATGATCACAAGTCACGTTTCAATAGCATGATGAGATTGACTTGCAGTGCCGCACACATTGCCTGATCGATGCCCGGGTCCAGTCAAGAGATGACTTTACTGGCCAGCCATGAGATGTATGCCAGCAATTTGGTAATTGCCGCTCACTCTGAGAATGAGTTGGGGGCTCTACTGTTGAACCTGTAGCATGCTGCAAAGAGGTGGGATATTACCATCAGCCCCACCAAAACCAAGCACCTGCCTGGGTATTTATACCATGAAATCCTCTACCCAATCAGCTCTCAGTGATGGGGCAGTTAAACTGGCCATAAGCAGGACGCTTCTGGCTGGTTCCGATTTAGCAACGGAGGACTCGCTCAGGAATCAGTCGGGCAGCATTGTTTTCATCGGCTGTATAATGCTGTGTGGAAGCTGCCTGGCCTGTCACTCCACACGAAGCTTCCAATCTTATCAGCTGCAGTCATGCCCTCTCTTTTCAATGCTCGAGGGACGTGGACCTGTGCCATTTCGAAACTTTCCAGCTGACCTGCCTACAATCCATCATTGGTTTAACCAGGTTGGATTGTGTGAGCTCACAAATTCTCGAAAGATCTGGGCAAATTTCCAATGGTGAGCTCCTCCGGCAGGCGAGACTGCAGTGGCTGAGTCATGTAACCCTCATTCCCAGCCACCACATGCCCAAGCAGTTTCTGTTTGGCCGGGTAGATGTGTCTAACTGGGCACGGTACGGGCTAGAGAAAAGATATGCTGATATTGCGCAGGAGAACATGGAATTAAGTGGACTTGTTGAAGGCTGGTCCCACCGGTGTCAAGATCAGCCTCTATTGAAAAAGACCGTGAAGGATGCTGCAGGACAGTTGGAGACAATCGCCCTCCAACAATAAAGGGCATAGAAGCAACGCTCAGAACAACGAATTGGCAGAGTCGGGGCACAGGTGGTGCATCTGCCAGTCATCTCAGTGAGTCAAGCCCTAGCACCTGAGTATGTCCCTTCACCTCTTGTCGGCAAGCCTTCGACACTCCACTTGACTTCAAAGTGCATAGGGTCTGGCACAGGTGCCGTGGTGACGTCATCACCACTTCGTGGCGAATGGCGGCTGGTGTTGCACCCTATCGTACCACAGGGTGGCCCAAGATGTCTTGTGAGCCCACAAAAACAACTCGACACCGCTATGCCGAAATGACTACTATGGAGTGCAATGCTCAAAACTATTAAGTTGTACGGGATTAAATGTGGGTCACAATATATCTGGACCACCCTGCAGAAGGCGGGACCCTAAGGCAGCCCCGTTGTAAGATTATATGGAGCATAAACCACAGCGGTTTGCGCTGACGTATCCTCGGAGAAAAAATAACAAAACGAGACAAACTCTCTCCTGAAGGCCCCTGTCCCGTCTCGTCGCAGAAACCGAGATACTCGAGGAACATTATTTCGACACCTGCTGAAGCTGCGCTCGAGAAGTAACACCACTGCCTCCTGGAATCTAAATCTGGTCTGGGCCTCCTCTAGGTCCACTCAGACTTTAAATAATATCGGGTTGCATACATTACACGTAGATTGTCACGATTAACATGACGGTGTCTGATTTTGGGTGAGATCATCGTGTAGACATGAAGTCAACTCTCAGCTGTATCCTCTGCAAACCGAGGGCGCACAGCAGCTCAAAGCGTTACGTCAGAGAACATTTTCCCAAACCAATGTGGTTTTGAAAAAAATCCAAGGAATAATGTCGAGCAGCAATTGACGTCATGACAAAGACTCAATACCGCCATAGGGGTGTGCATTTTCCACAAGGGGCCCAGCGCTAAATCGAAAGTGAACATCGCATCAAGGTCAGTTGTCTCATCTTATCTCATTGTCAGACCCAGAGCTTATCCCGGCAGACACAGGGCGCAAGGCAGGGATAAACCCACTATGGGACGCCAGTTCATCACCGCGCTCAATTGTTCGCTTCTCAACATTTCTCCGCCGGTTTGGTGAAAATGCAATTCACACGAATAATGAAAAATTCGATGCCTCCGTCTCATTCCTTTCTGAACGGTGTGCGTGCGTGCAATTTACTTGCTGGCAGAAAGCCAGTTAGTTATGAATACTGTACTAGGTGGTCCACATGTCTTGTAACCCCGTTTTCATTCTCTGAAGCTTAATGTTTTGAATACCAATGACTGTGTGATCTAAGCAACATAAACATGAAAAACACATCTGAAATAAGGGTTATTTCAAACAGAAATTAATGAGCAAAGGAAAAAGATGTTAAGGGTGAATTAAATGGGCGTCACAATACATCTGGATCACGCTGTAATGTACTCTGTTGGAACGTCACGGGACGTGACTGGAAGTAACCCAGGGGACGGAAACAAACCAGCAGTGACAGCCATACAATGACAGGCGACTACCGATTTGAAGACGTAGAGATAGACTGCGGAGCGGCACGGTGGCCCAGTGGGTTGCGCTGTCGCCTCACAGCAAGAAGGACCCGGGTTCGAATCTCGGCTCGGGTGCTGCACAGGTTAATTGGCCTGCAGACTAAATTGCTCGCAGTGCCCGGTGATGGACTGGCGTTCCATCGTGAGTATATCCCTACCTTGCGCCTTGTGTCTACCGAGATAGTCTCCGGCTCACCGCGACCCTGTACAGGACCAAGCGTTTTTCTGAAAATGAGATGAGATAGACTGCCTGACATTGCGAAAAATACACCCAGCGGCTTAGATGAAAAACACTGATGTGACGAGACAGCTGTTGGCAGAAGCAGAGATACTGTAAAAAGTAGATACGCAGAGGACTGCAGCACACGTTTGAACACAAAGGCGGTGTTTGGAGAGACTGGGGAAGATACAGTCACGAGAAGAAGTATTGGCGCCGAGACAGGAAGATGCGGGCAAATCAGAGCTCTGATCACAAGATATTGTCTGGTGTTAGCTAGGAGCGGAAGTCGAACTCGTGTTACCAGGTTTGTAGCCAAGCGCACGAACCACTGAGCCACCGCTCACACACTCACGCACACGTGGCGCTTACCCCGAGCACAGTTACACCACTCAGCCGATTCCCAAAGACACGCACAGTACCGCCGTGTCGAGCCTTGCATCCTCCAACTCGTTCAATCGCACACAGAGCTCACCGCTGTACTCACGAGTCACACACGCGCAAAACCAGGCACAAGGCTGCTTTCTCGGGACTCGATATTCTTTAATGACTTACTGCCCGGGCTTGTGAAACTCAACACCTAGGAAACCGATATCTCCCTCTCCTACCGCCGTCCCATACCGCACCAGATGCCAGCCTCGCTGCCATCCCAGTCCTCTCCTCAAACAGAGCCTGAGCCTCCCCCAGGCCTCTCCCAGTGCACATATCTCCTCCCTCTCCCTCCAAACACCCAGAGACCTTCTTTGTCCCGAGTATCCTCTTAAAAGCCCTTGTACGATTCAAGTGGTACGCTGGTCACCTCCCTTCGCTGTGCCAGCGCCCACCTTTGAAATTCGCACCCATCCCCTCATTGCACTTCTCCAGATAACTCCTCTCTACCCTCTATCCATATGTTAACTCGTGCACTACTTAATTACCCCACACACCAATTCCATAACCCATGCTCAGGCACTCAATCTAGGCTTTTTCCTCCTGTCTCAGCGTTGGATGCCGTCCGTTTCGGCCCCTTGTCCAGTGTGGCCGTGTGGCCCTCGGGCTCACCTCTGCCACGACCCTCTCTATTACCCAATTGCACCCCGTTTTTGGCAGAAAAAAAACATTGAGAGTGCCGCTCATTTCTGTGGATTAAAAAAAACACTCCGAGGAATGAGGTCATGGTGGGGGGTCAACGGTGCTTTCACGACGCGCAGTGGAGCGAGCATGGCGTGTGTACTACGTTGGTATGAGCTGATCCGGGACAAGCGTGCGGCTGCGGCGGCGACGGAGCCGGGTCGACGCGCTTGGAGTCGGCTGCTTCTGGCACCACACACGCATCAACAAGAAGCATGACAAAAGCTACATCTACACAGAGCGATAGGTTTCAGGTTACGAACGAGTTGTCATTGAGACTGTGAGTGTAACAGTCAAGACTGTTGGTGACGTTCTCGATGGTGTCCAGTAATATTGACAGCGAGATTCTGATTATGGTTATGCCATTAATGGTGCCAAGTGATGATAATGATGATAGCAGTCCGGATGGTTAGTAATGAGTAATGCAAATCGTGTTAGTGACTGAGGGGCGGCGCGGTGGCCCAGTGGTTAGCGCTGACGCCTCACAGCAAGAAGGTCCCGGGTTCGAATCTCTCGGCTCGGGTGCCTTTCTGTGTGGA
>JAZEWT010000012.1:11715054-11732654 GCA_036362905.1 Mordacia mordax
CCATTGTTGATGTGTTCATCAATCTTGACAATAATTGCACTTCGAGAGTGTTTTTCACCCGAGTGTCACAAAGCGCTGCACAGCGGTTAAGAGAACGACAATATCAGTCACGACGTAACAGCAAATCGGTAACGGTAACGTTTTTTGTTTTGTTACGTAAGTCAAGTCTGTCGTCCGCGATCATTTCTTCTGTTGTTCCAGTTTGAACAAGATTTTAAATTCTCTCTTGATCCTATGACCAACAAACTTCGACTGTCCTGGGTACAATGTTATCGGTCAATTAATGAGGACCGTAAGATGTCATTGGCCACTACGGGCTTTTTTTGTTGTGGGAGGAAATCCACGCCGAACACATAGTGGGGACGGAACACACAAACTCCACACAGGCACTCGAGGTGGCCATCGAACTGCCTCGAGCAGGACCTGTTTGTGAGGCACGGATGTTACCACTGCAGACACCATTTCTAGGATAGTATTAGTACTCTTTGGAGGTGAATCCTGTATCCACAGATCCGATTTCTAATCGCAGACCTTGGCTATCCGTTGATAACGTGACCGGGCACTCCCACCTTTTGATTTCGCGCAGAGATGTTAGAGTTGTGGTTGAACATTGTAACGCAGTCCCTTTTTACCCGCTTTTACTTACATTGGGCGATGTGTGTAATGCTTAGAATGTTTGAGCACAAAATTAAAGCATTTCCGATAAAGCTGGAGAGCTGAAATTGTGCACGCAGGCATAACTCGGATGACAATGCAGTCTAGTGAAAAGTTTGAAGACCGGTGACAAGCCGATCCTGGGCCCGCCATAGAAACGATCCTTTCAAATTACTATTCTCTTTTTTTTCAATCTGATGGGGACCATGTTTTCCCGATGCCAGACACGCACGGAGCCGATTTGACATTTTTACGTGGCTTAGACTAAAAAATTAAACAGGATAAAAATTAAAAATTTAAATTACCTGCTTTTACCACACTCAAAGGTAGAAAATATATATTTGTTAACGTTATCTAGGGATACAGATTAAAACCGGGTGGCCAAACACTGGCAATGTGACCTACGATTGACTGATAATAGTGAGATTTACATTTTAAGTATTTGTCATAAAACACGCGTTTTTCTAATGCTTTGTTAAAGAAACACCTATCAGTTATCACTTAATATCCACATGGTTTAAAGGTTTTCATTAAAGAAAAAGATTATTGTCTTATACGGTCAGTGTTTGGCCACCCGCTTTTAGTCTGTATCCCAAGATAGATTGATGTTGTGTTCAAAAAATGTATTTTCTATTTTTGAGTGCGGTGAAAGCTGGTCATTAATTTTTTTAATTTTGATCCTATTTTATTTTTTATTTAAAGCGGCTTTTGGTGCAAATCAATGGCAGCCTCTTCTCCACCCTATTGGTTTTACATTCATAGTTTATTAGAGATGTTTGTTTCATATGTAGTAATGACCACTAGTGTTATCTTGTCGAAAGGTTTTTGTGCTGTTAAGTCGATGTGACGAAGTTCCGTGATCCTGTTGTGTGTGAGTAATGGAGTGAACTGAAACCGAGGGTTGTTTTGCTTAAGGCGCTTATTTTCGTGACCTTTTTTTGATGGTAGTAACAATTGTCATAGATGTGGCCATTGTTACAGTCCTTGTCATATAGTTGTGGCTTCTGGCCGTAATGGTGAATACTTAACTTGGTGTTGTGAGCCGCCAGACTTAACAATCTGTTACGTAATTTATAACGTACGTGACTAACAAAACCATAACATAGGCACAACGTCATGTTAACTTGTCAGATTATGGGTTAATGCGATTTATGATAGAACTAGACACAAGGCAGCTACACAATAGTAAACCAGGGTATATCGCCACAGCTCTGTGCAGCGCTTTGTGACCCTCTGGTGAAAAACGCTCTAGAAATACAAACATTGTTGTTTCGAGCACGCATTTTACCCAGGAACAACTAGGCTGCTCTGTACATCCAGTTTAAGTGCAACTGAAATTTAAGAACGGCAACATTACCATTACAGTGACGAAGAGCTACATGACTGCAGCGTTACTCGCCGCTGGGGCAGAGTAATAGAATCCTTCTTTGCGGTGGTAGTAGCCATTCAACGCATTCGGTGGACATTATGGTCAAATTGAACCAGCGCCAGAGTGTCCAGTGCAATGGTTTTAACATTCGCGCCTGGCACATGCCCTGCCCAAGGTGATACAATTCTCACCTAGTGCACCTTTATGTGTGGCGTTTGTTCCCTCCACCCCTTTCTGTGTAGGTTTCCTCCGGGTTCTCCTGTTAACTCCCCCCTCCCCCCCAAAAAATAAGACATTTTTATTTCAATTGGCCAATAACGTAATATGTATAAAGCAGTGCCTGGTGGGCTTGAGCGCCGCTCGTAGTGGCAATAGCCTCAGTTTTGATCACATGTATCGTGACTGGGAGTCCAGATGCTCACGATGACCATTTGGGGTTCAATAGCCATGCCTGCTGTGAGCCGCGGAAACACGCAGAAACTAAAGTCGGAGAACCACCACGTTAAAGCTTCGAAATTGAGAAGCTCCAATAGAAACGGCTCCAGTTTTTTACTCTCTAACCCAAGAACTTGTCACGTACGCATGCTAGTCGCTTTGTACCTTTGCGTATTAGAATATTTTCAGTTTGACCTGAATTTTACGGTCGTCGTACTGGGGTCAACAATAAGTACTGGGAAGTGTGTGTGATTATGGGACCATGACTGCGTTTTTACAGCCATGCTTGGTTAAGACCGTTGCAACTAAGTAACACTTGGTTTATTGTTTGTAAAATATCAGTTCCTCTTGCATTTGTTTATAGCTTAAAGGACGTTTTTTTCCCTTTTTAGCGCCTTATGTGGAATTAAACGCAGCAATTTGCACGTCAGTTTTTTTCCTTTACCACTGCCCTTAAGTTTCGCTTCTGCGCATATTGGTAGGGCACTGGAATGTCAGTGATTTGGTGGAATTACCACGGTTTGTTCATATGGACGTGACCTTAACGATGTGGCAATATCTGGAAACCCCCCCCTCCAAAATGGATACATCGGCACTTTCGTTCTAGAGGCTTGTTGACCGTGCACTTTACCTGCATACCTTTAATCACTGAATTTTCACAGCTAAGTTCATTCTCAATCTCTGCCCCATATTAATATGAGCCATGTACTCAAAGCCATGCAGCTGTTTGATCAACCTGTTCGTGTTCACCCCCCGTGTTACTTCCTGCAGTTTTCTTACTGTAAGTAATGCATTGACCAAACATTCTACTCTTGCGACTGTTTCCGGTTAACATGGCTGCGAGCCTGTTTAGCCGGTTATTATTTTTAATCCGATGCCCTTGTGCCCCAGTGGTTCTAGATTTCCTTTCTGATGTTCACTTTCCTTTGGTCTTCGGATCGTCGTTTGTTTGGAACCCCCTCCCCCATCTGTTTGTCAACTGGCGTCTCGACCAGGAGTGTTAGACTCCCAAGTGATATAGCTCTGGGATTACAACATGCAAACCCCCTCAACCCTGGTGAGATAAAAACCCATGGGGGGGGGGGGACGGAATAAATAAATTTTATATTATACGATATATTATTAAGCGCAGTCCACATTGGGAATCATCTCTGCCCGTAGGCTGTCACAGTAGCAAGGGTGATGCCACCTTGGCCTGTTCATGGAGGACCGTCCGAGTGTTTTGCCGAGCATTCGCTGCACGGCATTGGTTTTGCGTCACTGCTGTAAATCTCGATGATATGGCTCCATGTTCCCTGTCCATCCCCGCATAGCGACCGTGAGCGCCGCCCCTCAGAAATGCACCTACGGCCCGAGCTACTGGTGCCGCGACCTCGGCAGCGCCACGGAGTGCAACGCCATGCAGCACTGCGCCCAGACCGTGTGGAACAAGCCAACCGCCGTGCGTCGCGCCACACCCCGGCGCGACACTACATCACATTGCACTGCAGCACACCGCGAGCACACCATCACTAGCGATCATTACCACTTGCCCATTGGCAAGTAGAGGGTAGAGCAGAAGACTAACTTCTTGGCAGCTTAACCACTGTTCTACTGGGAAAGCCAGAGCGCATTGCATTGTTTCCTGCAATATGCACTTTTGTTTCCCGTACGCTTTGGCCGTATATTTATTTATTTCGATCACATACGACGTTATTGTCCGTAATGCAGCATCCCATCTGTTGCACTGGTTATATTTCAATGCATTTGGTACACGTGTGACTGTCGGTGCTGTGAGCAACACTTTCCACAAGTCTGTTAAAGGTTGCATGGTGTGGGGGGGGGTGTGTCTTTGTGAAGCAGACTAACCAGCTATGTGACACTTGCAAGGAGGTGGTGACGGTGGTGCGAGACTTGATTCTGGGAAGTGCCACAGAGGTGAGGATGCTTGTTTTTAAAAGTATAACGGTGACGAATTCGTTCCCACTGTTGTGACCCTTTAACCCCACGAGCGAATCGTGTCTGTTAACAAGGACACTCCCAGGGATAGCAGTCCATGTGCGGGACACATTGACTGACAACGGCCGCGCCGTTTAAACCGCACATTTTGTTCCCTGCGCAGCAGCAGCCGGAGGTCTGTGCAGCGCTTTGTGACCCTCCGGTGAAAAGCGCTGTATAAATATTGTGTATTGTGTCTCAAATTCCTTGAGTGCCAAGAAAGGCGCCTTTAAATAAAATGTATTATTAATTTGCCTGTGAGCAGACTACGGTTTCCCAGTCAGAGGCTGGTTGCTATGTATAGTAGAGGTCGGCCGTTAAAATGGCCCAGCCGATATATCGGTCGATTTGTGAAGTCTAATGCCAATTGAGTTTAGTAGTTTTTGGGCCGTTTTTTGCATTTGACAATTTTGGACTGGCATGAGCACGCGAGTTTATATGTGGCTGTTTTTATCCCTTGTGAATCTTATTCCTGATAGAAGTTTATATTGAAAGCCTAATTTTTTAAATAAGATTTCTTATTTGTCACGTCCTTTCCTGGTGGCATTAATGCAGAAAACATCTCATTGCTCTTCTACTTTTATGATCTTTGTTGTCTGTCCTCACTAAGCAGTGTCGCAACACTACAGTTCACCGATGCTTCCTCACGAACAAACGCAGAGCCATAATATGTCCAACGCCACGTTATTTAATGAAAGACTTGCAATGTTGCGGTTGGTAAAACTAAAAAAAATATTGCAGAAATGTATGTCACTCAACACATGCCTCTGCATACAACGAACCGCAGTATTTTAATTCTAACAGATTCGAAATGAACCACGTTACTTAAACTCTCCAGAGCCTCACTGGAATATATATGCCAATTCCTGCATATATACACCTACTTATCGCATTGTTGTCTGTACATGAGCATATGCTGTAACTCTTTAAGTCAAAAACCGTGATATCACCACTTAACGGAACTGTCCGAAAAACTGCCTGCCACCCCAAACACCTGTAAGACGTGACAATTTGCATTACTAGTTGCATTCCCAAAGCTTCCGTTTAATCTGTTGGCCGTATACACCAGTGGCGGCTGTTTGTGACTTAACTGGCTTCACCGTGTTCTCTTAAAAATGCACTTGGCATTATGGTGGTGTGGTCGCCCTCATTGATGGGGAGATGGATTGAGCGTTGCTTATTTCACGAACCCTGCACCCCTCTTGAACTGTCTGGCCCAATCCAAACAACAAACAAGTCTTCCATGGACTGTGTACGTAGGGACTGTCTTGAGTGTTTGTCTGGCTTCGTTAATGAGAAACAAGTTCGTAAACGTTCGGTTATGACTCGCTCCTTTATAGGACTACAGTGACCTCCCCGTGCTGACTTTGCTTTAAACTGTGGGAACAAAGGCAGTAATTGCAGTCGTGTAGTAAAAAGATGTTCTCGACTGCTTGTAAACTCTTGCTGCTCATTAACAATGTTTTTCATTCACCTGTAACATAACGAATGAATTCATATTAGTCTTATATTTGCATATTTACTCTATCGGCTATGATATATGGGACTTATGCAATTTCGTTCGATTAGCTAAGCAGCAGACCTTATCTGTCCTTGGACTAGTCCTGAGTTTCCTGAAATGAGTACCTGCTAGATTGTAAATGCCGTTACCAACGAGATAAAATATGGCTGCATTCTCTTGGTCTCTCCCTCTTGTACTGTGGCTGACCTTAATAGGTGCTTACCAACATCACTTCTATTAATGGCCTATATGGATAAATGGTGGATTGTTGTCCTTGTTTTTGCATCTCTCCCCTCAGGCTCAGGTGAAGGCATACCTGGAAACCGCATGCTCCATGCTGCCCGACCCGGCCCTCGTGTCTCAGTGCCGTGAGTTGGTGGACAATTACCTGGATATTGTCATCGACATGCTCAAGCAGCAGATGGTGACTCGCTCAAACTCGCTCATAGACTCTTACAAAAGTATCGGACAAAATCCTGTCTAACAAATCGTGCAAACATTCCTGGCATCGTCCTCCTGAGGAAGTCCTGAGACTTTGAAGGCTTTTCCTAAATAACGTAAAATTGCTTTAACGTTAAATCGCTTCGCCGATGCAATGTAGAGAAGTTAAACGTGTATACAGGATTTGTTTTGTTTAAAACAATTTCTGGTGGAAAACATGTTGATCTGAAAGCTGCCTCCCTTGGTCTACTGACAGATTTATTTGACAATCGAACAACCAATTTATTCCCACATTTATTTTTTAAACTGAACACGTTTCATTGGTCATACTACATTGGTAGTTGACCATAAATAATGTGTAATACGTTCAATAACACTCCCTTAAATATATATCCAACGTTTTGGTGCCATGACCCAAGCTCTGTGGCCTCTGTACATGTTATAAAGATGGACCATTGCCTGAAGCAATTATTTGTTAGAGATTTTTTTAAATGCAGTGTTGTTGACTAGTGTTTTGTTAATGTTAATCATCTAAACTGGATTTTTAAGTAAGAACAAACCCCGTATAATTCCGTAGTGTTTAGTGTAATGGCGTTAATCATATCAAGCACAGCGCCTTTAGCTTGTGCTGGATAAGGACCTCCTGATGAGCTGCACCGTGCCAATTGTTGGGGCTATTTGACCTGCACCTGACCTGATTGCGTAAAATCCACTATAGAATCTTGATCATTGTCAGCTCGGAATTTGTGTTTATTTAATCTATTATCGTATGTTTTCAAACAGTAACCTTGCAATATGTAGATATTTTCGTTTCCAGTTTGAGGGCCCGAAGTTCGGCTAACATTTGTTTGAATCTAAAATGGTACAAACTAGGAGACAACTCTTCTTGGGAGAAGGGGATGGTGGGTTTGAGTGAAGATTTTCAAATGGCTTTGCAGCTATCCTTAAACTTCATCACAATACAATAAGTCAAAACTAAGTGAGGTAATATACTAGCATGTGAAGGTGTGCAATAAGTTTGTTTTTGCTTAGCAACATTTGCGAAGGCTTGGGAAAGATTCCTTTGCGCTCCCTTTAAAAAAAGTGCCGATGTGCACTATTTACTGTGGTTATGACTTCTCTAGTGCAGTGACGGTATTTGAAAGGTAAGCAAGGTATAGCATAGCATGCCTGAGATAATGGACCTGACTCGGCGATAAAACTGCATTATTGGAATGTAGAATATGGTGTTTTCTAACAGCCCCAGGCAGGACGGTGCCCTACCGGGAATGAGCGACAAAACAAACTTGTTAATTCTTAAAGCAATAGCCCCCATTTGAAGAACGATTTAAATCGTACCATGTAGGACATGTGTTTTTCTCAGAAAATGGAAGAGGAACTTGCGCGAGGCTGGTGTGGTTCATATAAAAATGGGATGTAATATACGGATGTTGCATGGTTTCTTCGTATATTTTATCGCATGACTGAATAAGGAGAAGTTGTAATCTTTCCACACGCTGCTCCTCATCCCTTAGTTACTCACTCAGTGGTTAATTTGAGGCATACAGCTGCCAGTTAACACGACTCTGCTCCGCTCATCCTGCAGTTGGGAACTTGGTTTTAACCACGTGCTCCAGTATGAACTCTCATGACTTGTATAAAATGAGAGAGTTGCTGCAAGTGACCATGCAGGGGAACAATAGGTGGTTCTTTACTGCACTGTGGCAGATGTCACTCACGCGGGGGCACTCTTGCTCCACAGCGCACAACGTTTGCATCTTGCACGAAACCCCCACCCACCTATTCTCTCCCCACTGTGCTTTGCCAATAATGGTTGAGTGCAGAGGTGGCAACAGATGGCAGTGTTGTTTTACCGACACCCATTTTTATCATCCGATAAACTGCATTGGTCTTAATTTCTCCTGTTAGGAAACTATGATTTTATTGCTTGCGAAATCAATTCTCTCGTATTTTATGTTGACTGTAAAGTAGCCTTAGGTGCAAGTGAAAGCTACCACTGTATAAGTCTTGCTTTTGTCAGTGCTGTACTGTTACAGGGGATGACAATGGTCTCGCATATTATGCTATCAACCTTCTGGTCTGAGTTTGATTCCCAGCCACTGCTTTAATGAGTAGCCAGGGATATCTTACTCCAGATTAGCCATGGGCCCTCCATCACCTATTCCACACTGAACGGTGTGGTGAAGTATGCTGACGCAACGTCTATAACATGACGTGGGAAGTTCTTTATCCAAAAGTGAATTGATTGAGTACGGTTTAATACATTTGTATTAAAATATTATTTCAGTGTGTGCAGAGATAGGAGGACTGCCTATAATTTCCCTATATGATTACTTAAGCAACTTAATAGTGTTGATGGTATTTCTAGACAACACTTGTATAAAGTCGACCTTCATTAATAACCGTCTGCGGTAGGTGTCGACACTCACAACTGACAGAAGATCGTGAGGTATCGATCTTGGGCAACGTGCCTCTGTAGAGTGCCCAATCTGGCTCGGTGCTGTGCAGTCGTAAGACTGATCCCTAACGGCTGTTTAATAAACCTGAACATGGATTAATAACCCTGAACACTCATAAATGTGAGTGCAGTGAGCAGCTGAAACTTGCTGTTCTTAAATCATACCCCTCACCCTCTGCTCCTCCAATACTGTGGCATAACAGATCGTGCTTGTAATGTGGTATTTAAGTATTTGACGTCCAAATTATGCAGATTTCACACTAGAATTTTGGAAGGCAATTCTTTGACAACTAGGTATCTGTTCGGTCCAGCAGAGGATACAAGCAGTGCCATGCAGCAACTAAATGAAATGGTCTCGATGCTGTGTACGGATGCAACAATTGAATTATGAGTGATTAATAGACGGGGTTTTATGATTCGGGGTATGAGATGGGGTTTTTTTTGTTCTCGTTAACAAAAAAAAACCTCGGCAGAACTTTAAAGGCAGCGTTTGTTGATGTGGTCATGTCGAGGTGGTGAATGTCCCAACCTTTACTGGGCTGTGATGTAGCCATGATGTGGCAGTACAGCGATTTGCTTCACAAGCCTCTCTTTTAGAACTTTTAATAATGATACTGTAACATGACCTCTTGTTTCGTTTGATTTCACTTGAGAAAAAAAAACTTCCTATTTATAACCAACTAATTTGGTTAAACATCCTAATGCATGACTTACTGAAACGTCTCAAACACATGATGTGACTAGCTCCGCATGTGCTTGCATGGTGATGCGTACAGGACCCAAGCGTCGTGTGCACAGCCCTGAAGGTGTGCAAGACCCAGCAGTCCTTGAACGCGCATCAAATACCCAACAACGACATTCCTGTTCCCGAAGTTCCCATCCTTCAGATGCTGGAGGCGAAGCTGAAGGTGTGCTGCACTCGAACCAACGAGCACCAGCGGCATGGCTAGCGAGCGAGCAGGCTGTGCAACTGCACCACCGCCTGCGGGTAGGAGGAGGCAGAGGCCAGGTGCCATGCTACAGGAGGAGAATAGTGGGGAGAGGGGGGCGGGGGACAAGGGGCAAAATTGAACAGGGGCCCCATTTAACATCTCTCGCCAGGGGCTAATGCTACTGACACCGTGTCACTGGCAAACAGATCTTGTGCCTACAAGTAACAACATGGGAGAGGCCCAGGAGAGCTGCTACTGATACCTGAGTAATAGCTTTAGCACCAGCACAGTGGTGATCCTGGAATAAAGTGAGTTTTGGTTTTTAAATTTTACCAATTTGTAATGGAATACACTACCCTTTATATTTCTAGTGTACTGTAGACCACACACTACAACTGTTGACAGAGCTCAACTTATAAATCGGCAATAGTTTTTTGGATCATGCACAGCCGTTAACTCCAACCTATAATCACAAGGTCAATTGACTAAAAATCCAAAAAACTAATACTATGCATAGCACTTGCCTATTCTTAGTGTGACCTGTGCTTTCTGCACACCATCTCCCAGCAGCTTGTAAGTCTGACTCACAGCCGCCACATATCAGCTTTTACCACTCTGTTATTTAAATGATAGCTCATCCGTTGAAGACTCTGGGAATGATTCGGAGACAACTGCTATACAGTATAAGCCCATCAGTTTCTGTATGAAGTAAAAAAGCAGATGGAAAAGTTTGGCGTGCGTGGTTGCGGACGAACATTGCATGGGTGACACGAAACAGTTGTCCTCGTGGACAAGTCCCCATGTGGGCGAATCGATGCACACAGGCTGTGGCCTTGGTCGTAACCACAGGCGAGGGTGCTAATTGGTGCATGTGCGCGTGCAGAATGGGAACGGCGACGTGTGCCACGACTGCGTTGCTTTCTTCAAGGACGTGCAGGACCTCATCAAAAAGAACCGATCTTACGCCAATATGCTCATCGATGCCGTGACCAAACAGTGCAATCTGCTGGGGCCGGACATGTCCGACGTGGTGAGGATCCGGTGGTCCCCCCTGTTCGGTGTGGCGTGCCGTCGAGGGTGCTGGCCCCGCACGTCAATTTTTGTTTCGCGTTTGTGGAGTTCCATCGCAATTAAAACCGGAATTGACACCCGGCAAAGGTGGCCGGGAATCTTGACACATTGGCAGGAAATATACTTTAAACTTATGGAAGTGTCCCTGGTGTTGCCAACTTCAGATTTTGGTTGGGACAATTGTGGTTTCAAAGAGGCTCTTGACGCATTTGTTAAAATCGCGATTCATGGTATTTGAGAGAGGGATTTTCCACATGAGCAGCGGGGGAGGCATGAGCAGTAGTTAAGGCCATTGGTGGGGTAGCCAACAAGTGGATGCGTAAAAGTAGGCAGGGATAATGTAAAGATGAGCCTGCCAGCTTACAACGTGGCCCAATAGGGCTGACCATACTTTTTGTGACTGACCACCCTGCTCCCAAAGACCGTAATTTTGTTAGTGGCCATTAGACCATATTTCAATCGGCAGTAATGCTGATCACAGTAAGACCTAGCCAGTCTGCAAGCAATAAGCAGGTTTTTTTTGCCAATGTTCGCAATATTGACAAATGCCGATGCACTGAAACTGCCAAGCTCACCCCCTCCCCTTCTGACCCCCACCCACGTTCGTCTCCAGTGCAAGGAATATGTAAATGCCTACGCTGACCAGATGGTGGAGATGTTCATGGCCTCGGTGAGGAGTTCCTGCAACCCTCCCACCTGCTCCCCTCCCACCTGCTCCCCTCCCACCTGCTCCCCTCCCACCTGCTCCTCACTCATGTGTCATGTTTCCTGTCAGTCTCGAATGAAAATCCTCCCACACGCGTGTTCTGCTCCTTGTCATCCCTGTCCCGCCTTGACTTCAATGTCAAATACAGTCATTATTAAGGTTATGTACGACTAGTGAGTACAACCCTAAACGCACGCCAAGCATCCTCCACCCTGATCTCCAAACCCAGACACATGGCTGTGCCTTACCCTTCACGCGATTGTGGTTCTCCGTGGCGTAGTGGCAGGCTTTTATGGGATCGCCTGTTGCTCTGTGTGCGCGTGTTTGCTTTTGAACCCACGCGATGGTGTGTGCATGTGTGGGAGTGCGAGTCTCCGAGTACACCCGTTAGTCTTTGTTTTGAACCAATATCTCCTAGACCTGGGTTTAATCCCTGACAAATCTATTCCATTTTTGGACCTCCAGGTTAACGAATCCTTAAATGAATACTTGGTTCAGATTGTGAACATCAGCAATTTGAAAGACAAAAGTGTTCTGGCAATTTCAGGCCAGAACACTGTGCCATGCCTGCCCTTTAAGTGCTGGTTAACAACATTTACCCTCAATCTACAGAAAAAAATTTTGACAATCTTTTGCATGTGTGCCCACCATTGACTGAATCGGTGCATGCCATCTAATGACTGTGTGTGTGCAGTCACCAGAAGATCTGTGCAATGCCCTTGGCATCTGTTCTATACTGAAGAAGTCCCCTCTTCTGAGCCTGACTCCTGCACTGTCGATGAAGGTAAACGGGCAGACGTGCATCGCGGCTCGCGGATGGAAAACTATGCGCTACCGCTAACACACAACACAGATAATCGCTGGCTCGCTCGCAATCCTGTACGCGCACAGACGCTGGATGAGCGCCCAAACGCCACGTTTTCGTAACACCACATTCTCTCCCCCCCCCCGCATCACTCTTATGTTTCATCCAGCCCTCAGAACCGTTGCATTTTATTGGATCCTCTTGACGAATATGACATTGATGTCAATTTTTTACAGGTCAACAGTGTACATTGTGGCACGCTTTTGTGCTGAGCAAGCCTTTTAAATGAGTGTCATCCATCTGTAGTTGATTACATCCTTGCGCATAGACATGGCTGATGCAAAACATCACATGAGGCAGCGGTGTTTTGCAGGCCGGTGTTAACACGCCGACCGCGGGATAATTTTTACAGCCTGGGTTCAGCGGCGCGTCACGTATGCAACGCGATGTGACGACGTGGTGTGCGTGCGTGCAGCAGAGCCGCTGGCCATCAGTCAAGGGCGGCGCGCAGTGCGTGATCTGCGAGTTTGTGATGCAGAAGCTGGATCAGCTGATCAGCAACAACAGGACGGAGGTGAGGTCTCATCGCACGTGCTTTGTAAACTGCATCGTGTGCGCCCAGCCCTGTTGGTCGTCTAACGCCAGTGGTTTGCTCTGCTCCATCCCTTTCTGGCTTCCTTAAGATGCAGCAGCAGTGGGTTGAGGAGGTTGGTTATGTTTATTTTGTTGATATAGGAACTCGAAATTCTATCAGGAGCCCGAAACTGAGATCTGAATTCATGTTGACGGCTGATGTAATTTCTCAATTGGCACATGAGTGGTTTTATATTCAAGCTTGCATTACCTTTCCAATTGTACGAGTAGTTATATGTACATTTTCTCGTTGACATTGATTTACAAAATACATTTGTCTTAAAGTGGGGGCTTCCCAACCTTTTGCACCGAAACGACCCATTTTGGTATGATCGCTACGGGCCACTAGGTGCCGCTCTCAGCAGACTGATGGTTCGTGACCCACCGGCTGAGAATGTTGTCGCGAAAGCATTTGCGAAACCAGGCTACCTGCGAGAGCATTACACTGCATGTACCTGTGTAGTGTGTGTTCTGCTCACGCACCATGTTATGGCTACTTTAACTTTTTCTTGCATTGCAATTGCCTTGAGTGAAGTCTTTTTTGTTTTTTAATGTCTTCAAGGTTATGAGGTACAAAATACTTTTGGATTCGGGGCACTTTTTCTTTCAAGCAATGAATTGTCACCCACCCTCTAAAGAAAGATCTAATGGCTTCTGGGACCCCACTGCAAGTTAACTTTCTTGGGCTGCTGTACTTGGTTTGTTCAGGACAGTGGCAAGTACACTAACACCATTAATCCCTTCAAACACTACCACTCTGGGTCTTGCCAACAATACATATTACCTAATTCTATAAATAGTTCATCGACCAATAATTCACCATGTCGTCAACTCCAACCGTATCCACCACTCACATTCGGTCATAGCACCACACCAGTTTACGCTCAGAGTTGTGCAAAATCGAACGCTTACTCGTTATTTTACAGTGGAATTTTTACTGACGTATGAGAACCTCTCGGATTCTGACGGCGGCTGCCTGTTCCACGAGCCTCCCTGCAGGCCGAGATGGTCAAGGCCCTGGAGGTGGTGTGCTCCTACCTGCCCAAGACAGTCTCCACAGAGTGCGTGGACTTTGTGGACACGTACGGGCGTGCTGCCATTGAGCTGCTCATCCAGGAAATGGACGCCGGAACTGTGTGCACCTTCCTCGGACTCTGCAAAAGCAAGACGAGGCAGCTGGCTCTGGCAAGAGGTACGTGGCATGGGGGGGGGGCGTGGGGGTGTGGGGGGGTGGTTATACGGTGAGGTAGGACACAGTGCGTCGAGCTAAACCCGTGTTCTTGGATGCGTAGCAACGTGTGGCTCTGAAAACCAACACATTGGCTTGACTGCCGCACGATGACGAGCATTTGGCCCAGTTATTACAATCATAACAAGCGGGACCCAGACGCTCCCCCACCCCTCCAAACACACTGATGCACACCTGCACTGGCACTGCACGTGGCTATATCTAGTCTGTCATCTGCGTGCTTTTCCCTGCCCTGTTGAATCTGTATTCAAACTTGTTTATTATTTTCGCACCAGGGACCATGAGAAACGGAATTTCTTTCCTCTATTACTGCAATTTTATACGGATGGGATGACAAAGTTTATCTATTTGTTTCCACGAGCCCCTGGTAATAATAAGCTTCCTACACACTTGAGAGTATCATTTTGATATTTGCACACGAGTTGTAAATGGTCACCTCTCCTGTGGCATTCCACTGTGACCCCTGCCCTCCCCCTCCTCCTCCACCACCTCCACCACAGCAATGCCGGTGAAGCTCGGCAACGGCGCGTTCTGCGAGGCGTGCGAGCTGCTTGTGAGCTACCTGGACTCGATGCTCGGGAAGAACGCAACGAAGGCGCAGATCGAGCACGCGCTGGAGACTGTGTGCAGCTACCTTCCAGACGCGGTCCAGCAGCAGGTAGCGCCGCTCACCAAGCTCACCTCGCTTGCACTGCACCCCAGTCACACTCGTCCCGACGGCCAGGGGCTATTGAAATTATTATAATTACGAGCTGAGTACCTGCCCTATGGACGATCTTGTTCCAGGTGTGTAACACGTTCTTCTCTTCTCATGACTGCTTTGACCTGGATGTCTTTTTCTTCACGTCCTTTTGGGAATGTTGCTGACTGAAGTTTCAAGAGTTATCCATAACTGAGAAGTAAAACTGAAATATCTAAAACCGTGGTGTTGTGCAGATAAAATTTGATCTTATGAAAAATTCAAACTTGGTACCCTCAGCGTCGAGTCATATCACCTGTGCGTCACAGCAAGAAGGTGCTTTGTTTAAATCCCGATCTTGGGCAGCTTTTTCTGTGGCGCTCTGTTCTCCCCCTGTTTTGCAAGGGTGTTCTCTGGGGTTTCCTGATTTCTCCCGTAAATAAACCATAGAGTAACTGAACCGCCGTGGAGATGTGTAGACAATAACATGGAGTCATTGAGACAAAACATACACGTAAAACACGAAATACGGACATTGAATGATTGAGACCTTACTCTCAATTTAATTAAACAGGTGACAGGTATTAAGTGAAATAATTAAGACTGACAAAACATGCACCCACAGACATGAACTTAAACCATTTCAAGACCAATGCAGACCTTGACATGAACACAGTAGACAGACAAAATTTCAAACAAAACCGTGAATAGACAGACGGACAGCCATGCTGCCGTTACCGCTTGTGGACACGGCTTACGGACACGCGAACGCTGACCGCAAGTCTCGCTCGCACCAGCCCACCGCGTGACTGCTGCTGCTTCCTCCCCACTCATCTCTGGGTCCTGCTCGTAAACGATCCATGTTTACTATTACAGTGGAAGATAACCAGTGAGATTGCAAGCTCTGGATGCAAATTCCTGGGGCACAACAAACGTCCAAACTGAACAACGCATGCCTTCAAGTCTTTGTTTTCTAATTCCAGTGAATCCGTACTAAGGCGATGCAGTGTTAATTATTAGTCTTATCCGATTAGCAAATGTATAACATTGGCTAGACAGCAGTAATTTGAAAGAATACCTCGCAGATTAAAACAGTGCGCAAACAAGCAGACCTCTGCAAGCAGGTATCTGTGGGTTACATCGGATAAGTATGCATAGGATTAAAGTGCTTTGCATTAGCCGGTAGAGGGGTGGCTGTAGTGTACGCCAGAGGCTTGGCCCCGGCTTAGATACAAGCTTGCGTGCCTCGACCAAACACGCAGCACGTCGGCTGGCATCACCAGAGGGGGGAAAAAAAACTCCATTTCCGGTTCCTTCGACATATAACCTCGTCATTATAATCACACCTCCAGTCAATGGGTAACGGAGCTTTCTCGTGCACTGCTCCGAGACTCTAGAATGCCCTTCCATTGGAGATTCGGTCAGCTAAGTCCGTGGGCATCTTTAAATCTCATCTCTAGACTCACTTGTTCCATAAGGCTTTCCAAGCCTTGTGGCTAGGGCTGTTGATACGGCTCAATGTTGTCTTGCTGGGATGATGGCTTTCTGCCGACCTACGCCTGCTCGGGAACATTTATTCCTTCCTTGTTTGTTGAACAATATTTTTTTCTCTGCTTACTTTATGTCCTATAATTTATTTCTACTATTTGACTTTCAGTTGAACTGTCCTAGTGTTGACATAACGTTTTCTCCAGAGCGCTGATTTGTATAAAAAAACGTTATTGTTGCTGATTTTCCGTTATGTCATTGTTGTTGGCATGCCATTCTCTCTGCATCTCTGTGCAGCGCTTTGTGACCCTCGGGTGAAAAGCGCTCTATAAATGTATTATTATTTGCAATGTAGGGTCATTGCCATATCACCTATAATATATTCAACGTTTCCTATCAAGGCCACAGTGTTGGTGAATGTGGATTGTATAATTTACACAATATTGACACTGGGTACGAGTTAACCTCATGTCAATCATAAATAGGTCGTATTGCTAATTAAAACAATCAATACTGGATGATGTGTAAATAATGCATAAACCCATCTATGTACAACTTTAAATGTCATCTCCTTCCATTCCTTGTATCTCCCACTTCAATAACCTTCCCTAATCCACTATGCAAAAAAAACTCCTTAAAAGTAATCCTAACATTGCATAGTAAATGATTACTCTAAGCCTTGAAAGTGTAGATGGCCTTTGTAAATAACTGAAGTACATTAAACACATGATGGCCCATTTGTAGAAAACAGGCAGAAGTTTGCAAACAGCGCTGAGAGATGCTAGCTTGGAGTCCGTTGAGAGACCCAGAGAGGAATACTTCAATAGAGGGCATGTGCTGGCTTAAGACATCTGTCTGCTCATTGATTTAAAAAAGTAGGGACACTTCTTTAAACACTGAAACTGCCATTCTTAACACAGCTCTGTACAGCGCTTTGTGACCCTCACTTTAAAGGCGCTTTAGAAATGCAAATATTGTTAGGTGGCGATCTCGCCGAACAAGAAATAGCAGCCGAGTGAGGAAATGCGCCGAAGAGGACACGTCCCAGTGCTGAGTAGATCCGTTATACTGGCATGTGGATGACCGGCCAGAGAAGATGGCAATGGCTTTACAGGGGAAGAGGTCTTCATCCCACAGTGGATGGATCGTGGCTGGTGATACATGCGGGTGCCACATGGTACAATGGCACCACCTCCCTCGGT
>JAZEWT010000012.1:11736577-11750337 GCA_036362905.1 Mordacia mordax
ATAGGCTCCGGCTCACCGTGACCCTATATAGGATTAAGCGGTTTCAGATAATGAGATGAGATGAGATAATCCTGTATAGAGTCGTGGGGAGCGGAGTTTATCCCGGCCGACAGAGGGCGGAAGGTGGTGGGGGGCGGGGATACGATGTGACGCCAGTACATCGCAAGGCACACTTTAAAAGCCAATTTACTCAGCAGGCCAATTAACCTAGGCAGCAGCTTGTCTTTGGACAGTGGGATGGGGGGGACCGGAGTACCCGACGAAAACGCATGCGGGCACGCGGAGAACACGCAAACGCCACGCAGAAAGATGTTTCTATGAGGCGGATTTTACCACGGCGGGGTGGAGAAGGACGACGCTGGGAAGGAAGAGGCAGCGGCGTTGATGAACCACTGAGGCACGGGGAGAGAGGAGAGCGAGAGTAGACGCGAATTTCATTCGTAAAGAGTAAACGCAACCCACATCGCCACACTCCGCACAGAAAGTGCAAAGTAGTATCACCGTGGCTGAGTAAAGATGGTGTGATAGTAACAAGCGTTTGGCCAGACGGGTACGAAAACCGACGAGATGAGAGGCTGGGCTCAACCAAGGGACGAGTCAAGTTCAGAATTCAAGCCAGCAAGAGCAGGAAATGAGAAGAGATAACCTCCCATAGCCGCAAGGTTACCTGTGGGAGGTGGCCTGTACTGCTAGGGTGAAGACAACGTGTGGGCGAGTGGAGGGAGATGAGAGGTTGGCAGTGGTGGTTGGGTCATGAGTAATATTTGAAAGCGCGCGTACTGTCTATTCATTATGGACGAGACCGCACAGTGTTGGGTGTCAGTGCCACAGATATTGGTAGTCGTGGGAGAGGGCCATGCTTCATTTATGCCAAACAAATACGAGTCGAGTTCCTGTAGCGCTGGAGATACGTTCCTAGTCAACGGAGTGCTGTAGGAAAGAATTTTTTTTTTAATCTGCAAGAAGCAAGGAAGGAATGAATGTTCCCGAGCAGACGCAGGTAGGAAGAGAGCCAGCATCCCGGCACGATGACACTGAGCTACATCAACAGTCTTAGCCGGAGGACTTGAAAGCCTTACGGAACAAGTGAGTCTTTAGACGAGATTTGAAGATGTCCAAGGACTCTAATCTCCAATGATCGAATCTCCAACGATGATGAGCTGATCGAATCTCCAATGGAAAGGCATTCCAAAATCTGGCAGCAGCACACGAGAAGTCTGTCACCCATCGAATGGAGGTGCGACCTGGGCACATGAAGCAAGCCCGTATTGGAGGATCGAAGTTGTGTTGAGGGGGTGCCTGAAGTAGGTCACGGATGTATGTCGGAGCAGCGCCAGTGAGAGCCTTGTAGGTAAGAAGGAGGATCTTGAATTCAATCCTGTATTTAACAGGTAACCAGTGGAGAGACATCAATACTGGGGATATGTGATCGCAGATGGATAGGTTCAGCCTTGGACAATTGGTGCGGGGTTCCGTCAAGCAAAACTTTTGTCGCCATTTATGTTTAGAAAATTTGAATTGAGCCAGGCCTTCACAGTTGACAGTGATGATGACATGCAGGGATACACATACGATGGGACGCCGGTCCATCACTGGGCACTGCGGGCAATTTAGTCTGCAGGCCAATTAACCTTTGCAGCGGCATGTTTTTTGGACTGTGGGAAGAAATCGGAGTGCCCGGTGAAAACCCATGCGGACACGGGTAGAACATGCCACCGTGGGCCCCCTCCAGAGGTGCTCTAGGCAAATATCATTGAACCCACGACCGAGCCATAGCTTCCTTCAGCCAGATCATCGAGGCTTTCACCCAGTCCTTAGCGAACCTACAAGGCTAGCCGATCTCGCTCTATCGGACCTCTGGGTACCACTGCAGTGTTGTGAGTAATCCCATGGCCCCCACCACAGTAAAACGGTCGTGATAATAATAATATTTGCACTTCTATAGCGCTTTCCACCCGAGGGTCACAAAGCGCTGCATAGAGAACGGCACGTTGACAGCAAGTACTCTGAAGGTGGAACATATTTGTGGCTAACATACCCGCAGTATTAATTGGGGCTGATTTCTGGATTCAAATCGTGAACCCCTACAGCAGGCGAGAAACACTCTAACGCTGGACCATGTGACCATTGAACCACGTAATCAGATATGGCACAGTCTGTAATTAAAAACACATGCCATACAACAGTGAATTCTTACACGCGCAATCGCTGTAACGAATCATATGTTAATTACCAGATGAATCAATTCGTCACGTACTCCTGGTATACAGTTGATATTGTTGCTCGGCATTTTTTGATATCTTACATCAAAATACCGATGTCAGTCACGGCTCAACGCATAATCGTTGCGCTACATAGGCTGCTGTTCCGGGGTGTGCAGTAACGCAGCGCTCCACAGCAAGAGACTTGGGTTCAACTCCCGGCTGGGGCGCATTTCTGCGTGGAGTTTGTGTGTTCTCTCGTCAAGTACTCCCGTTTCCTAAAGAACTATAAAAATCATCTTGATTTTTTTTAAAATGCATGTATATTCGTTCACTATAATGTTGAGCCAAATTCTTACAAACACATAGCCATAGGTATGTCAGCAACCTACTTGCTGTACGGTCACCGTGCCGACCCCCCCGAACCCAGGTCATCTGTTCGACCCCGCAATCCCAGTTCGGTGGCACGGGATCACGTGTCATGTTGGTCGGCCGCGCGTCGCCCGTGGCGTCGCCGCTGTGTGGGAACCCAGTAGCTCGAGGTGGTTCTGCAGGCATCTCCTGTGTTCACGGACAAGGCGAGGTGCTGCGGCGCAGGGTCACGAAGGCATGTGAGGGGTGCCAACCCACCAGCACATTGGAGCTGAGGCCGACCGAATTGGATATTTTTTTTTTACAAATAATTCTGGGCACCAAGGTGATGCAGTGAGTAGCGTTGTCGTCTCGAAGCAAGGAGCCACCCAGTTCGATTCCCCGGCTCGAGTGCCTTTCTATACACAGCTTGCTAATTGTTCCCCCTTTCTGCCTGGAGTTTTGCCGGATGCTCCGGGTTCCTTTCACTACACGCCGCTGCCTTAGTTAATTGGCGTCAATAAATTACACTCGGTGCCCTGCGATGGGATCCGACTCACGGCGACCGTGCGTTGTACAGGATTAAGTAGGAACTGAATTAAATGAATGAGTCTCAAGACCCCTTTGCACGAGAGCTCCGCATTTCACTGTTAGGCTGTGCCCACATCTCAACGTGGGACGAAAGCCAGCGCGCCCGGAGAACCCCCCCCCCACACACACACACCGCTCACGGCACTAAAGCAAACCCAGAGGTCCGCACAGATCAATTCAAGATTCGATTTCCGTCACGCAAGCGGCCACTCACGCCACCCTTGACCTACACGCGACCATGAGGTGGCGCAATTGGGCAGCTCATCGTCATCGTGGCCGGGTACGTGTGCGTGGTGGAGCCGCGTCGTGAAGCAACGTCACACAGTCGGTGTTTTTTACAAAATCCTACTTACGTTTTGTGTGTGCAGGGTGTTTTGGAGGAATCCGATTTCGTGTGAAAGGGAACATCGAGGTTCATTCAGCAGAGAAAAGAAGATAGATCAGAGCTGTCTCGGAATATCGCAGCGTGGGCCCCGGATTTAGAATAGAAAATTACATTACACTCGTCCGCAATCCACAGAAATACCACTAACGCATGGTACAGAATATAGACTGGCTTCACATAAATACCAGATACGCAGCCTGTCGAGAACAGAAGTCTCTTTTAAAGGAAGACATTTGGAACATGAATACCAATGCAACAAAACAGGTTCCAGGCAGAAAACAATTTCACGCACAAATTAAACGAAGCAGGAACGATTACAAATGTTACTAAATTGAGAACTGCAACCAACTGTACACAACACAAACATTACGGCAAAAGAAAATTCTGCTTGTGATGAAAATGTAATTGTGAGATTCTCATCTCATCTCATTATCTGAAACCGCTTAATCCTATATAGGGTCACGGTGAGCCGGAGCCTATCCCGGAAACACAGGGCGTAAGGCAGGAATACACCCGACGACGGGACGCCAGTCCATCGCCGGGCATTGCGGAACAATTTTAGTCTGCGAGCCAATCAACCTATCCAGGAGCATGCTTTTGGACTGTGGGAGGAAACCGGAGTACCCGGCGAAAACCCACGCGGACACGGGGAGAGCATGCAAACTCCACACAGAAAGGCACCCGAGCCGAGAGATTCGAACCCGGGACCTTCTTGCTGTGAGGCGTCAGCGCTAACCACTGGGCCACCGCGCCGCCCAATTGTGAGATTCGACTGATGGAAATCAAAAAACAGCGCTCATCAGTTCCGAAGCTGTTCCTGATGCAATTCCTCTGGCTCATCCACCTTAATCAGCCACACGTGGAGAAAATACATCATTTGTAAGCCACCCGACACCGCAAAGAACTACCAAGGGCGCTAAGCATCTGTCCAAAGCGGTTGCACCTCATGGCGTTTGGTACAATATCCGACGTTTCCCTCCCACATCCCAGCGCGTTTCTTCAGCATCTCTCAGCACGTGGGTTCTGAGTGAGTGAATGCCTGAGGGTGCCTCGAACGTGGGAGGCGAAACGGAAAGATGGGGAGCGCTCGATACGATTATCCCGAAATAACTTTGGAAAGCAATTGTCGTACATCGAGCCGTGAAAACCTACATCGGTACATGAGTGATGTTTGTCGGTAACGCCAGGAGTACGAACGCAACATTTTGAAAAGATCGCAAAATTACACGGTGGCGCAGTGAGTAGCGCTGTCGCCTCACAGCAAGAATTCCCGGGTCAGATTCCAGGCTCTGGTGCCTTTCTGTGTGGATTTTGCGTGTTTCCCCCGTGCCGGATACTTCGGTTTCCTCCCACCGTCCAGAGACATGCTGCTGCGCAGATGAACTGGCCTGCTGAGTAAATTACCCCCAATGCCCTGTGATATACTGGCGTCAAATCCTCAGAATTCCCCCGTCTTGCGCTCTCTGTGTCTGCGTGGACAGGCTCCTGCCCCCCGCGACCCTGTACAGTATTAAGCGGCTGTTGATAATGACTCAATGAAAAAAACAGCAGCAGCGCGTTGTTGCCTCCGCGCGCATCACACAGACGCACTCGTGTTGTTACCCGCGGGCAAACAGCAGCGAGGGAGGAGGGGTGGCGCCCCGTGTTGAGTGCCCGCCTCACCACCGAATTGCTCGAGTTCAAGTCCATCATGGGGTCGACCTGACCCATCAGTACCATCAGTATCACCATCATCGTCAACATAAAGCAGACCGAATATCATTCGATATCGTCAAGGCAAGCTACTTCAATCATGCCCGGCTTTCTTCAGACACCATCATCACCGTGATTATCCCCCTGGTATCTGTAATATAAAAGCCACTTTAAAAGGCAGTAGCTGTTGTACGGTTAGATTATTCCCCATCGTAGGAATGAGACATTATTTGTGGCATTATGTATGACATGGTGCCATCGTATTTCAAATGCATGTGTTGCTGTAAGTGGCACGATGTGGAATTCGTAATGCATAAAGGTTTGAGTTTTCGTGCAATCAGCGGTGCACGATTGCACTCCAAATCAAAAGTGCCCGGTTTGACTCCTGGTCAAGGCGGCTGAGTTCTTGTTAGGTGTCTTTGCAGTGGCGCGAGCAGTGACGTGGTGCCGGGGTCTCTCCATGCCACCGCCATCCAGTTCACCTCACGTGCGCGCTCACATCGTCCCATCTTCTACATGGATGATCAACTTGGACGCATTCCCTCCTTGGTCTGCCGTTCCATCACCAGTCTCGTACGTCCACCACCGTCTCACCTCGCAGCACGTCCGATCCAAGCCTGTTTACTTTTCTTAATCATCGATGCCGCGTGATGTCGGATTCCGTTTGTTTCTCTGATGCGCTTTTTTTTTTACCGTGTGTGTAAAATTTGCATCTCCGATGACTTAATAACAACATCGTTCACTTCCAAGCGGTGGCCACCACTACAGCAAGGCGCTGTGTGCAGCACCGCCCAGTGCAGCAGCAAGCAACTGAAGCGGCCTCCGAAGTAGTTTTCCGATGTCTTCTGCCAATCTTCATCATGGGTATAGACGCGGCACCGCTTTCTGCAAGACATCCGAGTGGACATCTCTCGTCCTAACGGGGGGGGCGGGGAGACACGGCCTAGGGGTAGAGAGGCGATGCTTATGTGGTGTCTCGGTGGGGAACCCTCCAAGGGAGTCGACCTCACTCGTAATCCCCGCCAGACACCCGTGGGTCCGACTTGCGGGCGGCCAGGGCTTCTTCAGCGGTGGCATAAATGTTCATTGTCATGCAGCGACGCACTCACCCAGTCAGCGACAAGAGACCAGCGACGATAGATGATGCAGAGGCCTTCTGGATGTTTTCAATACTTTAATCCACCAATAACGTACGCCCGACGTAACGGCCCACGACGAATTCCTACTCCCCCCCCCCGACACATCGGCGCTACCCTACATCTTCACTCAGCCTCCTCCAAACTTCCCAGGCGAGAGTCCTCTCCCTAGCCCTCCTCACACCGGCCTATATCCACATACGCGCGCCCGCACGCGAAGCTGCCACCTTCTGTCACCGATCACGAGTTGTTTTAATAACTCAGCGTGGGTGTCGTCTCATTACTTCACCCGATCGCCTCCGCACCGTGTGACTCACTGGTAATTGGCAAGGGGGGACCCTAACGCAGTCTCCCACATGCACGTGGCTTGGTACGGTCGAGGCTAAGCACCACACTTATAATAATAATTGCGCTTCTATAGCGCACTTAACTGGAGGGTCACAAAGCTCTGCACAGAGCTCTGGAGAGAACGGCATGTCAGCAACAACAACGATATATGACGGACAAATCGACAACAATAACTTTATTTTTTTGGGGGGGTGGTGGGGTTTGTTCCAAATCTGAGCTGTGAAGAGAACGGTATATCACGGTAAAACATTACCAAATCAGAACAATAACTCAAGTGTATTAACGTGCGGAAAGATCAGTCCCCTGCTACGAAACTACCTCAGCACATGTCTCTGAAATATCCTTTTCCGACTTCGTGACCACCCTGTGCTGTAAGACTTAAGCCATTTCCGAATGTGCTCATATTATTATTGATAACGTGATGGCGAGAGGAGCTCAGTTATAATTAGTGAGAAAGCATGATTTATGAAGACCCCTCCCAAACTTAAAGTATGCATGATAGGGATGACTATACCTTAGCTAAAGTGTCGAAAGGCAGCACAGTACAGTCCTATATATTCAAAATGTAATTTAATAATCAATGAAAGCACGCTCAAAACACGTGTTATGGGGGGTTCTGCATTGGAACATTTGGCCACACTGTGTAAACTCACCAGAGTAGAGGTCACAATAACACACTCACCCACCCACTCACCCACCCACACAACGACAGCCGTCATTCATCATTAAGTGGCGGTGACATCACCGCGGCGCTTGTACCAGGCGAGGTGCACCTTGACGCCACGTGAACTGTGAAAAGCTCGCTGACAGGAGGTCACGAGACAGACCCAGGTTTAAAAAGTTCAACTTAACTGAGTCGGTTGGCAGATGCACGACCTGCACTCACCACGGTGCTAGCCACCCGCTCACTGCCCACCCACTACACCGCAGGTAACAACGCTTCTCTCTCTGCTTCTTCAGTCGCACTGCTCCACTTGGGAAGTCCCTCGCTATCATCGTCATCATCTCATCTCATTATCTGAAACCGCTTAATCCTATATAGGGTCACGGTGAGCCGGAGCCTATCCCGGAAACACAGGACGTAAGGCAGGAATACACCCGACGACGGGACGCCAGTCCATCGCCGGGCATTGCGGGACAATTTTAATCTGCGAGCCAATCAACCTATCCAGGAGCATGCTTTTGGACTGTGGGAGGAAACCGGAGTACCCGGCGAAAACCCACGCGGACACGGGGAGAGCATGCAAACTCCACACAGAAAGGCACCCGAGCCGAGAGATTCGAACCCGGGACCTTCTTGCTGTGAGGCGTCAGCGCTAACCACTGCGCCACCGCGCCGCCCTCGTCATCATCTGTTTCCCCAATCTCCAACAGTAACTTTGATCAATTCAACAATCGTGTTACACTAATCTGTCGCACATTCAAGAGTGCTGTTTATTGCTGGCCGCTTGGCTCTTAGGATCGCTGAGCCTTTGCTCAGCACCCGCGATTTGTTAAACAAACCCTCGCCTCTAAAGCGCATAATCATTACAATTGTCATTGTCACTGACACCACTCTGCACGTGAAACACGACGGTGAGTGAGTCACCTCGTATTATTGAACACCCAGGGACAAACATTGCTGACCTCCACCCGCCCCCTCCTCGCCCACCACCCGGCCCCATAAAGTAGAAACTCTAGAGGTATTTCCGGAGAAACCCGAGTGCTCCGCATGAACCCGGGACACCCCATGTGCCACTCGCGGCGGGCTGACGCGCAGAGTGACGCGATGTCACCCCACGCTATGCTGCCGGTCTCGCCCAAGCGCGGACCAGTCCCCACCGGCCATCCACGGGGCTATCCGATCCTCCGCGCGCCCACTCGTCCGACCCGAGCTCGCTCGAGACGAGATGAGGAATTCGCGGCCTGTGACCCACGCGAGGGCCGGTTTGGCGATGGCTTTCCATTTGTCCTGGGGTTTTTTTTTTGTTCCAGGATCATCATCCTGTGGAGGCGCCTGTCTTGAGAAATCTGTGCGTTCGAACCAAGTCGTTCAAACGCTATGGGTACTTTTTTGCCAGTATACAAATATAAGATTACAATAGGTTACAATAGGCAAAAAAGTACCCATAGCGTTAACAGCCCCACCTAAGCTATAAAGCATTGATACTGCATTGTCTGGAGCTGACTGCCTTTTGGCAGCGACTGACACCGGCAAATAGGCTCAAAAGAAAGCCACTGCCAGGTGAAGGTCGGTCAGTTAAAGGACAATGCATAGGTTATCAAAGCTACCTGTTTGCATACTTTGCCACTAGTATGTGTGGCTTTTGCAAACTGGACGCATTGTAAAATGTGTCTATTTTGGTGTTTGGGATTTTAACACCTGCATAATCGCTAGATACGGTAAAACCTATTGTAATCTTATACAAGTCGTTCAAAGTCTGGGGTTTTTGCTACTTAAACGTGGAGTGCTAATTCTCGCATTCTGTTTGTGTTCTTAGCTGGGACGTTTGTTGCGTCGCAGGAATAACGCATCAAGAGCTTGTAAACTCACCGCTTATTTTGTGCAATAATAAACATCTATGCATGCACGATATGTCCCGGGTTTTGTGCCTTTGAGATGATGACCCAAAGGTGACTAGTCACGTCCATCAAAAGCACGAAGCTTAAATCACATAAACAAACACAATCGCATTTTAAGCTGCACTAAAATGAAAGAAAGCAATCTATAGAAGTGCAATTATTTTTATTATTAGAATAGGTGACGTTTTGGGCAATGGCCCTTCTTTGTAGCAGGAAGATGTCTCTGCTATGGCCCTTGTTCATTGCAAATACTTCCGTCCTGTCTGATTGAGGCGCATTGTCTAAAACGTCACCCTGTTTTTTTACTGACTAAAGGAAAAATCCTGCTGCGATGTGATGGTCACATATTCCAGAGCAGTTTCGCCATGAGGCATATATTGACATTGTCAATCCATTGCTGGATGGAGGGTCTCCCCCACCTCGTGTGCAGGTGGTTTGACCATACTTCACCCAGGGTTGCCACCTCGAAGGCACAAAAACCAGGTCGACTAAGAGAGGACTACATACCTGGCAAACAACCAGAATTTAAATGACTTGTTCCATGGCAGCTCACGGATTTCCATGGACAGCTTCTTCTTCAAAAACGAGGGCGATCCTGAGAATACTAGAACAGGTGCAACCCCAAGTATTTACCTCCCTGGGTGGTGCTGATTGGGGGGCTTCATCCAGCAGTGGATTCTCATTCGTCGTCGAGTGAACCTGTTGAATATCGTGGTATAGGTTCGTCGAAACTCGAGAGGTGTGAATTTACATTAGTCACTAAAGGCACTTTAATAATTGCTCTCAAGCGCTTCTCTTTCGGGAGAGTCGTGTCGAGCGTTTCTGCTTCGTCGTGAGGTTTTGCCTCCCACGATAGAGGTATCAAGAGGATAATGGTGCAGTTTGAAAGTGGGGATTGTCTCTCTGTAGTGCAAGTATGCGTGTTCTTATGATGCGACCGCTTTTTTGTAGTGACGCAGATCAGGGCTCTCAACAATTTCGCATCTCACGGCCCACTTGGCCCGCATGGGTGTGGTCTCCATGGACTATTAGGGAGCGCTCGCGGCCCACTGATTGATTGAGGATGGTGGACATAGATATCATCATTGGCGATTATTTGTGTCCGCATTCTCAGTTTTTTTTATCGATTCCCACCGATAAAATTACAAGGTGTTTTTCAGAACAAGCATTCGATTTTTTTTTTCCGATTTTAATCAGTTCTCCTAAATTGTAAGAAAGGCTGCGAGGAGTTCAGCGTGTCTCGATCTATAGTGGTATCATCTATATATAAAGAAGCGCGTGTTTGTGTATATAAATGAATATCCGCACCACGGATCCAGATTGGTCGGCCGCCCGATAGGCCCCATCTACATCGACTGTCATTGGTGAGGATTATATACGGACCCTCATGATGTGTGTACACCACACTGAATGCACCGGGTTCGAATCCTTCATAAGCGATCATTCAAACACCAAGGCTTTAATGTCTAATTTCAGATCTACTTACGTCTCCTGAACCGTTAACACTTTCACCTTAAAATTTCCACTTTTGCACCACCAGCAAACATTTTAAGCACTCTTACAACTTTATCTAGACGTGAGAAAAACCTGTTGCACGTTTGTAACGAAAGCGCCCGTAGGACGGGTACTCTGCTAGTGTTACGCAACACTCCTTTCCCGCCTTCATCGATCCTGCCTTCCGATTGACTAGAACCTGTCAGATTCCCCGTGTTACCAAATGTGGGTAGTGTAGCACGCACGTGTTTTAATAATTAATAATAATTGCTCGTGTCGCTGGGGCATCACAGAGTCGCTTAACGGAATCAAAATCGCCGTTTCGAGCGACACGCATTGGTTGTGGTGTCTCGGCGGGGAACCCTCCAAGGGAGTCGACCTCAGTCGTAATCCCCGCCAGACACTCGTGCGGCCATGTGGCGCGGGCGGCCATGTGGCGCGTGCGGTCACGTGGCGCGTGTGGCAACGTGGCGCGTGCGGCCACGTGGCTCGTGCGGCGATGTGGCGCGTGCGGCCATGTGGCTCGTGCGGCCACGTGGCTCGTGCGGCGATGTGGCGTGTGCGGCCATGTGGCGCGGGCGGCCATGTGGCGCGTGTGGCGATGTGGCGCGGCTGCCAGGGGTTCTTCAGTGACGGCATAGCGGTTCACGGTCACTCAGCGATGCACTCACCCAGTCAGCGACAAGAGACCAGCGACGATAGATGATGCAGAGGCCTTCTGGATGTTTTCAATACTTTAACGTCTTAGCTATACTCGTAAGTATACAGTACATGACTGGGCAACGGCCCACAATGGTCTACTGCCCCCCCTCCCATACATCGGCGCTACCTACATCTTCACGCAGCCTCCTCCAAAACTTCCCAGGCGAGAGTGTTCCCGGCCCTCCTCACACTGGCTTATACCCACATTCGCACGCCCACACGCGCAGCTGCCACCTTCGTCACCCATCACGAGTTGTTTTATGACTCAGCGTGGGCGGCGTCTCATCACCTCATCCGGCCGCCTCAGCACCCTGTGACTCACTGGCAACTTGTATGGACACGGGGAAGGGGGGGAAGCCTAACGCGATCCCCACCTACACGTGGCCCGCACCGTCGAGGCGACGCGCCATCGTTCTAGTGGAACTGTGTTACGATCAGTGGTGACGGCAAATATATTGGAATGAACTGCACGCTAGCAGCCGGAGTTACTGTACAGTGCTCATATTTGGATTAAACAGCGAGTATGCTATAAATGCTAATTGTTAAAATGGCAACATCCCTATCGTGTGCTGAAAATCCACATTTCTCTATTACAATATTAATAGACCTTTTTAAGTCTCCGATTTAAATCGTTGTTTTAATAACCTTTTTGTGCTCCCATTCTCTCCTGTTTGAAAAATATATTCGGATTTATTTTCCAAGCGAATTAAACAAAAGCCATGAATGCAGAACACTGGTTATCTCACCGTGCAGTGTCGAGGTTGTTTGACCATGCTTCACCTACGCTGATCAACGCGAGGGGAGGGGCAAGAGAGCCGATCCAGGTATCCACTTGCCAAGAAATTAAAACCCAAGTCTTGCGCCACCACTCCTCCTCCTGAGGATGGTGTGAGGAGGCAGTAGACGAGACAAACGAGGCGAGCATTTAATGTGTTACCCCTCTGCAATTTACTCAGAAGGTCTATTAACCTAGGCAGCAGTGTGTCTTTGGACGGTGAGAGGAAACTGGAATACCCAGGGAAAACTAACGCGGGCACGGGGAGAGAGAACACGGAAACTCCGCACAGAAAGGCACCCAAGCCGAGAATCGAACAACGACCCTTCAATGTGTGAAGGCGAGCCAACGGGTCGGCTCCCTTGCCATCACACGCACTGCCTGCTGACTGCCCTCTTGTTCCGACGGTACGTGCAGAACATGCTGTGGCGACGCCATTCTCTCCCCACCATACACGTGCCTGCCACTCCAGCAAGAAGACTGGAGACTTCTGTCTTTCCATGTTCTTTATGAACACCAACCATATCGACAACACAACACTATAACACGGACACACAACTCACTACCCTCCCCGCTAACAACCCGAATAACTATATTCAGACGTGGTTCCGCTGGCAGTCTCCCATCCAGAACCCCCTCCTTCACTTACGCACACCTCTTTATATCCCCTCAGGCATCACCCAGCCAAGAGATATCATCCCACATCCCTTTAGCCAATCCGATCTCCACACGTCCGCCTTATGTCTCCCACCCCAGACCACGTGTTGTTTATGATCTCGGGAGGGGGGAGAATCCCACCACACTTTCTTGCGCCCTAACTTTTTCATTCTCACCTCGCCTGACCCTTTGGCATCTGGACGACCCCTCGCCCTCCCGACATCCCATTTGTCTTCACATCATAGCGATCCCTCCACGGCCGCATAACTGGGCGTGGACGTGCTGGCGCACCCAGCCTGTCGCGGCGTGAGGCTTGGCACCACAGATGCACAGATGTACTGACGTCACATCCTGGGTATTCCCCCGCCTTGCGCCCTCTGTCAGCAGGGATAGGCTGTAGCGCCTCCGTGACAGGATTAAGCGGGTATTCAAAATGAATGAATTTAAGATTTACATTTGTTTTGTCAGTGCATGCTTAATCTAGTAGAGGGTTGCAATGAACCGGAACCTATCCCGGCAGACACAAGGGTGCAAAGCACGATTATTTGGAATGCCCTTTCATTGGAGATTCGGTCGCCTGAGTCCCTGGGCATCTTCAAATCTTGTCTCAAGACTCACTCGTTCCATAAGGCTTTCAAATCCTCTGGCTCGGACTGTTAATGTGGCTCACTGTTGTCATGCTTGGATGATGGCTCGCTACCGACTTACGCCTGCTCGGGAACATTCAGTCCTTATTTGCTGGACAATTATTTATTGCTTATTGTATGTCCTCTAAATTATAGCCATTATTTGCCTTTCAGTTTAACTGTTCTGATATTGGGCGGCGCGGTGGCGCAGTGGTTAGCGCTGACGCCTCACAGCAAGAA
>JAZEWT010000012.1:11852459-11864043 GCA_036362905.1 Mordacia mordax
GTATGTGCGTGTGTGTGTTGAGGGGTGTATGTGCGTGTGTGTGTTGAGGGGTGTACGTGCGTGTGTGTGTTCGCTGAATGGGGATGTGCGTGTGTGTGTTCGCTGAATGGGGATGTGCGTGTGTGTGTTCGCTGAATGGGGATGTGCGTGCTGTGGGGGAGGAGTCGTGCGCCACGAACTCAAGTCACCCGAATTCTATTCTTGCTCACAGACGATTTTCTGAACCGATCTTGAGCATCCCTTCGGTCCACTGAGCCTTAAACCTGTTTTGGTGCGTAAAGCTCAGCAAACAGGAGACAAAGGCGGCCGAGCGTCATGGTGTAGTGCACGCCTCCTCTTGCACCGTGTGAGCATGCATAGTAGCTCACTAACAGTACTCACCCCAACAGTCCGCGTCGTGTCCCTCGGGAGGCTCTTGTCCGTGGGGTGAGCGTGCTGGCCTGTGTGTGTTGCTGAGGTCATGGGTATGTTGGGATGTCTGTATATTACCGGTCGGCTACCCTCAGCTTGCACAACGGCCACAGGGGCCTCTGGACGGCTGAGGGGGGCTGGTAACCCCCCCCCACCTTCAATTTAATTACCACTGAACTACGATGGAAAAAAAGATAAACTTAAGCTGGTCCCGAAGGCCACGCGGGTATAGGCGTTCATGACGTCTGCTGACCAAAGCCCATTTGGTGGGAACAGGAAACTGAATACCCATTGCCGGGTTTTCTCCAGAAACAACAACAAAAAACTGTTCGTGGAATGTTCAAATGCTCGTTGCGAAGGAGAGGCTGCCATTCCTCTGTCGGTAGCTGGGCCGGTACCGCTTGGACCTCTTTGGTGTACAGGAGGTCCGATGGACTGGTTCTGGTTCCAGTCTCAGGAGGAAATTGCCAGTCAACAGGGAGTGGCTCTTCTTCTGAATAAAATAATGAAGGAGGGGGGGTGACATCAGTGGGGAGAGGGGACATCAGTGCAGGGATATAGGCAAGGCCGATGAGTCAGATGCCTTCGATGATCTGTCCCAGGTGCTAGCTAAATTGGCCCCTCGGAATAGTCATCTTCCGAGGTGACATTTTATGCCCGAATGGGTGATGATGCAGACACCTGGGCTGGAGTGATTGGAAGGCATGGGCCAGATCAACTCAACAATAAGGGTAGAAAGCTGCTAAACTTTTGTGCAGCCCGATGGGCTCGTAATCATCAACTCGCTGTCTAATCATCGGCGCATCCATACATCATAGATGGATGCCGGGCCCAAGCAAGAACATCTGCTCGACTATATAGTGCAGAACAGCAGATGCGGGCCTCTGTGTTTGACATTAGGACCTACCGTGGAGCTGATCTACCATATGACCATTTAGCTTGTCATCTGTAAAATCCGCCTGCCATTTTTTCTACGGCGGAGGTGGGCATCCACCTAGGCTCTATTCAATCTCACAGTAGATTTGCTCTCGCTTGCTAATAAAAGTTGAAAACGAGAATTTCATCATCGTTTGTAGCTGGGGCTGGTATCGTCCCCCTCATCCTCCTGATGCCGAAGGGAAATAGGTAAAGTTTATGGCTGTGGCTCATGCAGCTGGAATGGCTGGGTACACGGTCCACACCTTCCCAGAAATCCTGGTTGATGGAGATGTTCAAGCTATCTGAGAGAAGACGGCAGGCCCACTCCCGCTGTTTGCAAGATCCCACGCCCAAGCATAAGAAGACTGACCGCAGCCTTCGCTCAGAGATTCGGAGAGCCGTGTGGCGTTGCAGGGACTTTTAGAACGCTTTTCACCTGAGGGTCACAAAGCGCTGCACAGAGATGTGGAGAGAACGGCGTGTCAACAACATCACAGGAGATTATAGTAAAATAATGCCTATAAATCAAAGAAGGACATAAAAGAACAAATAAAATAGTTGTTAAACAAATACAGGAATAAGTGTTTCTGAACAGGCGCATGTCTATATCATCCAAGCACAGAGCAATGAGCAGCATCAGTAATCCTATCCAGAGGACTTCAAGGCCTTAAGGAACAAGTGATGAGTGGTGGTCGCGGACTGTTAAGGAAATGGAGGGTGCCTCAGTTGCCCATTATCACAAATCATTTTAATTACATCAAAAGATTGACTTGCAATGCCACACCAATTACCTTACATAAAGGGGGAAATGATGATCCAATCTCCAAGACCCAGGAACACGTTTGCAGGTTTGCAGAGCATTTCTTTGAGGTCTTGGGGAAGGGAAACCCCCTATGCTCAAATAACACAATAGGACAACATGGGGGTGACCCTGATGGGGCTGCGGTGCCTCAGATATTGGAAGAAGAAGCCACGCCCTATGAATGGCTGACGGAGGTGTCATCTTTGGAAGTGGAAAATGGTGGAATATTTGCACCGTTTCTAAAATTTCAAGCTGGTCTGCCTACGATCCATCTTACGTTTAACTAGGTTGGATTGTGTTAGGAGCTCATACAATTTCAAAAGTTCTGCACAAATTCCAATTGGTGAGGCTGCGGTGGCTGGGTCGCATGCCCAGCCACTGCTTGACCAAACAGCTTCTGTTTGGCTGGATATAGGGGACGAAACGGGCATGACACGAGCTAGAGAAAACCTTGATGAGTGTGGCACAGGAGGACCTGGAGCTGAGTTCATTTGTTGAAGACTGGTGCCAGCGTTCTCAAGGTCGGCCTCTGTGGAGGAGTGTCGTGAATGATGCCACGAGGCAGCTGGCGGCAGTTGCCCTCCAATAACAGTTGCCCTCCAATAACAGTTGCCCTCCAATAACAGTGGAGCGCAGAGGAGCTACGCTCAACAACAACGATGAGAGCACTCAGCGGATCAATCACAGCAAGTTGGAAGAGTAGGCAGCACAGGTGGTGCATCTGCCAGTCATCTCAGTCAGGCAAGTCCCGTGAACTGTCGGAGATCCATCGATACTTCACGTGGCCTCAAAGTGCATACAACAATCTCATCTCATTGTCAGAACCGCTTAATCCTGTACAGGGTCGCGGTGAGCCGGAACCTATCCCGGCAGACACAGGGCGCAAGGCAGGGATATACCCACAATGGGTATCGTGGGGCATCGCTTCTGCAATTTAGTCTGCAAGCGAGTTAACCTAAGCAGCAGCGTGTTTTTTGGACTGTGGGAGGAAACCGGAGTGCCTGGCGACAACCCACGTGGACACGGGGAGAGAACATGCAAACTTCACACAGACAGGCACCCGAGCCGAGATTCGAACCCGGGACCTTCTTGCTGTGAGGCGACAGCGCTACCCACTGGTCTACCGTGCCACCCTGCATATAATAATAATAATAATTGCATCTATAGAGCGCTTTTCACCCGAGGGTCACAAAGCTCTGCACAAAGTTACAAAGAGAACGTTGTCAACAACACTAGAACGGAAAAATCAGCAGCAATAACATTTTTTGGGTTTTTTTTAAATATATACGTCGTTGCAGAAAACAACGTTTAGATATATATGGCCTGGTGCAAACGCCGTGGTAACGTCGCCGACACTTAGTGGCGAATGGCCAATATTGTTGTATTCTCTGTTTTAATACGAAGGCTTTTGTGACCAATGTTATCCACAAAATCCATTTTTGTTGAATTAGGTCACATAAAATGTGTCGTAAACCCTCCCCCACCCGACAAAGCTAATCGGTCAGCTTTATGTCACGTGTTGTGCGGTGTCAGTTGGAGGGTATGTGGGTGAGTGTGCCTGCCTGTCGTGGTGTGCACTTTGGGTGTGGGGTGTGGTGGGAGGTTATAAAGATGTGTGTGCGCGCATGGGGAGTAGTGGCTCAGCGGTTAAGCGTGCTAAGCTACAAATCTGTCCACCCGAGTTCGATTCCCAGGGACAATTTTCCGAACCGGTCCTCGGACTCTCCTTGATCAACTCAGGCTCAAATATTTACGTAGTGAAATGTGTAAAATTCCACTAGGGAGACAAAGGCGGACGGGCGTGGTTCTGGTCACTCACCTCTGAGTGTGCCGTGTCGACCTTCATAAACGCTCACTAACAATACGTGATCATTTAGTCTGTTAAGGCTTTAAGGGGGATCTTTGTCCTTTTGGCCACGTGTCGGAGTGTCTGGGTTGGGGCTAGGGAGGTGCGGAGTTCAGGAATGGGGAGGGCATCGCCTTCTTGTCTCGCCATGCGGTGTCTCGTGGTGTCTCGTGATATGGTGACTCAATGCATAAGGGTAATGATTGACCAACGAGCCGTGCGTGACTCCTCAGCCTCACGGGGTTGCGGGGTTATAAGGAGCATGGGTTGTAGGGGCGAGGGAGTTCTCCGGGAGAATTGGATGTAAGGAGCGCTGATGTAGGAGTTCGTTGTGGGCCGCTACTCCGGCCGTGTGCTGCTGGGGGGAATAAAGCATTGAAAAGCATCCAAGAAGTCTCTGCTCATCCGTGCTCGCTGGCTGCTGATCTATCGCGGGAGTGAATGCTGATCCTCGCCGTGGTGTTGCCACTGTCAGCCGTTACAGGGAGCAGTGGATTTTACGTGTGTAAAACGTAGCGTGCGTGCGTGAGAGGCACACGTTACGAACCAGGTCATTCGAGTTCGATTCCTGCTCACGGCCAACACCAGCGACGATTTTCTAAACCGGTATTGGGGCATTTTCCTCGGTCCGGTTGGTATCATGAGCACCTGGAGCCACCCGAGAGACAAAGGCGGCAGGGCATGGCTCTGGCCAAGTGCTGTTATAGTCCGCTAAATAATGACAGCTGCTAACAGCTGCTAACAGCACTTGACCTCAGTCTCTGCAGGCTGTACAGGGATTTTTGTTAATGTACTAACGCGAATGTGCGAACGTGTAATGCGGTCGGCGCGTGTTAACATTGCTCTGTATGCGCGTTACTGTAATAATTTACACGCGCATAGTTGGTATGAGCCGAGTATTTGTGCCCGCGTTGCGCCACGAAACGGGCGACACGAGTCAGATTTCCACTCACCACGATTAACAACGATGAATATATACTCGGTCCATGATGATTGCTCACCAAAGCTGTTGTTTCGGGGTAGCTGTGTCGAGCGCTCCTTCGCGACGTTCCACCTCAAACATTGGAGGCATCTTCATGCGGGCTGAAACTGAGTGAACGAGAAGTGTGTTGTGTCATATATGTGTGTCCTGATCTCAAAGCCGGTTCACTGATCCAATTTATCTAAATCTGACCCTACCCCACGTTGAATATTAATTTAAAATTGCATTCCTCCCTCATGAATGTCTTCCAAGTTGTCCTTGAAGCAATCGAGATTCATAAGACACCAAAACACATAACTCGAAAACAAGGAAGGATGATAAATCTCAGCAATATGGAAATCAGCTTTAAATTTAACAGCAAACAGCCTTAACATTAACTACAGATAACGGTATAAATAGGACTGTTAACAGCACCTCCAAACAAGACAAAAAAAATCCAGCTCTGTAAACAACTCGACAGAGTTAGAAATGCCATTTAAAACTGATGTTACTTTCAGGGTGAGGCCAGATTAAGTTACATTGGATTTATATATGCAAGAAAGACAATGGACCCTAGGAGACACTGGCTGGGGAGAGGGGGCTGGGAGGGGAGGAAGCTTGACAAAGGACCATAGAAATGCAGATAAGCCAGTTAACCGGATCTGACATCAGCGCGCATATACAGCGCACTCATAATTCACTCAGTCTCAGAATGCCTGAAGATACCGCCAAAGTGGAAGCTGAAACGTCGCAAATGAGAGGGAGCACTCGACAAAGCTACACTGAGAGTGCAGCTTTGATAAGCAATCATCGGTGAATATATAAACCAGTTATAGGTCTCCCCTTGGTTGACTCAGCCTCAAATTAGTTTTTGGTTCTGTGTGTGAACATCACACGGAGAGATGAAGATGGATAACGTTTGCTTTGGCCCATGCCAACTGCTCATGTGCCGTCGCTGGCCCGAATACACTCGCGAGAAAGCGTTTGTGAAACTTTTTGAATGTTTTCTCTCTCTGTATAAATTTAGCCTCAAATAATGCTAATTATAATATTTGCACTTCTAAAGCGCATTTCACCCGAGGATCACAAAGCACAGCACAGAGCTATGGAGAGAATAAATAAGTAAAATAATGGTTGTTAATTTATGAAAGACATAAAAAAAATAATGTTTGTAACAAATAAAGGAATTCGTGTTTGTATATTCATCTAAGGGCGGCGCGGTGGCCTAGTGGTTAGCGCTGTCGCCTCACAGCAAGAAGGTCCCGGATTCGAATCTCTCGGCTCGGGTGCCTTTCTGTATGGAGTTTGCATGCTCTCCCCGTGTCCGCGTGGGTTTTCGCCGGGCACTCCGGTTTCCTCCCACAGTCCAAAAAGCATGCTGCTACATAGGTTAATTGGCTCGCAGGCTAAATTGCCCCGCAATGCCCGGCGATGGACTTGCGTCCCATCGTCGGTATATCCTTGCCTTACGCCCTGTGTCTGCCGGGATAGGCTCCGGCTTCACCGTGACCCTGTATAGGACCAAGCGGTTTCAGACAATGAGATGAGATGAGATATTCATCTAAATTATAAAAACAATATGTAAAGTGAACCTAATGAAAGAAATAGCACATGCAAAATCAAATTTGTAATTTATTAATTGAGAACAATTATCCAACATTCAAACCCCCTGTCGGAAAAGGTATGTGAACTTCGAGGTTGATCAGATCAATTCAGAGGGTAATTATTGTCCGGTTATTTCAATCAATGGGACTGCCACAGCTCTGCGTGTGGCCGCGAGTGATGGTCGATTCAGAACGCCCCTTAAGGAGCCATCCACGATCTCTCTCGCTCCCGCGCTGGGGAACATAATTCGGCGGTTGTGGGATTGTGTGGCGGTGGAACGCGAGAGACAACAGAGGCACAAAACAGCTTGAAGGTGATTAGTCTCAAGTTTAATTACCGCAGCTGCAAGGCACGATGCAAACACGCATCCCCGTGCAAGCCTCCCGTTAAACCATCCCCGCAGTTTATTCTCCAGTCTTTGTCACGGGTTTGGAGTTAGTGTAGGCGCGTGTGCGCAGTAGAGTGCTTGAGCCGGCTGCTCGTGATGACCTCTTCCCACACCACACCTTGTCAGCAAACGCGCACGGCGGTGCAACGCCTCGCGCCACTCAGAGCTGCTGTCAGGCACTCTCCACTGCTGGCCTGGCTGTCTTGCTCAGACAGCTGTTGTGGCTTGTGCAATCGCCGCTGTTGTAGCCATGCCGGTCACCCCCTAGAGTCGCTGCTGTGGACGTTGTCACCCCAGCACCGCACACTCGAGTCTTGCTCGGTCCGCTGCTGCCTTGCGCTTCCTCGTCGGAGCTGTGGCCGCTCTCATCGTCGATTTCGAGATGCCCCTCGTCATGCCGAATTCATATTCCTGCAGTCCAGCAGGTGGTGGGAGTTTTCGCCACTCCCTGTGCTCTATAGCTGGACTACGCATGTTGCCACACAAATCTGCCAAACACTTTCCACGCAGGAGCTTCGTGCTGATTTGTGCCACGCGCTGTGTTGGTCCAGGCTGTCGCTGGTCGATTCTCTGTCGTTCTGATCTCCCTGGTGTCTCTGCACATCGCCTTCTATCTCCCCCGACCACTGCTTTGGTCTTGGCCAGGTCGGTTCGGTTCTCTGCCCTCCATTCATCAACAATAGATTCCATACTGCTAGTCTCAAAACTGCTCCATCAATCAGTGTCCACATGCATTCATCCCTGACCCCATCACGCACTGATGACTTCACTTCCCAACATTGTAGTCAACACGTGAATAACTATAGTATGACCTCCCTTTCCAGAAGTCATGTGTCCCAGAATTTAGAATGTTAGTGGTCAATCTTATATTTTCTGTAAAATCATATTTTTGCCCATGTTTGTGATATAGATGACATTCAGGAGCGAGTTTGAGTAGCCCTGGTCTACATGAAAAACAATCTTTGGTCATCACCATCAGAGTCTGATCTTCATCACACAAGTTTGTGGAAATGAGTTTTGCCCCAATCAAAAGCGATTTTCTGAGGACCTTTTTCTCACCACTGTAGGCGCTCACTGACAGCATCATCTGCAATTAAACATTTCAAAAACAGATGTCCTTTTTCTTCCATCTGCTTCACCTTGGCAACTATTTCTGCCTCCTCGTCTGTTTGCAACCTCGGCGTCACCCTCGATTCTTTTGTATCATCTTCCTATAGATGCCGGTTTCACTTATTCAACATCTCTAAAATCCGTCCTTTTCTAATCCTGGAATCTGCTCAACTGTTGCTCCAGACTTTGCATCTATTCCGCCTGGACTACTGAAATTCTCTCCAAGCTCGTCTGTCTGCATATGCTCTCAGTCCACGTCATCTTATTAAAAGATTCTGCTGTTTGCCAAACATTTCTCTTTCTTGCTTTTCCCATTTGAGTCTTCTACTTGGCTCTCTACACTGGCTGCTGGTGGCTACATGCATCATATGCAAAGTCTTGGATTTCACCAATCGCTGTCTTCACCTATCTGCTCCATGTTGTCTCTGCTATGCTATCTCGCTCTACACCCCCGTTTGCGGTCTCCACTTGGCAACTTATGGTCAATTGGTCGCATTGCACTTCCACTCTTCGGGTTCCAAGGCTTGTTGCTTTGCTACCCTGGTCCCATCATGGTGGGATGACTGTCACAATCTCCGCGGGTTTAGCGGGAGTTACTTGCAAAAAATATTCGGATCATTGTCTCGGAAAGATGGCACAAGGTGGGACGCCCACAGAGTGGGGGCTGAAGGGCAGGCAGATCGTGAGAAGAGGCAAGGTGCTATGCAGCCACACAATGATCAGGCCGATTAGCGGTTTACAATTGAACAATCAGTATCAGTTTAATAACCCCATTAATATTGACACAACACACAACCATCACCCATCTATTCTGCGTGATTTGATCTGTACCCCACTACATTGTGTCACAAACACGGGCTTGGCTATGGGTGTATGTGCATGTGTGATGAGTAAGGACAGTTTGTGTGAGAGTACATAGTGAGACTGCATAAGACACTGAACAACCGGGTATGTAGTGAGAGATCGGTGTGGGCAGAACTATGACAGTGATGTTGCCAGGATAACCACAAAACCTTGCCTAAAGGGTGGAGCAGAGGACATGAGAAGATTTCAGATTCCAGCAGTCAGACGTAGCAGGGAGAGACAGAGAGAAGATGACGTTATGGTGAGGGGTCGAGTAGGAAAAATGGGAAGGGAACAGAAACACAACAAACCACAATCAATCCACCAGAAGAGTAGGCAGTAGATTAGTTGAAGACTTCTACATGCAGGGAGCACAAAGAAGAGACTGCTCGACCACAAGCACCACAACTTCGACCCCAGTGCAGAGAGAAGAGCACAACTCCAGCACAAGTGATCTCATCTCATCGGCCTGAGACTCCACGTTACATGCCTGGCCAGATTGGCTCAAAAAACAATGTGGGCGATCTGTCAGCTGAGAGAAACATGGCACGCCACCGGCTCGAGGCCGGTGCCGCACGCTTTGCAGTGACTTGGCTCAGTTCGGGAGAGCTGGCTCAGTTTGGGTGAGCTGTCTCGTCACCATTTCGTCACCAGGATCAACTCTGTTCGTTGCAACATTGTTAATAGGACCAGTTCTGTTTATCACATCGCTACAGCTCTAGCTCGTGACTTTGTCATCGCTTTCACATCGACATCAATTGGGCTGTTCGAATATATGCACACACACGAACTGGACTGATATGTACTGCCTAGAGCTTAGAGACAGACATTACTAGAGGATTGTTGCGCAATCCCACATACGCCTACATGCATAATGTATTGAGAGTGGGTAAACTGTTCTGCAGTCCATGTTGCTGTTGGTGTGATGAGAGTTATCGGAGAGAGGATGCAGAAGCCTTGACACACACACACAACAGCAGTCGGGTCGCCGCTGTTAGTGTGCCTCACACACGGAGATGTTGATGAGCCGCTGTATGCGCGGCTATCACGGAGTTGCTTGCTCGCCGTTGTCTGATCATATCCATAGCTGAATCGCGAGGCGATCTGCACGAGATGCTATTGCTAACTCGCCAGCGTTGTGCTGTCTGCATGGCACAGTACGACACGGTGTTCTATGGGTGGGCAGTTGTCCTTTGGAAGTCGCCGTCTTTCGGGTGTTGGAAAAGTAAGATTTTGAACCGTGGTTTGCGTTCCAGGGTGAGTTACGCAGCGGTCTCTTTCCGTCTTCTTTCTGATTTGAGTCGGTGTCTATCTGTAGCGCTTCCCCAGCTCTTATCTGTCTCTCGTCATCCACTCGTTCATGCTCACTCGACTAATCCGACGTGCCCCGTTGCGACACAATATCCCTTCCGCACATGCCTTCTTCCCATCCACACAGGTGTTCCGGAGGCTCACAGGATGTCAGACAGGGGGTAATTAGCACCTCAGTAGTTCCATCTCTGCTCATAAATGAAACTGTGTCTGGGTCACGTTGACCTGTCCGAGTTCTGTACCCAGTATGCATGTACCGTACGTGTGTGCACCGCATTTGCGACAATGCCATTCCAATGAAAATCAGGACCACAGACTCACGTGATTTCGAAAACTACTCACTGCACATCTATACATCCATTATTTACACGTCTGACAACAACACTTTGACACTTTCAATGTTGGGCAACCAGCAGCATTTATTTTGCAGTTATTTATTCATTAGAAATGTGTATTTGTGCGATGATTTAAGTCACCCTGGATAAGGGTGTCTGCAAAATAATTATTGATAACACTTGCCCCAACAGCCTGTTAACGCTACATGGGGGGGGGGGGATCTTTGCAATAGTTGATATGTACAAGATTAATAATAATACTTGCATTTATAAAGTGCTTTTCACCCGAGGGTCACAGAGCGCTGCACAGAGCTGCGGAGAGAACGGCACGTCAACATTAGAACGGAACATTTGCAATAGCAGGTTGATTGGCTCGCAGACTAAAATTGTCCCGCAATGCCCGGCGATGGACCGGCGTCCCGTCGTCGGGTGTATTCCTGCCTTACGCCCTGTGTTTCCGGGATAGGCTGCGGCTTCACCGTGACCCTATATAGGATTAAGCGGTTTCAGATAATGAGATTTATTTTTTTTAAATACACATCGTTGCAGAATATGTAAAATATTATCTGACTTGTGCGTCTTCATGTTGCCGTGTGTGGTGCCAGTTGTGCTTCAGTCGATGCTATATCGTGAGAACTGCTCTCCATAGCCGCTCTATTGGGATAGCCGTGTCGAACGCTTCCTCCTTTGCGACGTTTTGCCGCCCACGTTGCAGGCGCCCAGAAGCACCTCATGGTGGCTCCAACGTGCGAAGCGAAACGTCGCGAAGGAGAGGGAATTCAAAGCAATTCGCAAACATCAATAAGAGGATATATATCATGTTCGGCTAAGACAACTAAGTATCCGTGCATCTTGCCAGTGTATTTATACTGGAGTGATTATTTTTGGGTACTATATTGTCATCAGTCGAATGTTGTTGTTTGCATGGGTTTAGGGCGGTGGTGCAGTGGTCAGTACACTTATTGCGCAATCCATTCATTCAATATTTCATCTCATCTGATTATCTGAAACCTCTCATCTCATCTCATTATCTGAAACCGCTTAATCCTATATA
>JAZEWT010000012.1:11921794-11945017 GCA_036362905.1 Mordacia mordax
CCCCCCATACAACAGTAATGGACTTATGGGACAAGCACTGTTAGCGAGCACCTATGACAGCTGGCACGGCGCAATAGGAAGGGGGGTTTGCAGCACCCGGACCGGATGCCTTTGTCTCCCTCGTGGCGATGTTAACAACATCGAATTGTATTCGGTACTCATTTAAGGCAGAGTTGGTCTCGAGGAGGCCCGGGACTGGATCAAATAATCTTTTACTACACAAGCGCTCAGTCGAACCCAGACACACACCTTGTCACACAACAGCTACCATTCAATACATAGCGGTGACGTCGTCACAGCTGCTGTGCCAAGCTAAGTGCACGTTTAGGCCACGTGAATTGAGATGACGGGAAAGACCCAGTTATTGCTGAGATAACTGCCAGACGCAGCAGCGCCTGTGCTCCCCACCGCAAAATTGCTGCGTTTTATACGCCCGGCGCTCCTGCTCCCTGTGAGCGACGCTCCTCCGCTCGCCGCTGTTGATGGAGGTTCATTGTCTCCAACTGCCCGTAGCGTCCTTCACGAAACTCCTTCACCGAGGTTCGATTGACGCCGTTGATACCAGTCATTGGCAAGTCCACTCAACTGCAAATCTTCCTGTACCACGGCCCCTCTCGTCTGCAGCCCGTGCCGCGACCGTTTGCACCACCACCACCACCACCCCCAATTCGGCCAAACAGAAGCTGCCTGGCAATAGGCGTGTGGACCATATAACCCCGCCTCACAGCAAGAAGGTCCCGGGTTCGAGTCTCTCGGCTCCGGTGCCTTTCTGTGTGGAGTTTGCATGCTCTCCCCGTGTCCGCGTGGGTTTTCGCCGGGTACTCCGGTTTCCTCCCACAGTCCAAAAGCATGCTCCTGGATAGGTTGATTGGCTCGCAGACTAAAATTGTCCCGCAATGCCCGGCGATGGACCGGCGTCCCGTCGTCGGGTGTATTCCTGCCTTGCGCCCTGTGTTTCCGGGATAGGCTCCGGCTTCACCGTGACCCTATATAGGATTAAGCGGTTTCAGATAATGAGATGAGATGAGAGACCATATAACCCAGCCAATGCAGCCCCTGCCGGAGGAGCTCACCGATGGGACTTTTTAAAGATCTGCGAGCGTCTTACGCTGTAATCCAGTCGGTTAAACGCAGGTATGAATCGTAGGGCGGGCGAGTTTGAATGTTTCGAGCCTCTAAGCTGGTCCTCGTGTCGCAAGCACGGGAATGGAGGGGAGGTTCATAACTGTGGTCGGGAGGACCCGGAGCTTCGCGATAAGCCGGGCAGCTTCCACACAGCGTTGCACAGACGATGTGGAGATAACGCCTCTCGGCACACAATAATAATATTACACACAACCCCATGCACATTCGCACAATTGTGCACACACGTCACGTACAATTATACACGTCCGTACACAATGACAGTCGCCGTTATACACAGTCATTCGGTATCGCGCGGAACAGTAACACGCTATCGCACTAACAGCACGCAGCGCTTTTTTACACACTAATGTAATACCGCACAACAAGACAAAGACCCCTTCCTCCCGTATAGCCTTCACAGGCGTTGGGGCAAGTGCAATCATGGGACATCTATGAGGCCTGTAGGGGGTGGGTGGCCAGCATCACGCCTGCCTACCTTTGTGTGATATTTTACACACTGCAACAGGTATGTACTGTAGTCATTTGAGGCCGAGTTCACCTAGGGGATGCTCAGGACCGGTTCCTATAATCGCCTGATGTTAGCCATGAGCGTGACTCGAGCACTCGGGTCCCCGGGTAGCGCACTGCGGCGGCACCGCACACACAAACACACCACTCGCCATCTACAGAGTCTTTCTGTGCTATCACACACAGCAACCCTGTCACACACAGCAAACCTGTCACGCACAGCAACCCTGTCACACACAGCAACCCTGTCACACACAGATACTCTGCAACACAGCGCGGACACACGGTCATGCGATTAGAGACTCCGTCTCACGCGCAGAACACATCATTAATTCAACACACACCAGGTCTAGGCACAAGCAATGCACGCTCTTACACACAACATCACTCTCACGCAGACTAACACCATTTCACACACACACACCACAAACACACTTGTATTCTACACACAAACTCACACACCATTCCACACTCCCATATACACAATCCACTCTACAAAGGCAAAGATCCCCCCGCATACCATTAACAGACGGTAGGGTCAAGTGTTCTTAGCGAGCACTTATAAAAGCCGGTATGACATTCAAAGTGGGGGAATTGGTGGCTAGGAGCAGGCTCGTCCGCCTTTGCCTCCCTAGTGGCGATGTTTACATACTGCCATAGGTACCCATTTCAGGCTGAGTCGACCTAGCGGAGGACTAGTACCAGTTGATAAATCGTCACTCTTGTTAGCCGCAAGCTGGAATCGAACTGGGGTCTCCGGGTTCGTAGCACGGCGCGCTAATCGCTACACACACGCCACGCTACACACAATGCATTTCACACACACAGTCTACACAACTCACACCATTACACTCGCATACTCTACACACCACTCCACACACGCTCTACTCTAAACACACACACACACCAATCTACGCACACACGACACAATCACACCACACAAGCACCGTTTAACCGGTCACTATGGAACAGAGAACTCGTTGAGACTAAATTATTTTTTTAGTTTCCAGGGATAACTGAAATTTAAGTTACAGCAACAAAACCAAAATATTAGACGTGGCCCAGTAACCTGACATCATTTTATCCTTAACATTACCCATCCCGAGTGAGCTCTCGCCATCATTACGATATTTGTCCCACTCATCGTCCTCTGGAACATCACACTGGACACCAAATACAAAGATCTCCGTATATCCTTAACAAACTGTCTGGTCGACTACGGTTTGCGAGAAGCATCTATGAAAGTCAACACCGCACAGAGGGGGTGGGTGACCAGCACCGCACCGGGTCACAAGAGACACCACCACACCGCGCTCAGAATTAAACCACCGTTTTCAAAACTTCTCCGCGACCGAGCACCACGCAACATCTTTCCTCGTTCGATTGGTTACTCCTCATTATTTAAATACAAATGACGTCGTCCCACGCTGTACGAGCCCGATGATTGTTAAACGCGTCGCGCGTGACGCGACAGGAAGGTCTTCGTCTCGTGAAACACGATCATGGAGAGCCTCATTATCATCTCATCTCATCTCATTATCTGAAACCGCTTAATCCTATATAGGGTCACGGTGAGCCGGAGCCTATCCCGGAAACACAGGGCGTAAGGCAGGAATACACCCGACGACGGGACGCCAGTCCATCGCCGGGCATTGCGGGACAATTTTAGTCTGCGAGCCAATCAACCTATCCAGGAGCATGCTTTTGGACTGTGGGAGGAAACCGGAGTGCCCGGCGAAAACCCACGCGGACACGGGGAGAGCATGCAAACTCCACACAGAAAGGCACCCGAGCCGAGAGATTCGAACCCGGGACCTTCTTGCTGTGAGGCGACAGCGCTAACCACTGAGCCACCGCGCCGCCCGCCTCATTATCAGTGCCTGCTCAAACCTGTACGGGGTGGGAGGGGGGGGGGCTTATCCCGGCAGAAACAGGGCATAAGGCAGGGCTGTACCCATGATGGAACGCCATTCCATCGCAGGGACTATGGGTGCCCGGTGAAAACACACGCGGTCATGGGGAGAACCGCGAACTCCACGCAAAAAGGCACCCGAGCCAAGGTGGGGATCGAACCGGGGGATTGTTGATGTGAGGCGGCAGCGCTATTTACTGCGCCACCGCGCTGCCTCACACTGAGATTTTAAAACATTATTTGAATAGGCTCGATTAACACGGCGTTTGTTTGCATAGTGCGTCATCTAGGACGTGTGTAACAATCATCGGTCGCGTGCAGCGTGGAGCGAGTTAATATGTATTTGAATGTGAGCAGTAAATTGGTGATGGTGGAACTGGATCCAGGGGACTGGAGTTGGGGAAACGGTGCATTAAACTATTCCATTAGGAAAGAGCCACGTGGTCCGACAGAGTTCCTGTAATGTCTCATCCCATAATCCCACTTGCGTGAGTGGGTTTAGATAGTAGGGAGCGATAGCTCAGTGGTTTGCGCCACCCGAGCTTGATGCCCGCTTACCGCCAACACCAGTAAAAAAAAATAACCAGTTTTCTGGGCCTCCCCTAGGTCGACTTAACCTTAAATGGTTACTGGTGTGTAAATATTGCCACTTGAGAGACAAAGATAGCCGAGGGTGATGCGAACTCCCCACCCTCTCGTGTGCCGTGTCGGCCTTCGTAGGCGCTGCTCACAAACGGCACTTGACCCTACAGCTTCAGGATAAATCGGGGGGGGGGGAGCTTTGTCTTTGTATTTAAGGTGCTTGCTAATATATTTTTTTTTAATATACAGTACTCAGGAACAGAAGTGGTAGGAGGCATGAATCATTGCTTAATTTCATCTGAAGCTGTCCGGGCCTGAGCTCCAGAATATATTTACTTCCTTCCCCACCCACCCACTCAGCCACCCGTTCCACTCGCTGTCGGGTTGGTGGCGGTGGTGGGGGTACGGTTGGGGGGAGGAGGGATCTGGAAATTGTTTTTATGAGAAATGAAGCATTGAAGGGAATGGGTTTTTTTTTATATAATAAGCATGTGAACATGATTCCGCCGAGTCGCGTACACATCATCAGATGATTCCATTTAGTCCGAGACGTTGACGGAACAGATGTCTTGTGACCCCCCCCCCATTGCCATCATTAAAATATCACAAAGTTTCTTTAGGGCGGCACGGTGGCCCATTGGGTAGCGCTGTCGCCTCACAGCAAGAAGGTCCCGGATTAGCATCTCGGCTCGGGTGCCTTTCTGTGTGGAGTTTGCATGCTCTCCCCGTGTCCACGTGGGTCTTCGCCAGGTCCAAAAAGCATGCTGCTGTATAGGTTTATTGACTAAATTGCCCGCAGTGCCCGGTGGTGGACTGGCGTCCCATCGTGGGAATGTCCCTCCCTTGTGCCCTCTGTCTGCCGGGATAGGCTGCGGCTCACCGCGATCCTGTACAGGACTAAGCGCTTTCTGACAATGAAACGAGATGTTTCTTTACGAGCGGATGTGCAATGTTAATGTAAGCAACATAATAATACTAGTTGCACTTCTAGCGCTGCGCAGAGCTGTGGAGAGAACGGCGTGTCAGCAACAACAGTGACATAAGAACAGCAAATCCTTCTTCTATATATTATAGAGCAATTGTTTGTATGTGTGTGCCCCAAAGGGAAGCGGTGGCGCAGTGGCGGTTAGCGCGCTGGACTGACATGTGCAAACTGTATTCATCTTAAATGAATCTCATCTCTCATCTCATTATCTGAAAACCGCTTAATCCTATATAGGGTCACGGTGAGCCGGAGCCTATCCCGGAAACACAGGGCGTAAGGCAGGAGTACACCCGACGACGGGACGCCAGTCCATGGCCGCTTAAATGAATAATAAAGGGATATTTTAAAACAGAAATGAACGACCAAAGTGGAAAAAAACCGTTAGGGGTCAATTAAATGGGGGTCACAAGACATCTGGACCAGGCTGTAGAGTGGCGCAGTGGCGGTGAGCGCCGTGCACCCGTAATCGACCACCTGAAGTCAATTCCCAACTTCGGCTGACGTGAGGGGCAGGTGGTACGAGTATCGGGTCGTCCCCCCCCCCTGCCCACGGCCCGCCCCTGCCACCCCTGCTGTCTCCACCCGCACAGACAACATGGTGAAGTATGATCCAACGCAATTCACGACGGATACAGTGTGGGAAGGCCTTCATCCAACAGCGGATGGAACTTTGCCGGGTTTGAGTGACATACTTTTTTGTTATAAGTATGTTTGTCATAATTATCAATATCCGCTTAATCCTGTACAAGGTCGCGGCTTATTCCGGAACAGAGTGCGCAATGCGGGCTATACCCAGAAGGATTTGACGCGAGTACATCGCAGAACCCTGGAAGCAATTTATTCAGCAGGCCAATTAACCTCGACAAACAGCGTGTCTTTGGACGGTGGGAGTGAACTGGAGTACCCGGCGAAAACCCATGCGGGCACGGGGAGAGAGAGAACACGCAAACTCCACACAGAAAGGCAGCACCCGAGCCGTGAATACAACCCGGGGATTCTTGTGTGCATTGTAAAATTCAGGGTTCGATTCTCAATTCGGAGTTTCCACGTTCTCCCCGTGTCCACATGGGTTTTCCCTGGGTACCGCGATTTCCTCCCACAGTCTAAGCTGCTGCCTAGGTTGATTGGCCTGCTCACAAAACTACCCCGGTGCCTTGCGATGGACTGATTTCCTATCCTAAGTTTAGCATTTCCTTGCGCCCTGTGTCTGTCGGGATAAGCTCTAGCGTCACGAGTTCACCGGTTAGCAAAGTAGAAGAGAGGGGCAGGAAACGTCATGGCTGGTAGACACGAGGATCGATGGTCGAGACTAACGACGGAGTGGCAGTCAAAGGAGGGAACGCGCCCGAGAGAGGGTCGTCCACGTGGAAATGGTGCGGTGAGAGCCACCTCGTCTTGGTGCAGGAGCCACATGGATCATTGAATAGCCAGGAACCGTGTTAACGATAGCTTGGGGAGGGAATACATTCACCCAACAGTGGATAGACCACAATTGCTGCTGTTGCTGATGTGAAATTTAAAAAAAAAGTAAAAGCCAGTGGAAAATTAATGGAAAATTTGTATTTATTTAATGAAAAAATATATGCACGATATCACAAACGCTCGCTCATCGTTATCCGTACCCAATTGACATTTCCAACCACCACCATTATCACCATCGATCAGTCATCATCATCGTCCGCTGGGTGACTGAAGTGAGCAACCCTTTGTGAAAAGCCAACAGCCTTGCTGTAGATATAGAGCCCGTGATTAGTTTCAGCCGGTGCAGTCCTGAACGTTGCTCCGAAAATGATTGACATTATTAGTAGCAGAGTGCCCGCCCTACGAACGTTTTGATTCCAAGCGTGCAGCACGTTGTTCTGACGTCAAGATGAACGTTGAAGAGTGCTCAAAGGGAGTAAATAATAATAATGATAATAATGAAAGCACTTTCACAGTTTCATTGGATGTTTATTATTACAGCAGAAAATACCGAGTGAGCTTGTAAGCTCTGGATGCGGGATTCATATGATAAAACCAACATTTGAACTGACCAACGTAATATATATCCAATAACTGAGAAGTAAGGCTGAAACGACTTAAAAGCCTTGGTGTAGTGCAGATAAAATTTGCGCATACGAAGGATTTGAAACTGGTAATAGTGCGAGCGTACATGCATACAGTCTAAACATACAAACACTTGATAATTCTATGGGTACTTTTTTGCCAGTATACATATATAAGATTACAACAGGTTTTACCGTATCTGCATAATCGCCAGATACGGTTAAACCTGTTGTAATCTTATATACACTTGATAATTGTTTCTAAAGGCTGCTCTCTACGGACAGTCGCGTCGATCGCTCCCTCTCCCTCCATCGTGACATTTCGCCCAACACGTTAGAGGCGAGACAGCCGCGTCGAGCGATTGACGTGTCGCTTTGTGACCCTCGGGTGAAAAGCGCTGTAGAAGTGCAATTCTTGTTATTATTGATTCTGTATTTAACCGGTAGCCAGTGGGGAGACACCAGCATTGGGGCTTTGTGATTGTGGATGGGTGTGCGGGTGAGGACTCTAGCAGCCACATACTGCATGGTTTGGAGACGACTGATCAGGTAGACAGGGGTGCCAGGGAATAGTGCATTCAATAGTCGATTCGTGAAGAGATGAAGATGTGGATTAGCTTCTCAGTGTCGGAAGGAGATAGGATGTTGTGCAGTCTGGCTATGTTTTTGCGATGGAAATAGGCTACCTTCGCCACCTTGTTGATTTGTGCCTTGAAGGTGAATGAGGAATCAAAAATCACTCCTAGACTCCGGACTACCTTAGCAATTTCGATCAAGCATCAAATGGGTGAGTTCAGCCTTGGACAATTGGTGGGAGGTTCCGACAAGAAAAACGTCTGTTTTGTCGCCATTTAGTTTTAGAAATTTTGAATTGAGCCAGGCATTCCCAGTTTACAGTGAGGACGACATGCAAATATTAGACGCATTGATAGATCGCTTTGTGTGGATATAGATTTGGATGTCATCGGCATAGCAATGGAAGCTGCGATTGAGGCTGCACAGGATAATGGCCCAGTGGTTTTATGTAGATGCTGAAGAGGAATGGGCCGAGGATTGAACCCTGAGGAACTCCAGACAAAACAGGATGGATTTCTGAGTTACATGTTCCGAGGCTGACCAACTGCTCTGGTCAGAGAGGTAGGAGCTCAGGCAGTGCAGGGCACAGCCAGATCCCCCTATGCCCTCCAGCCACTCTGGTAAGTTAGTTTGGTCAACGGTATCAAAGGCTGCACTCAGGTCCATGAAGACAAGAATTCTTGGCAAGTCTTCATCAGCAGCGACAAGTAGGTCATTAAGTACTTTGACCAGTGCAGTTTCAGTACTATGGCCGGAAACGAACCCAAATTGGAAGGGATCGAGGTCATTGTTGAGAACATGTTTCTGAAGTTGCACAGCTACTGCACGCTCAAGGACTTTAGAGAGGAATGTTAAGTTCTAGATGGGGCAATAATGATCAGGGATGTTGCAATCAAGGCCAGGGTTTTTTTTAGCAGAGGGGTAGGTAACTGCAACACATCGAAGGGTGGGGGTATGATGCCAGAGTGAAGAGATTAGTGACGAAGGTGGCAAGGGATTTTAAATTTGTCCGGATGAGTTTGGAATGGGAAGAGGTCCAGGGAGTAGTTTGTAGGCCGAGATCTGGTAACTAATGAAGAGACATCAGATTGCGTTAACTCGGAAAATTTCAGGAGTTTTGAGATCAGGGTAGGAGGAGGAGAAATTGATGAGGTATTGGTTGGAGCTTGACACTGGGTAGAGGTGCGGTGGGCTTTGTTTTTTTCTGAGAAAGACTTAATCAATTGATCCGCTTTGTATTTATTAATGAAGAGAGGTGAGGAGGGTGACTGATAGGATGAAGTAGCCAAAGAATGGCTGAAAAGAGGGTACTGAGCTTGTCCCGGGCATTAGGGGGATGCTGGAAAAGTGGTCGGTACGGGCGCAATCAAGCGCCTTCCGATGGTGATTGAGATGGTCCTTATAGATTTGAGCATGGACGGCAAGGCCAGATTTTCTCCAAGTCAGATCGGCCCTGCATGCATTCACCTTGATGTCCCGGAGTTCAAAAGTATACCAGGGGGGTGGTTTTCCACATGAGACACAGCGTGAATTGATTGGGGCAAAAAACATACAGTGTGCGGGATTGCGAGCTGTAAGTTTCAACACTCACATCACAGGCAGAGTGAGCCTAGGCAGAGAGCAATGAACTGTTAATGCCAGCGGTAAATACGTTTGGAGGGATGACGTTAAAATTTCTGAATTGGATTTGGTGCTTCGTGATGGAAATGGCTGGCGGTACCTGAATATCAAACCACACAGTGGAAAGATCAGACAAACCAGGATCAGTGACGAACGGGTTGGTTACAGATATTGCCCTTGAACAAACCAGGTCCAGAGTATGACCACATCTGTGAGTGGCAAATGTCACGTGTTAATTGATGCTAAATGAGTTTAGAGTGGCCATGAGATCCCTTGCAAGGGGGCTTAATGTCGGAGTTGCATACTAATCAAGTGATACCTAAAATATAATATCAACCTAATTATCTATCACTACCATGCAGTATAAACCCATATCATTACCTGTACTATGAGAATTGCTTTTCAAAGCTGTTCTTTCCGGATAGACTTGTCGAGTACGTCTTCCATCCTCTTCACAGCGTTTCGCCTCCTACGTTGGAGGCATCCTCAGGCGTACTGAGACTCAGGCGTACAGATGGGGAGCGCTCGACACGGCTGTCCCGAAAGAAAAGTTTTGGAGAGCAATCATCATGCATCGAGCCGTGAAAACCTACATCAGTACATCCGTACTATGTTATACAAACCCATATACCAATCAGTATTATGCAGTATATTCTTATAGCATTTGCGTCTCTCGCTGAGCCAAGCGACAGCTGCTTCTTCAGCTGCGTGCAGGGCCCTCAGGCCTCCTCCGAACCTCGTCAGAGTGCAGTCATTGCCGACGTGTGACGTAGTCTTTGTCCGCAGTCGCGTAGTGGGTCGCGTCGTAGACCCCATGTATGGAGGTTGGCTGCGCCCAGACCATGGCCGATGCGGAATCGGTCCAGCAGGAACCGCGTTTGGCAGATCTGAGCCAGGCGCACGCTCAGTGAGATTGATAACGAGGGACCGGCTCGCTACGTGCAGGCCTGACCGCTCCTCATTACACAAAGCAGCCGTGGATGCGTCATCAGGCAGGCTGCTCCAAACGGGGCGTCGAGATGATGGTCGTGCTCATGGAGGGTTGAACTCGCTCCGATGCTATGACAGACTTGGGTTTGCACGAATCCCATTCACCAGTTTGGTTGTTGCGTCTCTCCGTCTAGTGAGGCGATGTTGCTCAACACCAGGAGCCCAGGTAGTGGCGTTGATCGCAGTGTTTCTGTACGTATGGTTGAGTTTAACTGAACATCAACCAGCTTGGTGTGTGACGGCCGGCACCAGACTGCAGCACAATATTCAGCAGTTGAGTAGCACAGGGCAAGCGTAGTAGTTTTGAGTGTCTTAGTGCTTGCCCCCCAGGTAGAGTCGGCTAGCAGTCTTAGGATCGGGTCTTTACGTTTGCAGCTGTCTTCCTCCGGTGGTTGTGGAATGTCAGGAACCTGTCCAGCGTCACGCCAAGGTAAACAGGCTGGCAGTCGTGTTTCAGGCCTTGTGCATTTAGCAGGATGTTTAATGTCTGCGATGCGTTGACATTGTGCAGGTGAAACATGCTCGATTACTGTCTTTGTTACACTCGGGTGTAGACGCCATCTCTTGCAGTATTCGGCAATTTTGGCCAAGTCACCATTTAGGACATCTTCTTGTTCGGAAAATGTATGTGCCTGTGTGCCACAGCAGATGTCGTCTGCATAGATGAACTTCCGGATTGTGTCGGTGGAAGGTCAGTTGTGTACAGGTTGAACAGAGATGGCATTAGCACCGATCTCTGTAGGAGGCCGTTGACTCGACATTTCCATGTGCTGGTTTTGTCCCCCATGTGCACTCTGAATCGTCTGTCATGAATGAGTAGATCGATGGCATCAACCGCCCATCCTGGTAGAACCCTTGATAGTTTTACCAGTAGACCAGAATGCCACACTCTGTTATATACTGCTGTTAAGCCAGAAATACATCTCCTGTTTGGAGGTTCGCTTGGAAACCGTTTTTGATGACTATGGCCAGCGCCAGAACTTGGTCGCACCTTCTGTGGCATTTTCTGAAACCTGCCTGCTCAACCTGAAGAACGTTCTCCACTCTGCGGGTGATATGCGCTGGAATATGAGATGCTCCAGTACCTTAAAGCATACAGAGAGTAGTGATACTGCGTGATAACTTGTAATGTTGTATAAGGTCTTTCCTGGTTTTGGTAACGCAATGATATTCGACATCTGCCAGATTCTCAGTAGCCTCTTTTCACTGATGGTCCGTGTGGTAAACTGAGTTAGCCATTGCCGAGATGTTTTCAGAATTCAAGCGAGATGCTGTCATAGCCCACCTTTGTACCCGACTTGATATATTGCAGTACCCTGTTCAGCTCATTGACTGTGAAAGGCTCTGTGGTACTTGTAGGACTAATTGAATGATATTTTCGCCATTCGTTACAAACCTCTGACTTCATATGATTCTCCAAAGGGGCTTTTGCGACCTGTATCAGAAGGCTGGCAACCTGATCTGGCCTCACGAATGGGCAGTTGTGAACTGGTGGCTGCTGTGCCAAAATATAAACTGATATTACTTTCTGTACTGTGCAATTTCAAACATGTACATTTCCGTACTATGCAATATAAATCCATAGCCCCATATGTACTATGTATAAAAACCAACTCACCTATTAACAAAGCAATGCGTACATGGGTATTGCCCTGTATTGCGCACTCTGGTTGCAGGGATAGGCTAAGCTCCCCTCCCGTGTCCCTGCAGATACTGATCACGAATGAATACTTATCTGTACTATGCAAACTCCGGCGATGGACTGGCGTCCCGTCGTCGGGTGTATTCCTGCCTTACGCCCTGTGTTTCCGGGATAGGCTCCGGCTCACCGTGACCCTATATAGGATTAAGCGGTTTCAGATAATGAGATGAGATGAGACTATGCAAACTAAATGACGAAGCTCTATAATTATATGGATTATTGAATTAGAATTTTGGTTACTAACCTGTTAATCAGACTACTGTTTTGGAATTCGGGGTATAATAATATAGGATAGCGGTGTAATGTCAGTGTGACCCGCGCTCTAGCCGTAGCGCTTCACGCCGATAACCACCACTCCAAGCCACTCTGAGAAGCGTTCCGCAGCAGAAGAAGAAAAACATGAAGCGAGCAATGAATCCCTGGACTGACCCGGTCACGGCAACGTGGAATTGACAGCGCTGTTGTATTGGGCGGCAGCGGAGATAGGACACGCTCTTGTGGAGGAACGAGCGGCTCGACTCGTGATCTTGAGCCACTCAGCCCGTTCCGAAGGCTCCGTGATGAGGGGAGTTGCCACCTGGGTGGCACATAACCGGGACGCATAGAGGTGCGGGAGGACCGCTCCCGGTGGAACCGACTAAAATACAGACTTTGAAGGACTTATGGATTTTCCAGGACAAGTACCTTAACAGTTATGTTAGATAGATGTGTATTATTACAGCAGAATGCACAAAGTGAGCTTCAAAGCTCTAGATGCGGGATTCCTGCGACGCGACACTGGCTCCAATCTCTAAGACTGCCTCCTATAGTTAGATGTTTATTATAGTAGAAAATACCCAGTGAGCTTGCAAACTCTAGATGCGAGATTCCTGCGACGCGACACTGGCTCCTTCCTACCTCCGAGACTGCCTTTTATAGATGGTTAGATGTTTATTATTACAGTAGAAAATTCCCAGTGAGCTTGCAAGCTCGAGATGCGGGATTCCTGCGACGTGACACTGGCTCCTACCTCCGAGATTGCCTCCTATAGTTAGATGTTTATTATTACAGTGGAAAATACCCAGTGAGCTTGCAAGCTCTAGATGCGAGATTCCTGCGACACGACAAACGCTCTCACAGACGAACGCATAGAGGGTAAAACAACAAACTGACAGGGCAACAATATGTGCGTGAACGAAACTCGAACCGTAATCAAAATAAACGTGGTCTCGAACACGCAAGACTGCACACCGTTACAAACTCAGAGCACACCGAGGACGATCCTGGAGAAACCAGGACAGGTAGCAACCCCAGCCTTATCTGGGATCAGACTGAACTCGTGGTTGCGGACCAGGCTCAGAGCCGGCTCGAGTCTCGCAGCTCAATTGGAGCCGCGTTTGGGAAAGCGAGAGCCCGGGTCTCTCGGCTGCCAGGCAGCCGTTTGGTGATCGTCGCCATCGTCAGAACATGATCTATTTTACTCGTGGATGAAGGCGCTGTAAACGATCCACTGAGCTGCCTGCTGCGGCTGCAGCTGATTTCATCGCTCCATCTCCGCGGGAGACGTCCGAAACTCCCAACCCCCGCCCCCTATCCGTCACCCGCGTTGCCGTCCGACGGGGGCATTGAAGACCCTTTTTTACAAGAGTGATGTCTGTGCGCGCAGAGGTATAAATCTTCCCCGTCGAGTGTTCGACGTTTCGAGTGGGTGACCTTAAGCCCGAGTGACCGGACGGAAACGGCGATAACACTGTTGCCTCCTGTCGCGAAGGGTAAGCAGTTGTGAGGCTGGTTTAGCGTCTTGTTGATGCGAGTACCAGGTGACTGCGACATGTCATTGCAGTCCTGCGATGATGGAGGTTTTTCATTCTCCCAGATCCATCTGTGTGGAGTTTCTGCCGGAGAACTCGGCGTACTTGCCACAGCACGCACTGCGCTATGAACCCAGCCACCCGAGTTCGACTCCCGCTTACGACCAATAACAATAACGAACCTTTGAAGCGCGGTCCTGGGCCTCACCTAGATCGACTCGGCCTTAAATGACTACCTGGTGTGTAAACATAGGCGTCAGGGAGACACAGGCGACCGCACGTGGTCGAGGCCACACCATCCCTGGTGTGCCTTTACAGGTGCTCGCTAACAATGCCTACCCCAACAGCTTTGTAAAGGCTACAGTCAGATATTTGCTTGCGTGTGTATGCGTGTGTGCTGTAGCCCGCTTGTCACTCCATTGCTGACAACAGAAGGACTGTGACGCTACGGGTCGTGCAGGTTATTTGACCATACTTCACCACGCTGGTCGGTGCTAGCGCGGTAAGAGCGCGGTGACGAGACGAGTGACAGAGAGAGGGACAATGCGGGTGCGATGGGTCGGGGAGAGCGGGAAGAGAGAATCGATAGGGAAGGGAGAGCGGGAGCCCAGCGAGAGAGAGAGAGTCGCGGGAGACGAGGAGAAGGGAGAGCGAACGAGAGGGAGAAGGACGATGGCGAGAGAAGCGAGAGAACCGAGAGGGGGAGAGCAGCAACGGGGAGAGCCTCTCTGTGGGGAAGCGGGGGAGGGGGAGTAAGAGAGAGAGGAAGGGAGAGCGCACGGGTGGGGGGGAGGGAGAGAAAACCTGGGAGAGAGAAACAGAGGGAGCGGGGGAAGGGAGTGAAGCAGAACCGGAGCATATGTAGAGTCCGGGGAGGAGGAGCAAACGAGAGGGGGAGGGAGATAACACTGGTGCAGGGAGAGTGAAGAGAGAGAGCAAACGAGAGAGAGAGCGAGCGAGAGAGTGCGAGGAGAAGAAGAGCGAAAGAGAGAGAGAGAGAGACAAAAAAACTAACCCCACTCCAGTTCCAACCACCGTTGCATTCACGACTCCGCTCCGCATTTCGCGCTCCGCCAGCTGAGCGACGGAGGCGAGGGGCGGGTTTTTTTTGCGATGGAGGGGCGGGGCTGGCGGGGGTAGGGGCGGGGCTAGGGGCGGTAATAGAATAGGCGCTGTAAGCTGACACTTGGACTTGCTCCGCTCCGCTCCAATTTCTGCGCGATTCACTTTACTGTGGCGCTCCGAGCGAGAAGGCGAGCCGGGGAGAGCGAGAGAGAGAGGGGGGGGGAGACGGCCGAGAGGGTGTGAGACTTTGTGAGAGAGAGAGAGCGTGAGTGACGCAGAGAGGGACGGGGGTGACTTGAGAGAGACGAGAGAGTGAGAGAGACGTTGAGAGAGAGAGGGAAGGGGAGAGAGAGCGGGTAAGGAGGGGGGGGGTTGTGTGAGTGAGTTGCTTCGATAACTCAGACTCGCAGGCGGAGCCGACCCGGTGCCGGGGTGCGAACCCAAGCTGTTCCTGCTCCTTCGGCCAGCGCTCCCCCTTAACCCAGTGCTCAACCACCCCAGCACCTACCTGCCCAGCCAACGAGGTGAGTGACAATCACTGTCACCCATCCTCATGCCGTCGGTATATCATCGTCGCATCTCATCAAACTCCTCGCACGTCATTCACAGTCCACCACCTACAGCGTGGTGGTCCGGTGTAATCGGGCGCGTTGTGCGTGTGCTGTACAGTATCATCACACACACACGTGTGTGTGTGGTCTGACTGTGTTGTGTCCGCCGAGTAATGCACAAGCACAGCCCCACCACCGGCCGCCTTTGTATCACGTCGCCGGCTCCTTGATACACGTGCGTGTGTGTGTGTGTGTGGAAGCGACATTAGAACAACAGCCGTGAGTGGGGTGTAGGCGATGTTGTGTGGTTGTACCCGCGTGTTGGGCGGAGATGGCTCACGAACCAACACGCAGCCATTCACACTGTACGCGCCACTGTACCGATAACACGGACTGTACCGCACTGTACAGAGCCGTAGGGTTTGTGTGAAGGTGCGTGCTGCTGCTGTGTGTGTGTGTGATGTGTCGGAGTGTGTTGCGGTGTGTGTATTGTTACGGTGTTGTAAGTTGTGATTGTGTTGTGAGTGATGGTGTGCGTTGTACAGTGTCACGTGTGTTGTGTGTGTGTGGTGTTGCAATGGAGTGTTCTGATTGAGAGTGATGGCGTCTGTGATGGTGTTACGAGTGTTGTTACGGACCGATGGCCGATAAAGCGAGACTGCTATGGTATTGCTGTGACTGCCAGCTGCCTGTGTGTTGTGAGTGAAGTGTTTTGTCAGTGGATGGCCGTGGCGAGATTGATTAACGCGCTGTGCCAAGAACCTGGCCAGCTTGGGCTTCTCCGAGTACTCTCTAGTACTGGGGAGTACTCTCTAGTACTGGGGAGTACTCTCTAGTACTGGGGAGTACTCTCTAGTACTGGGGAGTACTCTCTAGTACTGGGGAGTACTCTCTCGTACTGGGGAGTGCTCTCCAGTACTGGGGAGTGCTCTCCAGTACTGGGGAGTGCTCTCCAGTACTGGGGAGTGCTCTCCAGTACTGGGGAGTACTCTCTAGTACTGGGGAGTACTCTCTAGTACTGGGGAGTACTCTCTAGTACTGGGGAGTACTCAGGTATGTATACGTCAGTACTGGGGATATAAAAGCGGCCGGGATAGCTACCCACCCTTTCGTGTGCTGTGCTGGCCTTCATAGTGTTCACGAACAGTTAGCAGGATATAGGGGTATGTTTGTTGTGTGTGTGCGTTTCCTGATTGATGGTGTGTAGTTTGTGGGTGTTGTGATTGATGGTGTGTTTCGTTATAGGTGTGTGTGTGTTATGAGTGGTGGAATGTGTGGTATGTCTAATGTGTTGGCGTGGTGATGTGTGTTGTTTGTATGTTAATTGTGTGTCTTCCATGTGTATGTGTGTGCGTATAGTGTGTTGCAAATGTGTGCTGTGTGATGGTTTTGAGGGTAGTGGTGTCTCCGTTTGGCGAGTGATTTTTATTGTGTTTATACGCTTGTTGAGTGTGTGTGTGTGTGTTTTGTGTGACATTGTGTCTTTATGTGCATATGTTGTAAAATGTATTTTACGTCAATGTTTTATGAGCGTTTCTGTGTTATAACGTATTCTCTACATGGTGTATGATGGAATCATATTCTGTATGTGCTGTGTGTTTTATTGGCTTACATATTTGTGTGTAGGTCTCGTGAGCAAATGCGTCTTGTTTGTTAATGTCTGCAAATTACACACATTCGTGACTGGGGCTGTCTGTGATTGTGTTAGTGTCTGCAGTACTCGTACTCTCTCTCTTTGGTGTTATTAAATACCGATCTCGTGATAATGTGATACGTCCATTTAGAGATGTCCCCGTTTAGTTGCTGAATACATTCTCACAACAGCAGCATCAGTCGCCACTAAGCAACCGTGCCAGGCTGGATGCACGTCGAGGTGACGAGATAGTGCAGCGCTCTGTGGCCTCCGGGTGAAATGCGCTGTAAAAGTGCAATTATTATTAGTTTCAAAAGCTGGCTGGCAGATCACAGAGAGGGCGCAATCACTTCCAGCCATCGTCACGAATACTGCCTAACAACGGGGCATTGTAATCTACTGATTAAGGGCCTTTGCCTACAACGTTGGATGGGTGATGTATCATTTGTGCTTCGAGAATGTATTTTGAATGCTGGCAATGTATTTTGATATATGCTTGTAAAGGCTCCACGGCCAATTGAGTGATAAAGTTTTATTTCAGCCAATGTACTACACTCGTTCAAACACACACGCCACCCCATGTGGTGTTGTCAGTGCTGTTGGTGAGCACCTATTCAGGAATGAATGGCACACGTACGCCTATCCAGAACGCACATACATGCACTCGCGCACATACGTCAGTAGTCGTAGACGGACGCATAACCACATACCTAAGCACATTCACGCTGAACTACCGACATAGATGGAAACACAAAAAATCCGCCGTATAGCGTAAACGGGCTGTAGGGTCAAGTGCCCGTTAAGAGAGTAGTGCCTGTGATGAAGGTCGGCACGGTACATGAGGAAGTTGGATTATCAGCACCACGCCCGGTCACCTTTGTCTCTCTGGAGGCAATATTTACACACGGCACTAGGTACTCACTTGAGGCTAAGTCGACCTGGGGGCGGTCCGGAAAATCGTCATTGCTTTTGGCCGTGAGTGGGATTCGAATTGGAATCATCAGGTTTGTAGCCGAGCGTGCTGACCACTGAGCCACTGTCTCTCTCCCCCACAGACACACTTTTCTCACACATACACACACAAGCTGCCCCTCTCACACACACACACGCTCACACACAGCAGCTGCCTGACCCAAAAAAACCCAAAATGTGTTCACTGCCATTGTTGTTGCTGTCTAGTTCTCTTTGTGTATATTCGTGTGAGCGTGTGAGTGACTCTTTAGTGAGATGGTGCTGATGTGGGGAGGGGTTATGGTGGTGAGTAGCGTTGTAAGCGGGGGTGGTGCTGTATGTTCTGTGGATGTGTTGAAGGGTGATGGTCGTGAGTTGAGTGGTGGTGGTAGACAGTGGGAGGTTTTCTGGGTAGGTTGTGGTGATATGTTGGAAGGGGGGGGGCAAGTTACCATAAACCCATCACACCGGGTTTGCTTTCTTGATGCATTGTCATCGCTACCATACGTGATGATTGGAGGTGACGTCTCAATTCACGATCCAAGCAAAATGCTCCAACTGATCCCCAAGGCAAACTCGAATTCGAGGTCTGACCGCGAAACACATCGTTTCACCTGTCCCATTTCCTTCGTCTCTCAATCGCTGGCCTGCATGTGAGAGCTCATGTCTTACCAAATGTCTTGCACACGTAGGCTACCAGAGTAGGTAGGCCCTGCCAGGGATAACTTGTACCCGCTATCAAAGACACGCCGCATATTCGCATTCATCTACAATGCTTTGAACAGATTAAGTGTGTAATAGGCAACGTTTCGGACAATGGTTTTTCTTCACCAGGGCACGTAAAGACGTTGGAGAGGTCAAGAGTTAATTTGTTTATATTTGAAAGCCACTTATATGACCAAGTGTGGGCCTGACTCACACTTGGAGAGGTGAACTTTTATTTTTTTCCCACCGCTGGTCGGTACCGTGCAGTTTCTCGTCCCTGAGTATCTTTGGTCAGGTGCCCTTTCCACGGTAGTAACACGTGAGTGATTTCTGCGGGCTCTCCTGCTTACACTGGAGATAATTATTTGATTGAGCGTTACACCAGTGGGTAGTCAGGAAGTGAGATGAAGCGTATTGCCTGTCTCACCATACTCATCCGGTTACATAAAGTTGTGTCTCACAGAGTGAGTCGGCCATGCGAGCCTGTGACAAACGGCGGGACTATCCCTTGTCATATCAATATGGAATTTTCACAGAGAGATCACGCAGCTTGTTTTGGGCTCTGAGACACTGACTTGCAATTGAGGGGGTGAGTCATGTTGAGAATGAATAACGGAGTGAATAAGCGTGTTACGAAGTGATGGAGCGAGTGACGAAATGAGCGAGTTGCCTGCGATGCTCAAGTGGATGAGCGCCAGGCGTGATGAACCAGCGATTGAGCGTGTGATGGAGTTTTGCAACGAGTGAGTGATGGAGCGAGTGAGCAAGTAAGTGTGCGCCTACGAGAGCCATCCAGTGGGTGAGCAAATGACTGACAGATTGAGCGAATGATGGAGTGATGGGTGAATCGAGTGCGTGTTGGCAGCTGACCACAAACCTGAGGTCACGCGCATCGCCCCAACTACTCACTCTAGACCACGGTCTGTGCTCAAGGTCACGTTTCAGTGGTGCCCTGCACACACAGATGTCACTCGAGCGGATGGAGCGTTCCTGTGAGAGAGCCTTGACCGGAATGATGACGCCGACCCATTTATATATGGCGTTAGAGTTGTTTATGAAAGGGTATGAGCTGGTCGTGAGTTTTATGGCGGTGGAAAACGTACTTTAGAAACTGGTGAATGAGCTGGTGTTCGTACAGCTAGGTCAATTAACATCAGTCTTGTCGATTATTCTGTAATTTAATATTGATCTAAATTTTTATCTACATAGCAATAACATCGATCTAACAAGCAATTTGATGCATGTTTTAAAAATAAAGGTGGATTGCCTGGTGAGATTGTGCTCACCAGGCAAGTTGAATGTTCGTGGCCAGTATTAGCGAAGTTGCTGTGAGCAAGTTTGTTTTGTTTCTCACCGAGTCTCATGGCTTTTTTCAGGAGCATCCTGCCAAGTTTTTCTTCTTCTTCTCACAATAGGGGGTGGATGATTGCTGTGCAATTTACATTTCAGTAATATATGCAATGTAATTTTTTTTAATTTTGGGAAATTTCAAACACGTCTCCTGGACACACGATGGCTTACTCGTGTCAGGGGACCTTAAACGTCAACTGTGAGTGGATCAGATGGTGCGCAGTAGTGTTATCACGGATGGTACTGCGGTATTAACCAGGGTGACCGCTGGAATCGAGCCGTGAACCTCTGTAACAAGCGGCGAATGCCCTATCGCTGGGCCATGCCATGATCATAGTCTGCAACTTGTACCGTACAGTGCCGTTCGCTCGTGAAAAGAGAGCAGAACAACTTAGAGGCGTGATGAACCGCAGAGACGTGGGGCAGTGGCAAGGTAGCCACGCGGTAAGCCAGCACCAATATTTTTGAGACACAGCATCCTCTGTATATGAAAATGTTATCGGTCAAATAGTGAGTGTTTTGCTAACTGTCTGATGAAATAGGATTACCCTGTGAAAATGCATGTGGACACGGAGCGAACACACAAATTCCACACTGAAAGGCACCTGAGCTGGTAATCGAACCCAGGGATTTTTACTGTGAGGCACGAGTGTTACCACCACACTACCGTGCCACCCTTTGAGTTGGCTTTTAACCCATTAGTGATCTTCTGTGGCTGACTTAACCGTTGATGGAGCGGCCATTGAGGGGTGGGGGTGGGTAATAGAAAGTTGGGGGTATAACCCTCTGTACACTAAGTGTGTTTGAGACCCCAACGTTCATCACAAGGGGGTTACTAACCAGTAATGCCTAGCTCCACGTTTCTGCAAAGTTAATTTTTGCCATGGGAGTGTAATTTTGTTACTTGATTATGTTACCCAACCGTGAAACATTTTTCCAATGTAATTGTTTTGAGGATCGAAAAATTGCTTTAGACAGATTACTGTAAAACATGAAATCTGTGAAAAATGAAATTGCTCGAATAGTCAATGTGCCATTAATTGGCATTATGCAAGCACTTCCTGTAAATGATGGGAATTTATCAAGAAATGTGCAAGCTGCAAAGAAACAAGAGTAATAATACAAACAGTAAGCACAACATATTATTTACATGTGCCACAAGGTGCTATTGTGACCAAACGCTGGGCCATCCCAGTATGCTCCGTATGCCACATAACATTGTTGGTGGGGTGGTGTAGTGGTAACACTTGTGCCACATAGTAAGAACGACCTGGGTTTGGTTCCTGACTCGTGCACTTTTCAGCGTGGAATCTTTATTGTCTTCCCCTGTTTTGCATGGGTTCTCTCCAAGTTCTCTGCTTTCTTTCACCACAAAATACAGGGCAACTGGTAATGATCAAACATCTCAATGAAATGACCCTCTACAAAAGGAGTCTTTGGACCCAGTGCAGCATTTCTGGGCGAATAAATTATAAATTGTCGATAATTCTTATAATTACTCTCATGACCTATATAATTAGCCTTGTGTAACTGGCCTCAAAGAGCGGCTTTAGAGATGAACTTTAAAGACATTTTATAGTAAAATTACCCGCCGGTGAGCTGACGTGCGTTTTAAACCACTGCCATTCAAATTTGTAGCCGTGTTATTTTGGGTGGCGGTGGAACAATATGACGACTGCGTAGCCTTGTGTACGGGGGCGGGGGGGATATGCGGGATGGGATACCTAACCAGGGATGGTCAACAGCAACAGCTCCTCGCTGTCCGGCCTGTGATTCGGATCACGAATTGGGTAACCGAGCAAAGTAGGCGATCAACAAAGTTTGGTCTGAAGGTGGAAAATCCTTGCATCCTCCCAAGTGGACCGGTGGTGGATCGACGGACGATCACAGAGCAGGGTGAAAGGGTAATGTTTTAATGACTAAGAAGGAGCCAACGATGCTCAAAATGGTTACCGTGACCCAATGTTGTGGCCCCTTGGTGTTGGAGGGTGACTTATGCCCATAACTCCGGGTGACCCATTAGTCCTGTAATAGTCGGCGTAACAAGCGTTAAATATTTTTTGCACCACGATGAAGGGCCATTATCCGAAACGTCATCTATTACGTATATTTCTTCAGGAAATGTAGTGTTATTGACGAACATGTGGATTTTTTCAATACTTGGTCAAAACATTTCCTCTCTTGACAAAAAATTCTCTAGTCTCGGTGAATCTTCCATGGGTAATACCATTATTATTGTTCTTACGCCCTGCTGACGAGACTTATTGAAGTCATAATCCATCCGGAATAAATTTTCCTTCCGTGAAATGATGAGGACTCTGGACGAAGCGGTGGCGCGGTGTTTGACCCGGCCATCTGACATAGCTTCCTACTCATGGCCGACGTTAGCGGTGAGTGACGTCCAAACCGGTCCTGGTCCAAGCCCTAAGCACCAGTGCACTAAATCAGACTCAACCGCATGGTGTCATCCAGCAATATCTCGACAAAGTGGTGGGGAATTGCCGTTATTATTGCGATTACATTATTGCGTTTTGTTTAAATCGAAGTGTTAATCCGGGCACACCGAAGTGGAAAGCTCTCTTTGGTCGATAAATTAAACGTGATTTCATCTCCCCGATTAAACCGTCCACGATCGCCTCCTTTGTATGTTTACTTGTGAGAGTGGCTATCCTTGCGTCTGGCTGGTGGGGGCCCGGGCCACAACCCCGCCGGCTGTGGCCAGTCCGAGCTCCCCATTGTTTTGCTTTGTGTGCGGTCTCATGGAGGTGCAGACGAATTGGGATTATGCATGCATCTGTGGGGTATTGGAGGACTGTGTGCGCGCGTGTCAGTGCGTGTGTGTGTGTATGTGTTAGTGGGTAGCGATGGGACCAGTGGTTAGCGCGCTGGCTACAAACCCGGCGACCCGAGTTCGAATCCTTCTCATGGCCAATAGTGACGATTTTCTGGACCGGTACTGAGCCTCCCTTAGGTCGACCCAGCCTCAAATGAGTACCTAGTGTAGTGTGAAAATATTGCCGGGCGTGGTGCTGGTCACTCACCCGCTTGTGTGCCGTGTCGACCTTCATCGGTGCTCGCTAATGACACTTGACCCTACAGTCTGTTAAAGCTAT
>JAZEWT010000012.1:12000386-12012801 GCA_036362905.1 Mordacia mordax
AGGTGGAGGGACATGGTATGAGGGGAGCAAACTACCAAGAGGGTCATGGAGATTGCAGGAGACTAGGAGGGCCGCACGGGAGGCATAGGGGACATCAGAGGAGAGACGGGAGATAAGACTGCAGGAGGAAGGGGAGAATACGGGAAAAAGGGGATGGAGTCGGAGGTGTGGTGGGCAGTAGAGGACATGGGATAGTGTGGGTGCACAGCATGCTGGGAGGATCAGTGGAGTGCAGGAGTGTATGAATGAATAGCGGCCACAGGCACATGGAGAGTTCTGTTGCGAAAGCCCAAGACTGGCACTCACTCCGCACGGCAGAACACTGCTCTGAGCTCATAGCGTCGATCGCTCTGCATTAGGAGGGACTGTGATGGAACCAGCCTGAGTCGTAAGGAATGGTGTGAGTGGACATTTAAATAAGTTAACCAGGAATGTTTTTACAATTGTAACTGTATTAATAAAAATAATTAACAATTAAGTACATTTGGTGTCATGAAGGTGCTGCAGTGCTACAAAGAGGGATATAGTCAGTCTGTAGAGAGTGGTGTTGCTATGTACGATTGCTATTGATACATTCGTGGGTAATTTTCACAATCAGCCAATGGCCCTGGCACACGATGGCTTACTCATTTCAAATGATATTAGGGGATTTTTGCCATCCACTGTGAAGTAGGCAGGCAGTACGTATTTTATTGCTTCGCTGCTCGCGAGTGCGTTTAGCGCTTCCTTGCACGCAGCCTCATTAGGGGCACTTCGCGTGGTCAAACCGAGGCTCACTCGTGGGACGGGTTTCTCCAGCTTGCAGTGGCTCAGAACAGAAATAGGCTGGATAAACAAGCCAACAGGTGACTATAAATAAATGAGATGTGAGACACATATAGCAGGCACTGGCAGGTCTGGGCATAATAATAACCGTCACTGCAGAAAGCTGGAGAAAATCCCTTGAGACACAAATCTACTGCTATAAATACTGACTGAAAGTGGTGCGCGCGTGCATGTGTGTGCTCGCAGGCTGGTCTGGTCGTTTAACATGATGAGTAGCGGCATGGTGGTTATTTGTCTGTGCCACGGACCCAGCTACTGCGTGTCTAGTCCCGATCGTGGCTAACAGCGGCGTGCCAAGTCCTCTGTCTCATAAAACAACCGTAGCGAACATTAATATTAAATTGCGCTGCTTTTAATGAAACTCGCGTAAATATATACTTAATGCGTTTCATTATCACGAACACTGGGGATCAACCCTTGGATGACTCAGCATTAAATGAGGTCTTGCTGCGGTGTGTAAATATCGGCACAGAGGAGGTAAAGGTATCCGGGTGTGGAGTTGGCCACACCACCCACTTGTGTGCCATTCTGGCCTTCACAAGTGCTCGCCCGAAGCACTTGCCATAAGAGCTTGTGTGAGTTATGCACGGATCTTTGTAACATTGGAATATATGTGTGCCTTCGTATGTGTAGGGTTATGGTCCCCAGTATCCTGGCGGAGGTCCTCAGTATGGAGGAGCCCAAGGGGGTCAGTTCCCGCAAGCTGCCCCCCAGCGAACCCTGGCCTCCCCGGGCTATCCCGGGCAGCGGTTGCCCGGGCAACCGGGTGGGCAATACCCACCCAATCCGGCCATGGGCCAGTACCCGAACCCCAGCATGAGCCAGTACTACAAGGTAGGTCGGTCTCTCCACACGGTCGTCCTGCGTGTACACGTCGGTCTTTCTTCTCGCAGTGAACCTAGCCTGGCACACGTGTTGTGGTGACATCACCACTGCCCACCCACGGGGCGTTGGGATGAGTTGTCACGATTCAGGGTAGCGAACCGATTGAAGGAGAGTTTATTTTGCTTCTGATGTTTAACATCTTGTTTCCATTACTTTGTGTTTGTTTTTTTTTGTCTCATTTGCACAGTGTGGATCGTGCTGTTCTAAGCCGAGATGTGACACGGGGGGGGAATAAATTACATGTCGCGTACAACAACACCCATGTTGCTCACACCAATGATGTGATTAACACATCACGAATGCCAGAATGTATTTGTAATCTGTGACTCAAAAGCGTTGTCACATGCCCGTCCTAATGCCACGCACAGCATCAGTTACGTACGATGCAATCGCAATGCAGTAATCCCACTATGGTTCTACAGCATTTGGGACCTCCGCAAGATTGACTGAGCCATAACTGACGAGCACTGTAGGAGGCAAGAACGACCGGGTTTGATTCTCGCTACAGTATTAAGTCACTAGCTGCATGCTTCTAAACCTGTCCATTGTTGCGGTGTGTGTGTGTGCACACGTGTGTGTGTGTGCGTACGCGTGTGTGCGCAGCCCCAGGATCAGTACACCACCCAGAACTCCAGCTTTCCTGCGGGCAGCTACGGCTACGGGCAGCAAGCATACCCTGGGGTACGTGTCCACGTACGCATACACTCCTGCGCTATTCCCCTCCACGCACTCCCCTACCTCTCCCCTCTCATCTCATTGCACCCCTCTCTATGCACTCTCTCCTCCAGCAGTGGGAGGTCACGCACTCCCCTACCTCTCCCCTCTCATCTCATTGCACCCCTCTCCATGCACTCTCTCCTCCAGCAGTGGGAGGTCACGCACTCCCCTACCTCTCCCCTCTCATCTCATTGCACCCCTCTCCATGCACTCTCTCCTCCAGCAATGGGAGGTCACGCACTCCCCTACCTCTCCCCTCTCATCTCATTGCACCCCTCTCCATGCACTCTCTCCTCCAGCAGTGGGAGGTCACGCAGTCACCTCTGCTGCCCTCGTTCTCTGGTATTCTCCTCCCCCAGCCGTTTGTGCGATCGATTCCCTGCCCGTGCTCAAGTTCAAGCTCGGATTTTCGAACCAGTCCTCGGTCTCCTCGATGTCCAGTTAGCTTTCCCTCTGTGTCTGGGGCGATGTATACAAATATCAACACTGTGGAGACAAAGGCGGCTGCGTGTGGTGCTGTGCCCATATGTCCCCTCCGGTGGTTCAGCGGCTAGCGAGCTGGGCCACAAGTCTGGCGACCCGAGTTCGAATCCCGCTCACGTCCACCAACACCAGCGACGATTTTCTGAACCGGTCTTGGGCCTCCTCGAGGTCGACTCAGCCTCAAATGAGTAGCTTGTGCGGTGTGTAAATATCACCACCAGGGAGACAAAGGCGGCCAGGTGTGGTGCTGGTGACCCACCTCGTGTGCCGTGTCGACCTTCATAGGTGCTACTCCCGAACGGCACTTGACCCTGCAGTCCGTTACGGCTACACGAGGGCTTTTAATGTCCCTTCCCACCCCCTCCGCTTCATCTGTTAAACATAATCATCATCAATACCCGCTTAATCCTGTACAGGGTCACAGGGGGCTGGAGCCTATTCCGGCAGACAGAGGGCGCAAGATGGGACTCTGCGCCGCTAGTACAGCGCAGAGCACTGGGGACAATTTACTCAGCACGTCAATTAACCTAGGCATCAGCGTGTCTTTGGATGGTGGGAGGAAACCGGAGTATCTGGCAAAAACCCACTTGGGCACCGGGAGAGAGAACACGCAAGCTCCACACAGAAGGGCACCCGAGCCTGGAACCGAACCCAGGCGTTCTTCCTGTGAGGCGACAGCGCTACTCACTGCACCGCCGCGCCGCCCGGTCACCACCCTTATTCCGCGCTTGCGAACAACTCCTACTCCAACGGTGCGTTAAGGCTGAAGGTGGGATCGTGTGTGTGTGTGTGGTGCAGGCAAGGGGGATGCCCGGCTACCCCCACTCCCCGATCCCCGGCAACCCCACCCCGCCGGTGACCCCAGGGAGCCACGTGCCGCCGTACCTGTCCCCGAGCCAGGACGTGAAGCCCCCCTACCCGCCCGACGTGAAGCCGCCCTACCCGCCTGACGTCAAGCTGGGCCTGGCCCCGCCGACCGGTGAGTGCGCGTGGACAAACACGCACGCACGTGGACACGCAGGCACGCACGTGGACACGCACGCACGCGCGTGGGCACGCACGCACGTGGACACGCAGGCACGCACGCGCGTGGACACGCACGCACGCGCATGGACAAACACGCACGCGCGTGGACACGCACGCACGCGCGTGGACACGCAGGCGCGTGTGGATGCGCGCAGGTTCAAACACGTGCTCACTCGCGGGAACACGGAGAGGAGCATTCCTACCTGGACGCCTATGCACTCTTGTACACACGGATGCAACAAAGACAAAGAGCACCCCTCCCGACTGTTGGATCAAGTGCTGTTAGCGAGTAGCGCCCATGAAGGCCAGCACGGCACACAAGGGGGTTGGTTGGTGGCCAACCCCCAGGTGCTCATTCAAGGCTCGATTGACCTAGGGGAGGCCTGGGACGGGCTTAGAAACTCATAACCGGTGTTGGCGGTGAGCAGTTATCGAACTCGGCTCACCAGGTTCGTAGTGCATCACGCGAACCACGAAATTGCTGCTGCGCCCCCACACGGGGTCAGGGTGAGCAGCGTGAAGGCACCGAATGAAGTTTGGTGAGGAATGTTAAACTGGATGTGAAGTTACCTCTCACTCGTGTTGTGATGGACCCTGTGCGACCGTGCCCCGGCGTGCGTGGGTGACCTCTCCTCCCAATGTGCAGGGAACCCCGGGGATGAGCTGCGTCTCACGTTCCCGGTGAGAGACGGCATCGTGCTGGAGCCCTTCCGCCTGGAGCACAACCTCGCCGTATCCAACCACGTGTTCCACTTGCGCCAGTCCGTGCACCAGACCCTGATGTGGAGGTGACCGCTGCTCTGCACTCCCACACCCCTCGCTACACGCGCAGCATCCTGCACATCTCACTACACGCGGAGCATCCTGCACACCTCACTACACGCAGCATCCTGCACACTTCACTACATACAGAGCACCCTGCACCCCTCGCTACACACGCAGCACCCTGCACATCTCATTATACACACAGAGCACCCTGCACACCGCACTCTACACACAGCTCCCTGCACACCTCACTATACACACAGCACCCTGCACACCTCACTATACACACAGCACCCTGCACACCTCACTATACACACAGAGCACCCTGCACACCTCACTATACACACAGCACCCTGCACACCTCACTATACACACAGAGCACCCTGCACACCTCACTATACACACAGTACCCTGCACACCTCACTATACACACAGCACCTTGCACACCTCACTGCACACAACACCCAGCACACCTCGCTACACACACAGCACCCTGCACACCTCACTACACACACCGCACCCTGCACACCGCACTACACACACAGCACCCTGCACACCGCACTACCATCTACACTGCACCACACACTCTCCACTGAGAATGCTACACTGCACAATCGACACTCCACATGTCCTGAGTCACGCACGAGCTTGCTGCACTATGTGCAGTAGCACTGGCATCGCACATGGTGAAGCTGCACACTCATGGCTACAGACTCCATCTCCACATGCACTTACAAGAGGCAGACGGTCATTTCATTTGAACCTTAGAGCCCCAGTCATTACCATAACTCTTGACTGTCATACACACCCTAGTAATACGTTAGGTTTGTGGCGTGCACTCTATAAAGATTGATTATAACAATTGACCAGACTGAGAGAAGTCTGTTTAACATAGATCTTAACGCAGATCCGAACCTTGGATGTAACTTTGACATAGATCATATATCCAACCATAACCTCACCATCTACCACTTGACCTTACTCCTCACCCTTAATAAAACCAGCTCTTACGATGAACTATAACCTTTTCCTGACTCACACCTTTGCCCTCACCTCAAAACGAACCACAGCCCAAATCTAAGACTACCCTACCTCTATCCTTACGCTTACCCTAGCCCAGTGGTTCTTAACCTGGGTTCGATCGAACCTCAGGGGTTCGGTGAGTCAGTCTCAGGGGTTCGGTGGAGGTCAAGACACACACCTCACTCATATGATTCGTGATGACACGCCCCGCTTGGCCATCACTGGCTGCAGGTGATCACATTTTATTTTTCCAATAAAGAAGGGTTCGGTGAAACGCGCATATAAAACTGGTGGGGTTCAGTACCTCCAACAAGGTAAAGAACCACTGCCCTAGCCATAGCTTTAATCCTTGCCCTAGCCCTGGCCCTAAACTGAACCTGAACCGAGCTCCTGCTGCCCTCCTCCCTCCATGTGCTCACCCAGGCCGGACCTGGAGCTGCAGTTCAAGTGCTACCACCACGAGGACCGGCAGATGCACACAAACTGGCCGGCGTCTGTGCAAGTGAGCGTCAACGCGACGCCGCTCAACATCGAGCGTGGGGAGAACAAGACGTCGCACAAGCCGCTGCACCTCAAGCACGTCTGCCAGCCCGGGCGCAACACCATCCAGATCACCGTGACGGCCTGCTGCTGCGTGAGCCACGCTCGCCTCCTCACTCGCCTCCTCACTCGCCTCCTCACTCGCCTCACCTAGCAATGCGCCGCACTCGCAGACGCGCGCGCGCGCAACACGCTCGTGCCGCATCCTCGCACTCGTACGCGAGTGAATGTGTGCTCCCCACACTCGCAAGCAACCCCCACTTGAATGCAAATGCCGTATGGGAGTGTGCATTTTGACGGTCATTGTCCTTCGTGTGTCATCTGAAGACCACTGCTGCTGAGTGCGTGCACGGGATCTTGGGCGAAGTTGTTGCAGTCTCTCAGAGTGTGCGTGCATGTGTGCTGCAGCTGTTAGAGAGATGTTTTTGCGTGCGTGTGTTCTGCAGTCGCACCTGTTCGTGCTGCAGCTCGTGCACCGCCCCACCGTGCGCTCCGTGCTCCAGGGGCTCCTCAAGAAGCGCCTCCTTCCTGCCGAGCACTGCATCACCAAGAGTGAGTTCCACACTGATCCACCCAGCGATTCGCACTGACTCACCCTGACCCGCACCGTTACGTGCGGCACTGCGGGTTGACTCGAATTACGGCATGGTAACCCGCTTGGATCCGTACTCTACCGCGTAGTGACTGCACAAACCCACGCGGTGAACTCCGCAGTGGTTAGTACTGCACACAGGCAGTGACCCGCACACTGAACCACACTCACCTCTACTAATTTGTAAAGCATCGTGGAGTGGCCCGCATAGAGTAAAAACCGTGCAGTGAGCCACACAGCACTACACTGCATCACACAACGGTCCATGTACTGCCCTGCACCGATCCATCAGTCACTAAGTTGCATTGCACTATGAACTGACCCGCACTGCACCGTGCACTGATCTGTACTGCTGTGGACATTGTCACAGTGCACTGCACATTACCTAATCATCGGATATCCATGGTGTTCGTAAGATGGGGCTGAGTGCATGTATGGTGTGTGTGTGCATGTCAATGTATATGCCTGTGTATGTGTTCCCATGTGTGTTTTTATCAAAGGTGGCTGGGCGTGGTGCTGGTCACCCACCCCTCGTGTGCCCTGTCGACCTTCATAGGTGTTCACTAACGGCACTTGACCCTACAATCTGTAAAGACTATATGGGGGATCTTCGTCTTTGTTTCTATAAATTTGTTGGTTGAGCGGTGGCGTATTGGTTAACGCACTGCATCGCAAAACCAGGCACCTGAGTTCGATTCCCAGCATTTGCAGTCGTGAACTGAGCCTGGGTCTCCTCCAGATTTGACGTCATCTAAACAACCACCTGGCGTAGCAATAAAAACTTCGGTATTGGGGAGACAAAGGCAGCCAGGAGCTTGTGCCGGCCATGTCACTACCTTAAGTGCCGTGCAGGCCTTCGTGCATGCTCGCTAAAGGCACTTGTGCCCCAGCGGGTGCGTTAGAGGCTCACAGGGAGGCATCTGTGCATCTGTACGTCTACATGGTGTGTGCGTGTGCGCGTGTGCACGGCGTGCAGTAAAACGTAACTTCTCATCAGTGGCCGTGTCGTCGGGGAGCGGGCTGAACGGAGAGGACGGCGTGGAGCAGACCGCCATCAAGGTGTCGCTCAAGTGCCCCATCACCTTCCGCAGGATCACGCTGCCAGCGCGGGGACAGGACTGCAAGCACGTGCAGGTTCGTCACTGCCGTCGCGAGGGCGGTCACGCGGGAAGCCGTGCGCTGTTTCGCGGCGTTGCGCGGCAAAGTACGGGCAGCGCGTGGAGTTGTGGTGCTAGCGCACGTATGAGAACCAGCTGGCCCCCTTGCCGCATCCGCGGCATTAAAACGTTTCCGCTTATCGCACTTATTCGAGTTTGTGCTTTCACCTGCTAAAACCAATTTCGAAGTTCATTGGTGAAGCGCAGCTCTCTATATGCCGTCGTCTCTTGAAAATCACGAGTTGGTGTTTTTTTTTGAGCTTGCTTTATATGGAGGTCGCTTATTTTCACCTTGGCTTCAGGCTTGGCCCCTCCTATTTAGGCTGGCCCCTTGTTAGACCCCACCGCCCTCGTCCTGAAACAGCCTTGGGGTTGTTTTTCAAGGCAGTGCTGTTTTTTTTTTCCACCGTGAAACTCTGCTAAATCGAGTTGATTTTAGTGAGCGAGAGCATGAGTTGGTGGCATGCATGCCAACCCAAGGAGATTCAGATCCTTGGGTTGGCAGATCAGATTTGTGCGCAGAGTTATGTACTTACGTGTGTGCGTGTGTTTCCGTGTGTTGTCCCCATCAGTGCTTCGACCTCGAGTCGTATCTGCAGTTGAACTGCGAACGAGGCACCTGGCGCTGCCCTGTGTGCAAGTAAGACTTACAGACGAAGATCCCCCATACAGCCTGAAACATAACGTCGGGACGAGTGCTGTTAGCAAGTGGCGCTTATGAAGGCTGGCACTTCACACTCGGGTTTGGGTGGCACCACTTTGGCCGCCTTTGTCTCCCCAATGCTGATGTTTACAAATCACACAGCATCTTTAGTCAGGCCTAGTCGAACTCTGTTCGCTGGATTCGTAATGCACTGCGCTAACGAGTATACGACTGCTCCCAACACACACACGATGGGTAGTGCAGTGATAACATTTGTGCCTCACCGCAAAAAGGTCCTGAGTTAGATTTCCGACTGGAGCACTCATTTGTGTGGCATTTGCATATCTTCCCCTTTCCAGCATGGATTTCCTCTGTGCTCTCCTGATTTCCTCCCAAAGCCAATAAAGCCCATACGATGTAAATTATATTGGCCAAAACACCCAATGCTGAAAAGCCATGTATAAATTACTCAATTGAGATTACATTTAGCAACATTGTCCCCTACTGTGAGAGCATGGTAGGGCCCTCCTGAAGATAAATATGAGACTTAGACTTTCCTGGGCAAAATAAGTGTAACGATAGTAAAATATATAATAACCAACATTACCATTCAATGTTACCAAATACAGTATCAGAGAATAACAGCGTTATTAACTGAGTGTCATTCTTTCGCAAACAGCGTTGAGATTGAACTCTGTGCCAATGTGCTCTGTGTTTAGTAAAACGGCGCTGCTGGAGGGTCTGGAGGTGGACCAGTACATGTGGGGCATCCTGGACGCCATCCGCAAGTGAGCGCTCTCCGCAAGCACACACGCACGCACGCACGCACGCATCCACACTTGCAATTACACACTGAGCCGGCTGCGTGGTTCGTAGGGTCAGAGATGCAGAGAACCACCATGATTACACCATGTTCTCTAGTGTAGTGATCTGCTGTTCTCAGTCTGCCGAGAGACCCATAGACTCTCAGAAAAACCCACACACTTAGACCTGACGTTCGATTAAGCCGTATTACGTGTAATGAGTTTATGATCTCGGCTTGGTTACAAATTACTTACTTAGAAAACTGTGAACTGACATAGACTCGAGTTCTCAAGTGTTATAAGCTGATGGTTTCCGTCATCTGTGATTGTTTTAAAAAAAAACCTCGTTGCATTCAATTTGGATTTGCACTTAATTGGGCTGGAGTCTGGCGTCATGTCACCGTGCCCCCGTGTCCCCGTGTTCCTGCGCTCACGGTCTCCACGTCTGCGTGTCCCCCTGCAGCACGGAGGTTGAGGAGGTCACCATCGACCCAACGTGCAGCTGGCGCGCCGTGCCGATCAAGTCAGACGTGCACGTGAAGGAGGACCCCGATGGGCCACTTGCCAAGCGCTTCAAGCCGACCAGCCCCAGCCAGACGGCGCTGCCCAACGTCCTGGAGACCATCGCCGCGCTGGGCCCCGCTGGATACCCCTCCGAGTACACTCACCAGGGTGAGCGCGCGCGCGCACGCACATGCTCAGTCGCCGCTAACATGCGTTGCGTGCGTTTTCTGCGTATCCACCTCTGCATCCATCACACACGCACCTACGGACCTCTCTGTCTACGCGCACGCTTGCGCCCATGCGTGCCAACCTGTATACATGCCAACCTGTCTCTTTTCCTGTATACACGGTCTCAGTTGTCAACTCATCTTCTCAGCCACACTCACCATCCAACCACATACAATCCTACTCTGCTATCCATCCACTCACTAGTCACCCACATACCAACTTATTTACCCTTCCATCCACTCCCTCACCAATACACCTATCCTCTCAGCCACCCACTCATCAACTCATCCACCCACGTGCCTATCGATTCACTTACCAGTTGACTTACCCAATCACGCACCGCCTCGCTCACTCACCTACGCGCAAACTCCACCCACCCACTCACCCACACCTCTGTGTCGCACCACACACAGGCAACAGCTACGCCGCTCAGGGCGGCTTCGGAGACTTCCCACAGGGTTCCTCGGCAGCACCGGCCCTCAATGACTTCATGAGCGGCCCCCAGCTCTCACACCCACCCGACGGCATCCCGGAGCAGGTGGGACCCTCTCACCCCCACGCTCACCCCCACGCTCCCCCCACACTCGCTCCAACACTCACCCCAATACGAGCAATAGCGCTGTAGCTAATTTTTGCCTTAACCCTGACCCAAACTCTGCACTGAACACTAGCCTGATCAGTATCACCCACGCAATACCTAACACTAGCTTCAAAGCTATCCATAACCTGCAATGTGATACCTGCCATCAGCTTTAAGCATTCCACCGAATGTAATCCTTAACAACGTATTCATTACCTTAGCCTTTATAGAGTGCAAAATCTGACTCTCAATGAGCCCTAACACTATTCAAGTCACTGTCATTAACTATGCATGGTCGTGTGTGTCACATTTTCCATCTTTGTTCGCCTCTCAGATGTCTCACTCCCATCCACATGGCCCCGAGCAGCCCCACAATGCAATGCAGCCGGGTCAGGGTCCACCAATGGGAGGGCAGCATCACCAGCATCACCAGCAACAACAGCAACAGCACCAGCAACAGCAACAACACCAGCAGCAGCAACAGCAGCAACAACAGCAACAGCAGCAACAGCAACAGCAGCAGCAACAGCAACAGCAGCAACATGGCATGCAGGGTGGTGGACAGGGGGGTGGCCTACACCACGGGGGGCCACAACAGCAACCCCAGTCGGCACCCCCACCTGAGCTGGGTTTCAACCCAGGACTGGATGGACCTGGTGGTGGAGGCGGCACTCCAGAGGTTCCGGAGCCGTCGTTGGATGTGAGTGCTACTACCTCCCTTGCTCCCTAATCCCCGATTTTACCGGAAACAAAGTGGAGAGGTGGCCAAACCGGGCAGGAAGGTTCATGATAGTCGTGTCAGAGACAATGAGCTGACACCGCTGAGATCTAAGCTTGCTTTAAGTTTTGAGGTTCAATCTCTTGCGCAGGGGATTCATAATGCCTGTCGATGACACAGCCATAACTCTTGGGATGTTGCATATGCAGCCAGCGGTCTCAGCGTTCCCAAGTGTAGTTGGCGATTGTGGCGCACACATTAAATCCAGCGCTGTGGAAGCAGCGAGGGTTGGTACATCACACATTTGTGAAATTCCTGAACCCACTGTGGTGTGAGGTTTCCATCAAATAGGTGAATTTTCATTTACACTCTGTCTTTATGCGTATTGAATGTTAACCCCCGTCACTCTGGCGTGGGTTTTCTCTCATTTCTACCCATGTGCATAAATGCCCATTTATGGAGTTGGCCAAACAGACTACGAGTACTTATTGCCAGTAGTAAAATGTAAAAAAAAATTTGAGGTTTTACTCTTTTGATGATTGCTTCGAAAAGCTGCTGTCTCGGGACAGCCGCGTCGATGGCTTCCTCTCCTCTCCTCACGACTTTTCGCTTCACACGTTAGAGGCATCCTCAGGCGCAGTATGTGTGTGTAGTGCCTGTTGCTCCTTTATATATGTGGGTACTATTTTGACAATTATACAGGTGTTAAGATGTTAAAGCACCAAAGAGACACTTTTGACAAAGTGTCCAGTTTGGAAAAAAACATATACATGTGGCAAAATATGCAACAAAATTGCTTTAATAATACATGCATTGTACTTGAAACGGATTGGCCCACACCTGAGAATGGCTTTTTATGTAGCCTAGATCTCAGTGTTATCCAGGTGTTGCCAAAAGTTATTTCAGCTCAGAACAACACAATATTA
>JAZEWT010000012.1:12022487-12033253 GCA_036362905.1 Mordacia mordax
AGAGGCCTTAAGATAAAATCTTGCATCGTGTAGAGTGTCTTATTTTAATGGGGTTCCTATAGTCCGTTCGGCGAGGCCCTGAGTGGCCGCGACGGCCGCGCTGCGAGACCGCGCGTTGACTCTTGAGGGACCGAGGAGCGACCCCGGCCGCGCGTCGTCTCCGCCGCCCCTGCTGGCGAAACTGCCATCGGCGCTCCGTGCCTCCGGCAGCTCGGCGGTGGCCGAGCCCGCGCCAGGCGCGATGCTCCGTGGCCATGGGACTCGAGTGCTGCAGGGTTCAGCCCAGAGCTTTGTCGTGGAGGTCTTGAGCTGATCCTGCGGGCGTTTCTTTTTATTTCTCTCTTCTGCCCACCTGCAGACATTGCCGTCTGCACTCGCGTCCACATGCAGTGTCTCATCAGCAGTCTTTGCCCGAACCACTGCTGAGCTCTCGGATGTGTACACGCAGCCAACTCGTTCATTGTCTTCCACGAATGCCGCTCGACTTAAAGTTCTTTTTAATCGTTAACTTGTAAAGTCGTGGTGCCCCAGACGAGCGGGCGGCAACCCCATGCGCATCTCTTGTCAAGCCACTGGTGGATTGTATGGACTCCCGAGTACGGAACGTGTTTGGTTGTTGGGGGCGATGGTCTTGAATAATATGTTTTCTAAACACTTGTCATGTTTAAGTAACTTCAGGCCCCGGTGCGAGAGCGTTATTCCAGGGACGTCTCTGCGGTATGGCCTATCCATCCATTGAGAAGCTGTAGGAACGTCTCTAAGTTGCTTCCGCACGGTCCGCTTGCGTGGTTAAGATTCGAGCTCGTTCGGTTGAAGTGTTTCTGCAGAGCGAGGAGCCATGCATGGCTCGCTCTGCAGGTTTCTAAACGATCCTCGCACACTCTTGAGTTTGGAAATGCCGCGTGTTGAGCGGCTAGATGCCAATGTTGAGGCGTGCTGCCACGGTGGAAGTCCTCTTTATTCAACCTGCAAGGAACAGTTGATCTATGTCGCTCAAGTTTCACCATCTCCGAGCATGGGGAAGCCAAACTGAGGCTTGCTATTCCTCCTCCTGTACTAAAGACGTAGACTACGGTGCTTGTTTACGGTCTAACCCCAGTCGGGAGTACAAGGCGATTGGTCACAATCGCACTAGTGTGGCTTATTTGTAAATTTAAATTCATGACGTACATCTACATGTCGGCTTATTGATCTGATGCTAATGAAATGTGATCGCCATGGGTCCACTTCTTAAAGAAGAGGGCATTGAAATATGTCTTGTAATGTACGGAGATTGGTGGGAAACATGTAGAGGCCTTAAGATAAAATCTTGCATCGTGTAGAGTGTCTTATTTTAATGGGGTTCCTATAAATGGAGAGTCTTCTTTATTTTTGGTAATGGACACTTTGCTGACCTTATTAAACCAAATCTTGAATTCACATTGACATCAATTGATACATTTTCTTTTTTGCTTCATTGGGATTCTCAAGAGGCTGACCTGATTAACGGTGTTGGTGGACTCGGTACACAATGGAAAGAGCATTAATTTCCACCAGGGACAAAATGAAATTATCACGAGCAGACAAAATGTCACATGCAGCCGTGTGGAGTCAATTATCCCACAGTTTATGGAATGCAGATTATAGTCCAGAGTTGAGAAATATTTTCTGTAGAAAATTAAGGCTGATATGCGTTTATCGCCCATAGTTTTGCGGCAGTGTTGTACAGATGCTTTTAATAATGTTTTAATATAGCTTCATCCTTCATGCAAATGTATTCTCAATCGCCGGGAAACCACAGGCAAGCTTTCAAGGCAGCCATCAGCGGTCAGTTTGCACCAACAATTGCCCAAGCTGTGCTGTCCTCTGTATAAATAACATGTTTTCAACCAATAAAGAAGCACTTTTACACGAGTGTTTTCACCCAGATATTTTAGTCCTAAGATGTTTACCACCTTTTGATGCAACACAACCTAACTGTGTTAGCATCGAGTGAAAGGAGATCTATGTTTTTGACCTCTGTTCGACAGTTGCAATTGGAATGCAACACCCTCTGCCTACTGAAAGCTCAAATCTATTGCCACGCACGTTCTGTACGGGAATGTACACTCATTTTGTGAATGAGTTCGTGTGAGAGGTAATCAAGTATCGTAATGTATTTGGAAACGGCCCATGCATATGCTAACATCGGTACGAAGGTGAACAAACGGTCCATATTGTATTATACGTTAGAGGGGATGTGTGTGATTGGTTAAACGCATCAAGAAAACGCCAGCTTACAGGCGTGTACCATTACCGTGCCAGCAACTATTGCTGCTTCAGCTGTGAGAAATCGGTAATTCAAAGAGCCAGACTTGATCTGTCTGAAACATCATTATCAATACCCGCCTAATCCTGTACAGGGAGCGGGGGGCTGGAGTCCATCTCGATAGAGGGCGCAAGGTGGGGCTATACCTTTGATGTGACGCCAGTACATCGCAGGGCACTGGGGGGCAATTTACTCAGCAGGCCAATTCACCTACAGATCAGCGTGTCTTTGGATTGTGGGAGTAATGCGGAGGTACTCGGTGAAAACTCACGTGGACACGGGGGGGGGGGGACATGCAAACTCCACACAGAAAGGTACCCAAGCCGGGAATCGAACCCAGGTACTTATTGTTGTGAGGCGTCACCGCGCCGCCCTTGCCTGAATACCCGGTGCTGATAATTTGGGATCCCATTGTGTTTGTGTGCGCTCCCGCGCAGGCGGGCGTGATGGGCTGCTCTGTGACGGTGCTGTCGCTGGGCGGAGTGGGGGCAGCGTTGGCCGCCCTCATCCTCGCCAACATGGATTGGCTACTGCCGCAGGCCGAACCGGCCCAACTGGCTTACCTGGCAGATGCCCCTGTGAGCTTGATCAATGGAGGTAACGGCCATGCCGATGGGAATAGTGAAACCAGCAAAGATGCTGATCCCACTCAGTCCGCTCATGTGCCAACGGAGTCACAAACTCAAATCATCCACCATATCAATCACCTATTCTCGGTCACACACTCCATCTATCTACCCCGTTCTGACAGTCATTTGTTTAATCACCCATTCGCTTATCTTGGTCACCAATTCATTCTTCCACCTAACCTGTTATTCTCTCATGTTTAATCACCAAGTCACTCGCACACACGTCCACTCACTGACCCTTTAACCCCTCTTTTAGCTTTACAGTGCACGTGTGAATACACGTAGTCATGTCTGTACTTATATGTATTTATGCCTGCATGGATGTTAATCATGCCTTTAGTGCATTTGTGGATAACTTTATGCATGTGTGGACACACGTGCAGAGTCACGCAAGATTCGTGCGGGGGAGCTGTGGCGGGATAGTGGTGCAGTGGTCATGGCTGTCCGGCGTCCTGGATGATTTTTGTGCAGAGAGGTACACGTCACAAGTGAACGTAATTTTCACCCACGCTGAAACTACGTCATTCATAAGAGGCATGTGGTTAATCATTGAGCCAATAGGGCTATGAATTTCGCATCATATTGGGGGGTGTGACATGGTCCAGCATAGGCTTGTTCATCACTTGTTACAGAGGTCTGAACTTTAAGTGTCTACTCTGGTTACTACTGTGGGTGTCATAACCACATTCATAATACTTGCTGTCCATTTAAGGCTACGTTAAACATTCGTGCATGGAAAGCCTACAGCCCTCTCTGTGGAGTGTGATGGCATTTTACCAATTTACCCTGAAGATGAACAGGTTTAAGCCTGTTAATAATAATAATAATTGCGCTTGTAGAGCGCCTTTCACACGAGGGTCACAAAGTGCTGCAACGTCACACACTCCCCGTCGGGGAATTGAACCCCAGTCTTACACATGACAGGTGGAGATACTGACTACTATACTAACGAGGAAGAGCTGGCAGTAATGGATGGGAACTTGCCTCGATATAGCAGAGTTTGTTGACCTTAGCTGTTAGGTGGCTATATAACAGCACTTAATTATTTAATCCATCTGTGCAAAACTTTTCATGTGCAGGTATGATGGCGTCGCTTGCATGCATTGGCTTCGGAGATTTCCGTTTCTCCCCACGTGTCTACCACTCACACATTGATTGGCCCAGCGTCCCAATACAGGAGTCATGAAAATAAAATTTTAAGCTCAATTGAGCTTTCCTGAGTTAATAAACAGTTATTAGCATTAAAAGCATTGAGTGACGTCATGACCCTGAGTTGCTACAATTTATCTAATCATGGAGGTGCAATTTATTATAAACCTCATAGGCTGGCAAAGGCATTTGTCGTAATCGTTAAAACATGAGTTTTTCACTGAGTCGCCGATAGATTTGGTTTAGAGGCGCATTCTGCGCGACGCAAGCTTTGCGATGGTGACAGTGGCGCGTGCTTTACGCGGTCGGTGCTGTGCAGGAGGCGAGCCTCCTCTCTGCCATCTCACCCTTCCTCGTGGAGCACGGTGTGCCACTGGTGGCCGTGGTGCATGAGAGCGTGGGGACTGAGGTCAAGAACTTCCAACCATTCTTCCAGGGCCAGATCTACCTCGACCATGAGGTTTGGCAGTAATGGGGGCTGGGGGTCAGGAGAGGGCTGGGGGAGTGACGTTTGAGTCCCGCTAAAGTGCAGGTCTGCAATTGCTTATTCACGCCACTGCTGGCAGGAGAGCCTCCCTCCACTGGAGGCAGCAAGAGAACTGTAGACGTTGTTTTGGCCTGCTGTTCTATATTGGCCTAACATCTTGTTAATACTCTGAGTAACCATACTTTTTTCACACCACGTGACCTGCCAGCGATTGTGGTGAACCCATTTGTCTTGCTGGATGTAGAGATGGGGGAGCTCTAATAAACGTTCACAGTTGTTTAAACTTAAATGCTGGAAGGGTGAATTAAACCCATAACCTTTTCCGTTCAAGTGCAGTGTGCTTACCCCATTATAGCATGGGAGGTTCTTGCAATTTACCCATCACAAACGCAATTCTGTTAAAAGGTATTTAGATTCAGCCCATGTGAATTATTTGCACCATTATTTCCTGCAGCGGAGGTTTTATGGCCCCAAGGAGCGTAGGATGTTCTGGTTGGGATTCGTGCGCCTGAGCGTGTGGCGTAACTTCATGCGTGCGAGGGCTGGTGGCTTCGAGGGGAATCTGCTGGGTGAGGGCCGCATCCTGGGTGGTGTCTACGTCATTGGTGCTGGGGACCAGGTGAGCTCAGACTGGGTAATTTTTTATGAATTAGCACAACTGTCCTTCATGGCCACCTGGGCTACATCTGTACTGACTGCTGGACGGCGATGATGCACTTGTCTGATTCGTGAGAACAGCCGATGGCTGATTTGCGAGACCATTTGTAGAGTTGGCACGGGACAACCAGGGGAATAAGATATGGAAATAGAATAAGCAAAATAAATAGAAGATTCTGTGTGTGCCATTTAGTTGGCTGGTTGTGACCTTACAAAGGTTGTCCACTAATAAGAGACCAGGAAGTTGATCTGACACATGCCTAGCCCTATTATATTTAGATTGGATTTATTTATTTAAATAATCTCACATCCGAGACCCTTTGCTTTCAAAAAGAACCTGTATTATAGTTTGGAGTTTTCTAGGTGGAATTTAAGAATTGCTCTTAAAAGTTAATCTTTGGGAAGCCGTGCCGAGTGTTTTCTCTTGACATAGTTTTCCCAAAAAAGACTTTCAGAGCAATACTCATCAAGCTGTAAAAACATACATCAATATACGGTGCATTTCAAAAATATCAACGTGACCTTTATTTTATGAATATCTCACCGAATCCACCAACCATTGTCTTTAAGGTACTGCTGTACTCAGGCCAAGCGGGAATGACCCAAAGCCATTGCTTTTTTCTGGATAGTTCTCTCCAACAAGCAGCATGGTCTTAACCTCTGTAGAGCTAGCAACACTTACAACTTTGTACATTTCCAAACATATTTTTACACAGCTCACATAATAACATCTTGATGTAGTTAAACAAGCCTGCAACTACCAAAGTATGGCTATCAGGATAAAACTTGAGTATTTATAAGTCTTTTATATTACATCTGGAAAAAAAAAAACCTTTCCACCAACTTCACAATCCATCTCCCAGTGTACCGAAGTAATCACTCACAAACCACAATGGGCATCCTTTTGGCTATGTCCTTGAATTTTGCTATCATTCCTTCTCTTGTCTTGTCCACGAGGCATTAGAAATGCTTAACATTTAAATACATTGTTCCGTGTTAAAGATTTAAATGAATTGTTCTACCGCTGTGAACTTATTTTTGATTTGTCTTTGCTCTTCCACCACTGTTCCCCACGCCCCGTCCCTCCCTTAGGGCGTGTTGCTAGATCACAAGGAGCACGAGTTCGGAGCAATCGTCAGTGAAATGTCTGTGATGAACGCTGTGCGTAAAATCCAGCCCATTCTCAAAAAAATTAAGTAACCAGAATTGTAATTCAAAGTGAATTGGCTACATTCACATCATACTACTGAAATTTGTATTCACAGGTAGCACATTAGATATTCAGCAGGCTACTAAAGCCAACCGCTGGCTCCCTAACCTTGACATGCAGATCTAAATGATGTTGAAATGAAAGAATACTCCAATTCTAAATCTGCCACCAATGTGCCTCCGCCTGCACTGGTGTTGCTTTGCTGTGCTCGTGTGCACACAGCACCACAAATTATTTTCTGTGCACTGAAGTGGTCTTGTAATATATTGACCCAAATATCGCAAATAATTTTAGAGACATGTAATTCAGAGTGTATTAACTTGACTGAACATCAGGGCTATTCTGTGTAGGCAGAAGATATACACACTTAAGACCAAATGCACGCTTGAAAAAAAACAGTGGTGACATTGGCTCTGCAAGACTGCTGCTGTATTGATGACGCCTGACCGCAATAGGTTATCGCCGGGGTCTGGACTGACATTTAACAGGGTCCCCTTGGGAGGCAATGTGCCACCCGTGTTTTCTCAGGTGTCCATGCACACTTGAGTGTGTTGTCTGTTACCTCATTCTTTGTCTTCTGCCTCTGAGTTAATGACGATCTGTGCCCTAAATTAGCAGGACTGGGTCTGATGTATGAGCAGAGGGGGAAAGGCAAAGGGGTGACCGCATGTGTAACGCCCTGCAATGTGAATAAATAAGCATTAATTCTGCATGCTATGTCGTGGCTGCCTGCTCATTACTGTACACAGTTTGATGCTAAATGTTTATCTGCAGACACTAGAAATGTTAATGTGCTCCGAGTACAGTCCTGGCCATTAAGCAGTGGCACCTTGGATAACACTGGTCATGTTACTTGCATATACAATCTAAGAAGCTAATAGCTTTTCTTTTGCAGCGAGGTTTGTGTACGGAGGTCTAAGATGATTGATGTTTAGACAGCTTGCTACTGTAGTGTTCGTAATGTATTAGTACATGCATCACGAGAACACAATTTAATTATTTTATCATGAAACTTCCAGTGCAGGAGCCCTGGACATAGCCTATTAATATATCTGGAACAGCCAGACTTTTTGCATTTAACTGGCTTCCAGCAGAAGTGATGTGGTACAAACCACCATACAACTTACTTCCATTACAATTTGAGCAGCAATTTTACCCAATAATTTAAATTCAATACTTCAATTTATCGGAGGCATCACAAACCTTTTCACACTGTGCCTTCTTCAGACGTACTTCGAGTACACGCTGCATTTGGTCACCACTCACGTATACACAAAAATGCGTACCAGTCTCACAGTGCTGTTTATTGGGTGCTTGGCGGTACCACGTGTTTGCATTCAGGATTCATATAAAAGGCTCTGCGGGACTGGGGTGCTTATTATAATTTTCAAAAACAGCTCTTCCAAGGGAAAACGTATTTAAGGGGAGGGTTTTATAAAATAACTTAATAAAGACATCTTGCAATTTCCTATAAAAATACTGAACTTGTAGTCGTGCGATGAGCAATGGATCAGTATGCATCAACTACTCATGGCTCTGTCCAGCTGTGCACAAGATGCCCAGCAGGAGTGGACCTGAGGGGATGCATATGTTAACTTGGCAGGGTGTGCCACACGTCAGAAGCCCACTGTTTGCTGCTAAGACATAAGTCTGTCAAAGGTCACCTCCCAACCGATACCCTCAGACCAGTCCACACAGGCATATAATTGTGTAACACCACGCTGGGAGAGACAACTTTGTGGGGATTCCCTTTCCTGTTGGCAGCTTTCAAACGACAAGATTATATTGGGAAGTGCGGCCTTACGAATCATTAAGGTTTTCCAAAGACATTTTTCAACTACATTAGATTATTGCATCTATGGTGTGCATCAAATTATGCGTCTGAAGCCTGATTTGTCAATCCACCACTGGATGAAGGCATCGCAAGTCATGTTAGTAATGGGGGTTTGTCTACCCAAACTTCACCATGATCGTGCCGCTTGGAAAAATCTTGGTTTACTGCAAAACTGGTCCGGACATCACTCGGCACAGAATAATCCCTGGTCAAGAACTTTAACTTGGGTCGCCGGTGCCATAGCACAATGCGATAACCACTGCATCCGTTCCACCCGCGATTATCAATGTAAAAAAATAATGAACTCAAGTTCAAATATAGTTTGTAACTGGTTCATGCACACTGTGCAGCTACTAATAGTCGCATCATTAAATGTCCAAAATGATCCAATTGTGATGCTGCATTAATGGTGGTGAGCAAGTGGGCACCCTCTGCCTCCCCACATGGACACAATGGCTCAGCAGCTAACTTGATCCAAAGCTCGACATGAGAATTCAGCAACGTGCGACACACCGATTGTGCCAGGCAGTACATCTTACAGAAAATGTACAGTTCATTAGATACAGCGCCATGTATTGGCGTCTACGCGGGTAACCTGTACAGACAGAACAAACCCTCTTACTCCCACCCCTATATCTACACGTGCACACACACACTTATACACAATCATTTTGTCACTATAAAACACGCTTTTACATGGTGCCGTAAGGCGTTTAAAAATGGGGACAATAACATGTGATCCCTCCACCCGCAGGCTTCTCAGATCAACGCCCTTCTGCTGTTTAAATAAGGCAAAACCTTAGAGTGGTTTTGACATCCATCTCATCTCACCAACAAGGTGAGGTCTCTAAAACAAACGCTCGAATTTTTACAGCAAAAGACAGAAACACGCTCACAATAATACGATGCCTGAGCAGATTGCAGGTAAATATGACCTACAATCCACCACGGTCACAGCGAATTTGTGATGATCAATTGTCCAGCATGGAAAGCGCAGAATGGACTATTCAGCCATTTGACTGGAAAGCCTTGGCTGCCTTTACAATTAGCGTTCGTGCATTATGCGAGTGTTGACATCATATATATGATATAGTCTTTGTTAAATCTATACTTAATTTTTAAAAAACTAGTTGTAAAATTTTAAGAACCTTTCACCCAGCGATTCAGGTATAATCTGGTTTCCGATGTGATGGAAATTATTGGTTTTCACAATACAGGTGAAACTTTGCAGAGGCTTGTGAAGTACTTTCATCTGTTGCCTGATGAGAAAAATGAACATAACTAGTCGGTAAAGACGAAAACAACGTATATTACATTTTTACATCTTAGAATTATTTGGTCTTAGTATTCACGATTTAAAAACATCACATTTTATCATTTTAGAAATACGTGAGTTTAGAACACACGTAACAAACTTACCACAGCGTTCTGCTTTGCTCACAGTAAACGTACCTCGTACTTTCCCGGCGGAGTTGATAATCTGCTGGAGGCAACGGCCAAACTCCTGCAGCACGCGGCGCTCAGCCACGGCACGCGTCTCCCCGGCTCCAAGGGCCTCGGTCACTTCCGACAGGAGGCAGTCGCACGTCGCCTCGGCCACCTCGCGCGTCACGAAGTTGAAGGGCAGCCTAAGGGCAGCAGGGTGGGATGGGCACAGGAGGGGCATAGAGAAGCACTGGGTAGCAAGGGAAGTTCCCTCTTTGCCAATCCCACGTGGAGACCAATAAAGTCATTTGCCAGGCTCGATTTTAGCCAGGTCTGTTTGGGTTGGCGATGTGGAAAGTATATCCCCACCACGTCGTATATCACGTGCAGTGGCTGTGGCTGTTGGTCATGTGCCTAGTTTCTCAGTGAGAAATTTAAAATCCTGGTTATAACATAACACTGATTCGTAAACCTTACACTTGGGCTGCATTCTTGAAAGCAACTGAAGTGTAGTATTCCTCTTAATTGCAAATGTCCTGAAGTTATAGTTCCCCTCTGTAATGGATGTATGGACATCACTAAAGCATTCATACCATCAACCGTGGATGTAAAGCATTATATCACGGCCACCCTCCTCTTTACACCTTGCTCCCAAAATGAGCAACGCACCTTTCCTAATTCTTCCAGCGCATTACGATGGTCGCACTCACGCACCCTCAAAATCCTTGCTGTTCTCTCCTCTCGACTCTTCTCACCTTTCCCCAGTTCCATTGGCTGGTGGCCGCGTGGGCAGGTCCGAGATCTGGTTTGACAGCTTGGTCTTGGCGGCTGTCTGCTGTAGCACGCGCACCTCGGCCGCATCTGCCAGGTGCATGAGTGTCTTCCGCTCTGGGCTCTCCTCAAAGTTTTTGCAGCCGACGCACTTGCACATCGAGGAGCACATGATCTTGGCCTGAAACCCATGCACATGTGCAGGCAGATGAAATGAAGGTCTGCCGTACAGACAAAACGACTGTTGGGGTAAGTGCTGTGAGTGGCACCTAAAGAAGTGGTGTGACCACGTTACCTTTTATCTCTTCACTGCTGAT
>JAZEWT010000012.1:12038963-12055683 GCA_036362905.1 Mordacia mordax
ACGATGGGACGCCAGTCCATCGCCGAAAATCAATTGTAGGCAGGTTAATGGGCTTTTTGTTACCAGTGCCCCGATGGATGTAACAAGGGTGTCGAAGTATCATCAGCTCAGATCATATTTTACATGTTGTTTGCAACGGTGAATATTGAAAAAAAAACCCCAATTTTTTTTTGTTGTTGCTGATTTTTCGTTGTCGTTCTTGTTGGCGTGTCGTTCTTTCCGCAGCTCTGTGCAGCGCTTTGTGAACCTCGGGTGAAAAGCGCTATAAAAATGCAATTATGATTATAGCTCACTGCAAATGGCCAGAAGGTTGGGGTTACAAGCAACTGATGTAGGAATCAAGCTCTAAGGAGCGGCGCATGTGTAGGTGATCGTATCGAACATGGGCTGCAGCCCAACTCTGGAGAAAAGGAGAGCAAGCAACGGCCACACCCAGGATGCGACACCAACACTTCACCAGGCACCTCCCCTGGTGTAATTTACTCAGCAGGCCAATTAACCTAGAGAGCTGCGCATCCTTGAACGCCAGGAGGAATGTATAAAAGTTACACTGTTAGAGATAGGAATCAGTGTTCGAGAAGGGAGTCACGTACGTCTCTGTCTCCCTAAAAACACATACGTGTCTGTTTCTCACTCTCCTCCCTTACTCACTGGCCGCAATCACGGCCGTACCTCTCTCTCTCCGCCTGCCTGCGCCGAAATGAGAGAGAAAATGTGGGTGAGCGTTTAATTGTGGTACGAGGTTAGTGTGTGCTTGTGCGGTGCAAAAACTAATAATGACGATGACATTTTTCCTGGAGGTGCTTGGGAGAAAGTTGAAACACGTGGCAGGCTTCAATCGCACACAGCAGAGAAGGCCCCAATGTATTAAGTGCAAAATCTAACGACTAATAAACAATTAAGAATTACAAAAATTTAAAATAATAGAAATAAACTCAAGGTAACAATAATTGATGTTTTAGACTTCTGCAAAACACACAAAAAGTTGTCTTAGAACTGGTTGTTTGTGGAGCGGCTATCGGCAACGCATGCACGGTGATGACATCACCATGCTTGCAACGCTGCACAGCTCTTCAAACCTCTGTGCGAAAGCTGCGGTCAGTCTCCCCATTCTTAGCCGTGGGATGTTACGAATGGTAGGTGGGACAGCATGTTTTCTGAGAAGGTCTGGATATGTACCAAGTGCAGCCATTATAACTGCATGAGCCACAGTCCTAAACCTCACCCATTTCCCCGCAGCATTAGGAGGGGGGGGGGGACGATGCCAACCCCAGCTGCAAACAATGATGAAATGCTTGTTTACAGCTTTCATCAGCTCGCCGAGACCAGGCCACTGTGGGTTTGAATGGGCCCTTTGGTCAAGGCCCACCACTGCCATGGAAAAATGCCAGGCAGATATTAGAGATCCTAAGCCGACCGTCAGAGGGCAAATCAAGCTCCATGGTAGGTCCTGGTGTACATTGCTCTACCACTATGTAGTCCAGCAGATGTTCTTGCTTGCACCTGGCATGCATACATGATGTTGCGTGAATAGGCCGATGATATCACAGTGCGTTGGTGATTGCGAGCCCATGGGCTCACAGAAATCCAGCCACCTCCTACCATTGTTGTTGAGTTGATCTGGCCCATGCCTTCTAATCACTGCAGACCAGGTGTTTGCATAATGACTTACTCAGGCATTAGTCACCAAGTCGGATGACTATCCTGAGAGGCCATGTTAGCCAACACCTGGCACAGGAGGTCACAGAAGGCATGGGACTCATCGGCCTTGATGAATCCCTCCACTGATGTTCATCTTCAGTGGGGGCACAAGCCACCACCATTCCTTGCTTCCCATTTATATGGAGGTGAGCCCAAAGTAGCTTGGGACTCACAGGTTTCCACACCTCGCTACTACGTTTCTACGCCCCATTCGTATTTTATTCAGAACAAGAGCCACTCCCTGTTGTATGGCAGTTTCCAGTTCTGAGTGGAGAACTGTCCAGACCTCCTGATGACTGGCATTAAAGCTTGTCCACCGGACCTCTTGTATCCCGGAGGTTTAGGCGGTAGAGGAGTGGCAGCCTCTCTTCTGCAACGAGTGTTCGAACATTTCACGTGGCTACACGTAGCAGCTTTTTGTTGTTTCTGGAGGAACCCTGACGGTGGGTATTCCATCTCCTGACTACTAAATGGGGTTTGACAAGGAGACGTCATGAATGCCTGTTTCCCTAGGACTTCTGGCACATAAATTGAAGGTGGAGGGGGGGTTACCAGTCCCCCCCACACCCATTTAGAGCTCCCTTGGCTGCTCTAGAGGCTGCTTAGCACAGCCACCACAACATTACCGACCATCACCATGAGAAGGGGGGTTGTTTTGCCAGCATTCACTTTCACATTAATGTACACCAACGGCATGAACTACGCACACACCTTGATCGCTCGCTGTCTGTCCGACTCATGCCCCAGGTTATTCGAGCAGTTGCGACAGTTGCAGTTGTAGCAGAATTCGCCATTGGCAAAGCACTCGCAGTACCTGCAATAAGACACACCACGCCACGTAACAATGAATTGGGAATTGGTGACCATCAAGACTCGAATTTCACCATTGATACTACTCAGCCGGATACTCATAAAAATCGATAAATTTATGCCGAAAAAGTAACTAAGTAATATTTATTTTTAAAAATAATTACACATTGGTATGTAATGATGTAGGTTTTCACGGCTCGATGCATGATGATTGCTCAGGCGAAGCCTGAGGATGCATCCTCAGGCATCCTCAGGCTTTGCCTGAGGATGCCTCCAACGTGTGAGGCGAAACGTCGCGAGGAGAGGAGAGAGAGCCATCGACGTGGCTGTCCCGAGAGAGCAGCTTTTCGAAGCAATCATCACATTGGTATGTGTGGCTCGTGTGCTCCAACAGAAGTGGCTAGTGCGCTCCAACATAAGTTTGAAGCATCACTATTGAAACAGAAGACTTCAATCACTCTCAAAAGTGCCATCTCAGTGCTTCAATCACATTGCATTTGAAAAAGTACAGCAGTTACACTACAGTGACATCAATGAAGCACTATGTAGGTGACTTTGAAAGTATCTTAAAAAAAAAAATTCGATGAAAGAAGCTCAAAACTCATGTGGCCAGCCTGCATATAAAAAGCCTTCTCCAACTGTGTGCGTGGTCTTGCTTCTTTCCAGCTCAATACCCAGTCATCAAACAGAGGCAACGAGCCTCAAGCCAGACTAACTGCTGGAAGATGATTGGTTAATTTCTACTCACAACTTGAGGCACTGGGACTTGGTGCAGTTACATGGTTTCCTAGGCCGGGAAGCCGAGTCTGTTGTCGTAATTCTACACGCACACCAACACAAAGCGACAAACCATGCAGCAAGGTGGTTAGACATTCAGACGGGCAAAGGGTGTTTAGCTCTGTGAGCACTGATTAAGTCACGGTTGGCAACATGATGTGGTAACATGAGCCATCATTGGTCATCCAGTGCGTTTGTTGTGTCCCAGTTATCCCTCATCTAGAGCATGCACGCTCACTGGGGATGTTCTACTGTAATGATCAACATCTATTAGTTGCCCACTTTATAAATCATCATCATCATCATCATCAAGGCTCTATCGCAATGTTCATCAGGAATACTATTACCACGGATCATTCTTTTCCACTATTTCCTATTCTTTGCATCCTGTCATTAAAATCATCTTAAAGTCGTCTTCCACCGTTTATGTCCACGCTTTGATTGATCTACCTCTACCAACTTTTCCTCCTCCAACCTCAAATTTCATTCAAGTTTTGACTCAATTATGACCTTTTATCCATTCAACATGACTTTACATCTCAATCTACTCTTTATTAATACATCCCTTATTTTCTCTATCTCTGCAAGCTCTCTTAATTCCACATTGGTTCTCGTGTTTTTCAGGGAAACTCCGTGCATCCATCTGATCATTCTCATGCCAATACTCTCAAGCATATTTTCGATATCTAATTTCATAGGTCACATCTCTGCTCCATGTATCCTTACACTGCAAATGTATTTCAGCCTTTCTTACTCTCGCAGTGACTGCCGCTTCTACTCCTCCTCCCACACTTAAAACATCCCCAGGCAGCAAAACGCCGTAACGTCTTCTAATTCCTGTTCCTCATTAATCATCATATTTTCTCCATTTTCAAAACTTAACCCATGTTTTGTTTCCTCTTACAGTTTGGGCAGACAAAGTCCTTTGCTATATGTGAATTAAGTTGATTTACGCTATGGGTACTTTTTGCCAGTGTACATATGTAATTAAGAGAACAGGTTTTTACCATTTCTGACAATTATGCAAGTGTTAAGATCTGAAAACATCAAAATAGACACATTTCACAATGTGTCTAGTTTGCAAAAGCCACGATGCATATATTATCAAAGATTCCTGCATAGTTTGCCATAAAGATGCCTACAAGGCATAAAGATGCCTAGAAGGCATCTTTATACATTTCCTCTCACCCAGTCTGAGGATCTCACTCATATTCTTTTCACATTCATCACTTCCTTCTTTCTATTTCACCTCCTGTACACAACATATGTACACCGTTCTCTTTCCATCTCCACTATCTGGCCAGATTTACCTGTTATGGTGCCCACATTCCAGTTAGCCAATCTAAACCTGACCTTATCCTCTTTCTTTGGACATTCATGTGGTGTTCCGAGGTTTTATTATGTTCCAGGTTTTCCATGGCCACACTACAACCGACTCCACAATCTTGATTTTCTAATGTATATTAGACTTTCTTGTGCTGCTCGTGTACAGCTCACTGGCTGGCTTGTGTGCTATAAGAATGCAAGTTAGCCTGGTGAACTGACTAGCCTAACTAGCCTAACTAGCCTACTAGGTTGGCTGGCTCATGATCTGGTATGCATTAGATTTATTGTAGGCTGACGAATTAGCAGGTGGATAGAAATTGGCTGTTTAGCCTTACAGTCTGGTTGGTGTGTATCTAGACTAGCAGGCAAGCTGGATTCTTGGGAAGGCTCTGTAAGACTGTCTGAGTGGCTATGCTGTAGGGGAGGCTGACTATTGGGGAAACTTCCTGGACAGAGTGACGAGCTGTCCAGCTGGCTGCGTGCATGCGTACCCATTGACAGGGATGCGGGTTTGTGTGGAAGGGACGTTGGCAGCAGTTGTGAGGGGCGTCAACTTGCTACTGTTCACCGAGACGCATGGCTGCACCTGTTGTAGCTGCAGAATCCGAGACACAGAGCGAAGAACAAGACAAACACCACCATACGGTCAATTCACCCAATTACACATTTAGATCAACTCTTAAGTGTATTATTATTGTTTAGCAGACACCCTTATCCAGGTCTACTTAAATCATTATAACCATAATCGCATTTCGAGAGCGCTTTTCACCCGAGGGTCACAAAGCGCTGCACAAAACTGCGGAGAAATCGGCATGTCAACATCAACGACATGAGAACGGCAAATCAGCAACAATAACGTTTTTTTTGTTACAAATCCAAGCTGTGGAGAGAACGGAATGTCAACAACGTCAGGACAGTTTAACGAAAAGTCAAATAGTAGTAATAAATTACAAGACAAAATATAAGCGATAAAAAAATTCGTCAACAACCCGAGCAGGCGCAGGTCGGCAGAGAGCCATCATCCCAGCACGACAACACTGAGTCGCATCAACGGTCCAAGCCAGAGGACTTGAAAGCCTTACGGAACACGTGAGTCTTGAGATGACATTTCAAGATGCCCAGGGACTCAGTTGATCGAATCTCCAATGGAACGGCATTCCAGAGTCTGGGAGCAGTGTGCAGGAAGGCTCTGTCACCCATCGAATGCATGTGTGATCTGGGCACATGCAGCAAGCCCGTATTGGAAGATTGAAATTGTCGTGTTGAGGAGGGTGCCTGAAGTAGGTCGCGGATGTATGTTGGAGCAGCGCCAGTGAGACTTGTAGGTGAGGAGGATTTTGAATTCAATCCTGTATTAAACAGGTAACCAGTGGAGAGACATCAGTACTGCGGATATGTGATCGTGGATGGGTGTGCGAGTGAGGACTCTAGCAGCCGCATTCTGCACATGTTGAAGAGGATTGATCAGGTAGGCAGGGGTACCAGGGAGCAGTGCATTGCAGTAATCGATTCGTGAGATGAAGATTTGTATTAGCTTCTCAGAATCAGCATGTGACAGGATGCTGCACAGTCTGGCTATATATCGGAGATGGAAATAGGCTACCTTCGTCACTTTGTTGATGTGTGTCTCGAAGCTGAGTGAGGAACCAAGGGTCACACCTAGACTCTGGACTGCCTTAGCAACGTCAATGATCTGGTCGTCAAGCATCAATTGGATAGGTTCAGCCTTCGACAATTGGTGCGGGGTTCCGACAAGCAAAACTTCTGTTTTGTAGCAATTTAGTTTTAGGAAATGTGAATTGAGCCAGGCTTTCACAGTTGGCAGTGAGGGCAACATGCAAAGACGAGACACACTGATGGATAGCTTTGTGGCTATAGATTTGGACGTCACCGGCATAGCAATGTTTTCTGAGATTGAGGTTGTCCAGGATATGGCCAAGTAGTTGTACGTAGATCCTGAAGAGGAGTGGGCCAAGAACTGAATCCTGAAGAACTCCAGACAAAACAGGATGAATCTTAGAATTTTGTCCTTGAGGCTGACGAACTGCTTCCGGTCAGAGAGGAAAGAGCTCAGCCAATGCAGGGCACAGTCAGAGGTATGAGGAAACCACAGGGAGGCGAGAGGCAGGCAGCCATATATTCAGCCGACGCCAACATTTGCCAGACACTGCGTATCCCGGCCGACAGAGGGTGTAAGGCGGGAGAACACCCAGGATGTGATGCCAGTACATCGTAGGGCACACTTTTTGGGGCAATTTACTCAGCAGGCCAATTAATCTCGGCAGGCGTGTGTATTTAGACGGTGAGAGGAAACCAGAGTGCCCAGCAAAAACCCACATAGGCATGGGGAGAACACGCAAATGCCACACAATAAGGCACCCGATCCCGGAATCGAACCTGGGACCTCCTTACTGTGAGGCGACAGCTACCCACTGCACCACTGTGCCAGTGGGAGACAGGAAACAAACAGTGAATAGGTGTTATAATAGGTGGGGCAGATAATCCAAGGCAGCTATTATCATAACACACATATCACAGCTTTGATCGGACATGGTGCCAACTCATGTGGTGCAAGTGCTCCCTTAAGTGCAACAGAAATTGCTTTAGCATTGTATAGAAAATCCTCCATATTAATCTACGAAATTAGCTCCCCTTCTTTCAATCTCTCAACAGTGGTCTGCTATAGCCAAGAGGTCTATAACAGTGAAAGTGCCCTCGCAGAGAGAAGTTGGTGGGTGCAGTCAAAGAGAGTCATGGCAAAATTCTATTAGACACCCTAGCACACAGAACCTCACAGACGGTCAACCAGATAGATCTTAGCCAACAATGTGCATGTCAAAGTAGTCATTCGACATAGCATGACTGAAAAACTGGAACTATAAATTTACACACCACCTGTCAGCCCAGCTAAATACAGCCCCATGAGTGGTGTGTGCCGCTGGCACTCTGCCATTACCTGTGTGATATACTGCGCAGGCATTACGGTGTAGCCAGTGGCTGGTGTGAGCAGCGTGCTGGGGTGGAGGCCAGGAAGGCTCGGCCGCAGGGGCAGCGACGACGCAGGCATGATGAGCCGGTGCGGGGTCTGAGCTCGGTTTACAGCTGGGCCCACCACGGGGCTAACCACGGACCCTCCACTCAACAGGTGAGGACCTGGTGCCCCAAGCCTGGTTACAACCTGTGTGCAAAGTGGCAGAGGTGTGCCAGCAAATCATTTCGAAGAACAGGGTTGGGGAAATTGCGGACCTGCGACTTCTTACAGACCACAGCCATATAATGTATACCCGCCTACTTTTGGCAGCCTGCCAAACAATATGTGTCAATCACTGAATCTTAGCCCCACAATATACACAGTACACCCGCACACTTAAATACTCTGAATATACTTGTCATGCCATCTGGCTTTTCATAATGATGCACGATCATGTTAATGTGTTGACTAGCAATGAATATAAAGCAATATTTAAGACCTAACAACACTATGTTTATAATTTTAGCATACCACAGTGATGACAAGCCTTCATTCAGCAGTGTATTGACAAGGGGCTATACATTCGAAAATGTACGCACCTCCTAATGTGAGTAATAAATAACTGTGCATTATTATTGCATAACGCTTTTTAAAATGAAGTATGGCTTGAGTAGGGCAAGGATTCAGTTCCCTGTCTTAAGATGAACAAGGTTTGCCTGACTGGGCTAAATCAAATCTTACATTGGTTAATTAATGGAGGGAGTTCATTACCTGTCTCTGAGCTGGAGCAATGGGAATGGGAGGCCGCAGCTGAGGTGTGCTGCTTACCGGCTTTGCTGCAAACACATACACGAGCCAACAAACACGAATTAAAACTTCAAACGTGTCAAGTCTCGGCACAAAAACGCAATACCTACCCACAATGCACACAGGGAGTGAAATACTTGCTGTTCAGTCTGGCTTTTTAAAATTAACATTTTTGTTATTAGCATTTTACTGATGGTACTCGCTGACAGTAAACATACTCCTCGAAATTACATACAGCGTGTGTGTGCACTGAATCACCGATGCTGCAATTAAGCATATCACAGGGTTGGCTTGTAATATTTTTTTTATACAAACAAGTTGGGGGGATGGAGAAGTACACAAGTTGGGAGAATGAAGAGCTTGGAATGCAGTCTGAATTTGTATTATTCAATATCCCATCTTGTTAAATTGTTTACTTTTTGTTAAGTAAACTGAAGCGTTTTAATACTTTAAATTGCATCACTGTTTTGTAACGTACACATTCACCTACAAAACAGCGTTTTTTTTTGAGAAATTCACATTGGGACTTTGGTTGTGAATTACTGTATTACAAATAAAAAATGGCGATGATGAAGCGATAAACTTCCTAAAAGTCTACATCGCAAAACTATTCACCAACTGCTTTGCCATTAATTATTCAGCATCATTGAACAATTACAGAATCACAGAAAACTCCATCTACTGCTGTTTCAGTGCATCTTGGCCGATAACAATTCAAACAACATGTACTGATGACACTGCAATGTGAACTTGGAGGGTTCATAGCCATCATAATAACCATCATCCGTTTTCAGTTTAGCTCTACTTATATTTTTGAATGTTATTTACAATATAGTAACAAGTAAGACTGTGTAGGACAGATTTAATATCTGGAGTAGACAAGATTTCATCTCATCTCCCTGCTCATTACAGATATGCTGTGGTGACAGCAAGCACCACAATCGATATTTATTTGAGTTTCAGTCCGATTTGACGATTCAGCTATGAAAACAGGCCTCTGAAAATATAAAATCTCAGACAAGAGTCTCACATTACAGAACATATTCTCATATGCCGTGGCAAGATGCAATAAAAGAACTGCAAGTATGTGTGAAAGCAATGGCATGTGTTCCTTATTATGACAGCGTGCTCTGTGAGCTGACGTAGAAACCCAGCTGTCACTCAGCTCTGCAGAGGGTGCTACGTTACGGGTGGGGTGTGTGCGCGTGCCGTTACCTGGCAGGCCCTGCGTGGTGTGCGTGGTGACTGGTGTCACGAGACGCACGTAGTGGAATTTGCTGCCTGGTACCGAGATGGGCTGCATGGTGGATATGGGCATGGAGAGAGGCTTCACGCCACCCTGCTGCACACTCGCCTTCACCTACGTGCCCACGAACACACACAACGATGAACATATTGACAGCCATCTGTCAATCCACTGCTGGAGTTTTCCATGGAGGTTGTTAAACCGTAATTCACCACACACCTCAGCAAGGCTTGGTTAAGAGGGCGGGGGTCCAGGACAGCTTCAGATATCATTTGCCACTCGTGTTAACCGCGACCATAAAAACTCAAGCCACAGGGATGTATAGCTTAGTTTGTGAACCGACGCCCCACCTCACCACCCCTAAACGCATATATTAAATACAAATAATCGAATTCATTAATAACACAGACTTAAAAAGAAAATACATGATATTCGAAAATTTGCAAAATATCCCTGTTTAAATGCCCAAAGTGTCGACCATTTATTTTACAGGCAGCATGGTTGATAAATGTATTCTGCTTGGCAGTGGTATACAAACCATCACACATAGTGTGCTTGGTGTAGAAGTACACGTGTATGCACACTATGTATGCTTGGTGTACAAGCACACTCTGTGTGCACACTATGTGTGCTTGTATACCACTGCCAATGTAGTATCAGAACTTAATGTGCTCAGATATATTCCTCCCCATGGATCACAACCTTACTGTGATGGAGCGGTTTTCTTCTTCAAATGCAGCCCAAAATTACGGAGCCGAGCACTCTTGACAGCGTTCTGGCTTGGTGCCTGCTTTGGGGGCTTGTTCCAGCAAAATAGTGACCAAAGATCTTCTGACTAAAGGAATAGGGGGTCAGGAAGAGCATCTGGCCATAAAATTTTGCTCCAATAAATACCCCCCATCATTGGGGGTAACTGACTAAACCCGGGTCAACCTGGGTAACGGCCATTTAAGCCGGCAAAGAAAAAATCAAACTACGCGGTATTGTGACCATCAATCATCAAATACCTGGGTCACCAGCTTCCCAGGGGAGCCTGCTTGCTGCTGTAGGATCTGCTGTGCGACAGCCAGCGGGAGCGGCACGGCAGTAACCACGCGTTTCTGGGGAGAGCTCACCGGCGACATGGGCATCACCGTCACCTGCAACGCCACGGTGACAATGTTTTACACAAGCTGAAGCGAGCGCATGTGGGCTCTTATGCATGCTGTCGATGAAATCTAATTTTCTGGGTCAGGTCACGCAATAAATGTCGTTTAACCCTTCACCACCCGACATGGCCAATTAGCAAGGCTTGTCACGTGAACAGAACGTGCCAATTCCTTCACTCTGAGCACACTGGTGTGTGGGAGAGCGAACCCACTGTATTTATAATGATATACACGACGTTCTGCTGATAATTGCAACCAGCATCATCAGGCACTCCCCCCCCCCAAACCTGGGCGAGCAGTTCGGAAAACTGGTCCAGTTCTGGGTCCCTTTATATAGAGGGGGTTGTCGTTATCACTCACGTGTTCAAGAGTGCCGGGACACAATGGAGAGTTGGGGGTGGAGCAACATATTACATAGGTGTTTACAAGACAGGTTAATCAGATTCAGTCCGTGTTTCAAATTACTTGAATTATTTGGACAAAGGGCCAACAATGTCAGATTGCCCTTATCATGAAGTGTTATGCACGGGATTATTTTTAGCGTGTTAAGGATATGTGTAGTTGGTACGTTTATTGTTTGAGAATGCGTGTCCAAGCTGCACTTAGTTTATAGCTATCTGAACGATTGAATTTATTCTTATTTTTGTCAATGTCAATAGACTCTCAGATTTGTCTCGGCCAATAACGGTTAGTTTTACATAAAATGTCAACGTTGTCAAAATCAATTGTGTGACCCTTCTGGCGAGCGTGTTCTGCAACCGACAACAGTTGGGTTTGTGAGTTTTTGATATTCTGTTGATGCTCTCTAAGACGTGTTGTAATATTTCTACCCGTCTAACCAACATAACATTTCCCACATGAACAGGTGATGCAGTAAACTCCCTCTGTGGAGAGTTTAGGTAGTTTATCTTTGACACTAGTCAGCATTCCTTCGATTGTTTGTACTGTGCCAAATCTTACTTTAATATTGTTTTTCTAGAATTCAAGCTAATTTATCAGTTACTCGGGCAATGTAAGGTAGTTTGATGGTTTTAATTACATTATCACTTTCAACCTTTGTGGTGTTCAGCCTGTTTTTATTAATTAGAGCTCTGTTGATTTGTGCGTTGCTAAAACCGTTTAATTGGAAAACTTTCTTGACATGTGGAATCTCAGTTTTCAAGCTTTTGGCATCAGACACTTGTTTTACCCGGTGTTTGAGAGATTTGACAAGAGCGGATTTTTGTGAGGGGTGATGGTGTGATTGTGCATTTAAGTAAGCATCGGTATGCGTGGGTTTTAGATAAACACAATGCGATATTTTACAGTTCAAACTCCGTCTAAGCAAGACATCCAGAAATGGAAGTGGGTTGTCCACTTCCACCTCCATGGTGAATTTTATCGACGGGTGTTGTGAATTGAGATGTTTTAGAAATCCATTCAGTGTATTTTTACCGTGCGGCCAGATGAATAATGTGTCATCTACGTACCTAAATCAGTAGGATGGTTTTAGTATGCTTGTTTTTAGAGCTTTTGCTTCAAAACTTTCCATGAACAAATTGGCAATAACTGAAGACAGAGGGGAGCCCATTGCGGTTCCATCTTTTTATTTGTAGAAATCAATGGTCCATAAGAAGCAGGTGTTGTTTAGACAATGTTTAGCCAGTTGCGTAATATCTTTACGTAATCCGTTGTTTTTAACTATACAGTCTAGAAGTAGAAGTGACTCATTAACTGGAACTTTGGTGAACAGGGAGGTTATATCGAAGCTAACTAGGATATCATTAGCATTTAGTGTAATTTCTTTTGGTATGTTAAGATGTTGAGAGTTTTTGTTGAAAGTCAAGTATTGCCGATATAGGGCTGAATTGTCTGAGTTACGTATTGCGCTAGTTTATATGTGGCAGAGCCAAGTGTACTTACAAATGATCTTCGTGGGACGTCAGGTTGATGAATCTTCGGTAAATCATAAAACCTTGGTGGTTTTGTTGCCTTTGCTTTGATCATGCATTGTTTGTTTTTAAAAATTGTTTTTGAATGCAAAGAACTGTAAGTGTGAGAAATGATTGTGTACGGTTAGAGTGTGCAAATGTGGCCCAATGAACCCAAACAGTACAGCACAGGCAACGCACAAGGCAGTACAAATGAGAAACAACACAATCATCATGTCTAAACTTGGCCCTGTATGTTGTCATCCAACTGTGCAAGACTTGAATAGTTCCATCCAGAGTATAACTGTGTGCACACGCAAATGTTAGCATGCTGTACTATGATGAGTTTTATTTCGTACAGTGTTTAAAAATACATACAGCATGTTTATAGTGGTGTGTTGAGTTTTGAAAGCTATTTGAAAATGACTTTGATCATGGGTCACTTGGGGCACTGATCCGGCAGTGAACTGGAAATAATGGCTGCACATCTACCGCACCTTGGAAGGGGACTTCAGTGGGGAGATGGCGATCTTGCCTCCGAGCTGTGGCCTCCCAGGAGAGCCCTCGGTTGCCACATGAGACAGGGTGAAAGTCTTGGTGGGTGTTCCAGGGGCACTGCCGGAACCTATGCAACAAGGCATTGGATCAGGGGTAAGTCAAAAACCTCTGTGCGTGCTCACCACATATGTACCGAAACTTAAGTTAGTCCAAAATAACAAACTAGCAGATACACAGCACTCGCAATAAAAGTTGCTGAAAATCACACACGATGAAAAGATTCCTATCATGAACATTAACCCTTGGCCATTATTAAAGAATGTCCAAGAGAGGGCATATGGATCTTTACAATAACGGAACAATTTTAACAGTAAGAAAATGCATGGCTGGTATATCCCTCCCCTGGCTTAGCACACGTGAAAAAGACAGAAGCTAATTTACTCTTAATTACTATACTCGGCGGAATGGAGGTCGAACATTTCAACTGGATTGCATGCATTCATGCACTAGGAATGCATATAATCATGCATCATTCATGGTGCATGGATGCATAATAAATGAGTTAACAGATGATATATACATGGGTATATATACATCAGATATACATGTGACACGAGTGTGAATATGGGTCTCCAGTCACATGGGCACTTGCCTCATTATCAGTTCGTGGGTTCAACAGCCGCTCAGGATTTCACTCGATCCATTATCCTTACAGGATCAGTCAAATGTGTACTTTTTTAAGCGACACCACTGACATATCATCAAAGGACGTTCGTATTGACCACTACTCATTTCTGGAGTAATTTACCTCCATGATCACAATTATATGGTCTTTAGTCATGTTACATGAATTACAACCTTTATGAGACTAAACACTCGTACATGCATTGTGCAGATTAGCCAGGGGCTGTACACGTTTATGAAGTGTGTACAAGAGTGCATGTGTGGAAGTGTGCACATGCACATGTGGGGAGTGATAGTGCAGTGGTTAGTGCACTGTGCTACGAATCCAATAACCTAAGATTCGGGCTCATGGCCAACATCAGTGCCAATTATCTAAACCAGTCATGGGTCTTTCCTAGGTTGACTCAGCATCAAATGATTACCCGGTGTAGCCTCTTAACATTGCCTCTAGATAGAAAAAGTTTGCGGAGCCACCCAATCTTTCGTGTACAAAGTCCACCTTCACAGGTGCTCTCTAATAACATTTGCCCCAAGGTTCTACGGCGGAATTTATCATTGTGTGCGTGTGCGGCTACCGCTGATTAATGTCCCCCGGCCTGTATTAGGCATGGGCTTGATGATGAACTTGGTGATGATTGGCCCACTGGCCCCTGAGTGAGACAGCCCAGCCATCTTGGTTACCTGCACACAACCCCCCCCCCCCCCAGGTACAATCAAACACACGCAAGCTGCACCATCCGATGTAACATGCAACAAAAATTACCTTGTTGATTTCGCATACACCACTGCTTTCAAGTTTTTTTTCGATATCACAGGTGCCGAGTACAGGCCCACTGTTTCCGACAATGAAGGGCAGCTAAATAAACTTCTAATAGGTGAGTTGTAAATTTGCAACGTCTTTAAAAATTATGTAATCCTGGTTTTATATGAACGATTTCATCCAACGTGTTGCTATTCATCAGTTTTCCTACATTTAAAAAAGTATTATTTTATACTATGTACAGACAGAACTGGTTTTGATACTGTAAATTATAACTAGTCACCACATTTAACATTACATACCTAATATAAAGGAGACTGCTTTTTTACTCTTTTCATTTTCCACAATGACAATGATTATTTGAACCACATACATATGGTTGTATAACTAGCCAAAAATTATCAGAATGAAACCAGTTGAAAACATTACACAACCAATCCAGGAATACTTTTATAAGAAAGTAGCTTTCATCGCCATTCTTGGAAAGCAAAGTGACGCTTGAAATTACCAGTGTGTGTGGCAGGTCCGGTACGCTATCCATTAAAGATGCAACAATTGATTAACTTTCTGATACTTACAACACAAGCGATACATAATATATGAATCAATTACTTATAATTCATGTATGTTTATAAGACTCGAATGATTGCTTATCAAAGTTGTTCTTTCGGAATAGCTGTTTCGAGCAAAGGAAAGTTCAACATGGTTATGGCAAAAGAACACCTTTGGGAAGCAATCAATGTATTGGGCCACAAAAAATAACCCTAGGGCGGCGCGGTGGCGCAGTGGTTAGCGCTGACGCCTCACAGCAAGAAGGTCCCGGGTTCGAGTCTCTCGGCTCCGGTGCCTTTCTGTGTGGAGTTTGCATGCTCTCCCCGTGTCCGCGTGGGTTTTCGCCGGGTACTCCGGTTTCCTCCCACAGTCCCAAAGCATGCTCCTGGATAGGTTGATTGGCTCGCAGACTAAAATTGTCCCGCAATGCCCGGCGATGGACCGGCGTCCCGTCGTCGGGTGTATTCCTGCCTTACGCCCTGTGTTTCCGGGATAGGCTCCGGCTCACCGTGACCCTATATAGGATTAAGCGGTTTCAGATAATGAGATGAAAATAACCCAAATCAGTACATAACACTAGGTATTAAAGCCATTGTCTATAGATTCACATCATGATGAATCCTACATGCATGAAGAGACCATCATATATATCAGCTCCTTTACAACTATAGGTCCGACAATTACGGCTATGAGTAGCCATGTAAAATATTGTGTATACCGTTGTTGCAACCATGGTATGCAATTTCGCGATTTCAAATACCCCATCATGTTCTAGCATTAAGCGTTTAAACCCATGCTCACATACGGCCCGCTTTGTTCATATTTTTTCATTTGCCAGTGCCGAGGCAGAGGAAAATAATAAAAATTGCATTTATAGAGCACTTTTCATCCGAGGGTCACAAACCGCTGTACAGAGCTGCGGAGAGAAAAGCACGTCAAGAACGACATTAGAATGTAAAATCAGCAACAATACCGTTTTAAGGTTTTTTTTTTATTATACGTCGTTGCAGAACATATAAAATATGATCTGACTTTCAATTAAAACTTTAAAATGCAAAATTTTCAGTTAATAATACATATATGAGGAAATGGTTGAATGTAACATTTATCGTATAATAATAATTACATTTCTAGAGAGCTTATCACCCGAGGGTCACAAAGTGCTGCACAGAGCAGCAGAGAGATGAGACCAGCAAATCAGCAATAACGTTTTTTTGGAGTTATTTTTTTTTACAAGTCCAAGCTGTGGAGAGAACGGCGTGTCAACAACATCAGGCCAGTTCAACTAAACGTCAAATAGTAGCAATAAATTATAGGACATAAAAATAATCAACCCTCATCCCTCTAAGCAGCCCCCCTCCCCCAATATCACCATTATCATCATCTTTGTAATCCTCATCACGTTAATCCTCATCACGTTAATAAAATATAAAACAATATAGGTTCACTACGTTATTAATGTGGGCGGCGCGGTGGCCCAGTGGTTAGCGCTGACGCCTCACAGCAAGAAGGTCCCGGGTTCGAATCTCT
>JAZEWT010000012.1:12122527-12134072 GCA_036362905.1 Mordacia mordax
CAAAAATCAAAACACTGAATACACGTTTTAGTGTTACTTTCTTGGACTATTTGGCATATACATGTAAACACTGACACTTGTATAACTTTAAACATTACAATTCTTAATTGTCCATAAAGCTATCGCAAACGTAAATGTAACTTAAATCGTTTAGCAGGCAGAAGGGATTGCCATCGCAAAGAGGGGGAACACGGGAATAAGAGCTTAGAAAACGTTTTTACCGCACAGCACGAGCATGAAGAGAAATCACATTTTCACGTGACTGTCCTGGGATTTCACTAAGTGGTCACATTCCAGGGTGGTTGATTGCAGCAGCATTAACTGACTCTTTGATGGCACCACAATGGTCTGCAGATTTTTTTTCTCCCAAGGGTTCGAAGGGTTAAGAATGAGGGTCTGTCTTGTTTCTGCACTTCTATTTGCTTCATTATCCATCATATAACATGAGAATATGAATAATTCGAAGCACGCAGACTGACTGGAGACTTGGGAGGACTTCATTTGGCTTTGCCGCCTCGATTGAGCAGACGAAATTGAACTGAAGGAAGAATATTAGAATAGAGTTTGCATGCGATTTAATTTTTTTGCAAATAATGTATTTTCATCCGCACGTAATGGGAAGCATGAGGAGCGACGTCTCCCCCTGGAGCAACGTGCATGCTGCTTGTGCGCTCTTTCACGTTTGATGAGCGGAAGTTGAATTCTCAAAGAGTAAATAAGCACGGGGGCGATTTGGTAGCGTTCCGTAGGGAGCCACCCCGCAGCACGGTGAGGATTCGGCTTCCAGCAGGGAAAACGCAAAAACGGATTCAAAGGGAATGAGGCAAAGGCCAGAATACGGTGAAAGTGACAAAACAACATTGTGGAAAAAGCATTCTGTGCAGGCAGAGAGGAGACACAACGGGAAACAACCGCCACAACGTTGAGGTGGCCCGTGGTGATTTGACAGAACAATTAAGATGTCATTTGCGACTCATATGGAACACACTATGGGAGAATGACAGCCTGGGTTCCAAAGACAACTCTATTCAAGGGTTTATAAGGATCTGGTAAATTACAATAAAGTGCGATCTCATTAACAATGTCTTTCAAAGTAGATTTTTTTTATTAAGCACAAATTATGTCCTTTTATCGAAGGCGCTTGGAAGTGAGTGGAAATGAGGTTGTTTCAGGAAACGGGGAACTCGTGAGCGTTTACGAGCAGACCCAAGGCATTGTTGCCTGCTGAGCTTCACACAGCGGTCACTGGTCGTGTGCGTTTTCCCTCGCATTCCCCTGTGCTCAGTGAAAGTAAGGCTCAGCGTCCAGAGAGACACTGGGCCACCCCCCCCTCCAACCCCGCCACTACCTTCTACCACTAATTGTCATGAATTCCCCGCTCAGGGGAGAGAGCACGGAGTGGGAGGGTGAACGGGCAGGGCGACGTGGAGGCACACGGGAGGAACACACGGGAGGTGTCGATGGAGAGCAAGGAACATTTGTACAAACAGGAGCTTGACCGCACTCAGAGCAAAACATGATGACATGTTGAAAGTGTGTATTGCATGAGTGATATTATATTTTAAGACAGTTTTATGTGTAATAGAAAATTTGCACCCATTGTAATGATGGAATTTGTACTTGTAATGATATGGTTGGAAAAAACTTTTAAAGTTAGAATTGAAATGACTAAAGACATTGTAGTTCGACAGACTTATGCATCACAAGTGTCTCAATATAACAGAGAGCACTGAGATGATCTATACAATCAAACTGTTACTGTTATTACTGTTATTACTACAGGATAAGGGAGCAAATCAGAGATACGGAAAGCAGGCAAGGCCGGAGCTCTCCAGTAGCCTGGACGATGTGTTTGATGAGCGGTGATTGGTGAGTGGAGGTGTGAGGATCATCATTCATACCCGTTCCCCCTTGTCTCCCCTCAGGCCGGACGTGCCCTGGAGAGACAAGGAGCGATACCACCGAGACTCACACACAGAACATGCACAGAACAAAGCATCATAACTGAGAGCCGTGGTTAATTTTCCTGTTTCCGGTGGCTTTTGGCGTCTTCTCATTACAAACCCCCCCCACGCCCAATATTTATTTATTCAACATTTAATCATTTATCCAACATTCCATAGTTGGCATCTGTGTGCCGCGATAGATGACTTAAAAGTGGCATCCAATTCCAACCCTCTCTCGTTGACTTTCCCAAGCATGCACGGTTGTGCGCTCTTAGAATCACTCAATGTTGCTTTGCGACTTGCATATTCCAGTGAATGGGCGGCAAGGTGGGCCAGTGGGTAGCGCTGTCGCCTCACAGCAAGAAGGCCCCGGGTTCGAATCTCTCGGCTCGGGTGCTTTTCTATGTGAAGTGTGCATGTTATCCCCGTGTCCGCGTGGCTTTTCGCCTGGTAACATCGGTTTCCTCCCACAGTCCGAATATCATGCTGCTGCATCGGTTAATTGGCTTACAGACTAAATTGCCTGCAGTGCCCGGTGATGGACTGGCGTCCCATCGTGGGTATATCCCTGCCTTGCGCCCTGTGTCTGCCGGGATAGGTTCCGGCTCACCGCGACCCTGTACAGGACTAAGCAGTTTCCGACAATGAGATGAGATAAGATTGTAGTGAAGCGGTGGTTGTGTTGAGCTGTTAGCTCTCTCTATTAAATATTTTGCCCACTTGCCAGGTCAGATTACTCATTTTATTATTTCAGAAGCCAAACAGAATTGAGCCTGTATAGGACCCGGATGGGGGAACCACCATGCACAACAGGTGTTTTGACTGTTGTGCTATTCTTCCAGTGAAGCATTGTGGTTCTCTACTTCTATGTTCTCAAGGTTGGGCTGCCGACCATCACCAACTCACACGGACCAGTTCAGTGAGGTCTGGTCAAATAACCCAATGGCCCACGTAACGTACGGAAGCTGCCATGCAGCAGCGGTTCGACACAAAGGGGCTCTGCGGGGAAGTGTACACGTGGAGTGTCAGCATGAACCCCGGTGGTCACGGGTCCCCATGGCCAAGCGAGTGTGCAGCTCGATGCATCGGCACGTGCAGGTGACCCTCACCTGGAGTCCGGGCATTCCGTTCCGGCCCTAGGCAATGACAAACACCCACAGGCATCGTTAGTCGTCAGCGAGCCAGCCGAGACCAGTGGGGTACTTTGTGAGTCACTGGCAGGTGGACGAGTCTATCCGTAGGACAGTCATTGCTGTCTTATTGATGACTTCCCCACCATGTGGTGCTCACTGTGTCAACCCAGAGTGGGATAACGACGGGCTGAGTCGACCCCTGACCATAATTTGAACCCACAACCATCCCCACGGAGCTCCACTCGTTCTACCGCTGAGCCACCTGGCCGGATTTATCAGTATCACAGCTGGGAAATGGCACCGTGTTATGGATATCGGGAGACACGATTATCGTAAATGTTACCACGTGTTGGAACAATGTTCCCTTTGGTCGCAATTGTTTGGTAAAAACGTATCGACATCTCCATTACTGTTAGGTCGGCAAAATTACCCGAGCGATGAAATGTCGTCGTTGCATTGCACTGGGAGGATGGCCTACGGAGGTTCGCATTGTGCCCGACTGCATTCACTACTGCAATCAAAATATGCTCAAAGCCTTTGGCCAAATCACCCGGAATCAATAAAATCACTACGATGATCTTGTTGTCACATCTGAGTGGGATTGAGCCTGGATTCGTGCTTGGGTGGGCAACCACCGCGCAAGGCCAGGTTGGCAGAGGGTGGCTGCATGGCTGAGTTACGTCGTGGGCAGCAGGGGGTAGTGCCCCCAAACACAGTTGTTGTACTGCACTTCCATGCTGCCAGGTTTGTGCTCCTCGCAATCACTCACCCGGACTGACCAGCGTTGTGAATTATAATTGCGGATCCCCCACAACCCACCACGGCATGGCGATGCCCTCATGCAGTCGAGGCGAATTGACATAAGGGATGTGCGTTCGTTTTTATTCAAAGCGAGCGGAGGGATTCCTAGGAGATGTTGGCACTCACGGGCAGTCCTGGAGGTCCGTGAGGTCCTATGGATCCGAAGTCTCCTTTCTCTCCCTGGTGGGGAGCAGAAGGCACGAGGAGGAGGGGAGGAATGACGATGGACACATAGGTGAGCAACGGAGAGGCAAATGAATGACTAAGCGGCGAGGAGTCAACAGACTCGAGTGGCTGTGTTAGCGAGCCACACTGCGGGTGTGCAGTTGCAAACTGGGCAACTGGAGAAGCGATGGATTAGTCAAACTCAAGTGTCACAGGTGCAAATATTGACACCATTAAACTGATGAATATGTGTGATGAAATTGAAATGCACTAAAGTCGATGCCCAAAGAAGCTAGCACGCACCCGATTTTGTCAGATATTGTAACCTAAACGGATTTACGCCGAAAGTGCTTGGTTTGATGATCACACATGCAATGAAATATATTAATATTATTTGTAGCAATGCAGCGTTACTCATCAAGTCCCTGCTGATTCGCTTCACTTGACTTCAGCCTATGAGTGATTGTCTCTCTCTCCCTACAATCGTGAACCGCATTTTGAGATGGGGTCACAATCATAGAATTTGGAAATGAAAAATGTTTGCAAATAATTATAATTTTATCTATTTATACAAGAAAGTCTAAAAACTAAGTTATCTGGACAGTCCTTCATTGGCTTGTATATCCAATTAATTTCTTAGCGATTTTCGTATGGGAGAAGCAGAAATAAAAATAAAACATACGCTGACCATTTAATGAGGTCGGTTAACGAAAGGGCATTTGAGATCTAATATTGTACAATTATATTATTTGTTATTTCGCGTCGTTTGCTGTTTTATATTCATAATTTACTTTAATTGATCTACTCTGATGTTGTTGACATGCCGCTCTCTCCTCAGCTTGTTGTAGAGGTGGGGATTCATTGTTTATCCGTTCAGTCAAGCACTATCTTCACCATCACACAAACGCAACTTCGCCTCTGTCTTGAGCCATATTATTATTTAGCAGACGCCCTCATGCAGCTCTCAAAACTGTAACTGGATGAGCCAATTAAGCTGAAACCTGATTGCCCCTTTCATCATTCCACTAATTTTCATCACTTAAAAGCCCTTAACAATTACGCACTTTATAATCCATCCATTCCTTTCATTCCAAGCCATCGTTATAATGAGTTCTTCAACCTGTCGACCCAACGCCCAACGGATCAATTTTTTTTTGACATCCGAAAATAAAACTGCTTCGAGTAGCTATAGAGGCTACATGGGCCCAAGTAATTCATAGCCCTCACCTTCTCTCCCTTTGGCCCTGCTGGCCCAAGCGGCCCCGCTGGACCGTTAGGCCCCTAAGCGAGATAGAGCAGCAGCAGCAGCAGGCAAGAGCGGCACGAGACAGAGAGAGGAGACAGATACATAGACGGACCAAAGTGGGGAGACAAAGTGAAAGTGACTTCACAAATTGCCCCGCAACTGCATGTCTTTCATCGCATAACCCTTTCGCCCACGGTGCTCTGATTAAAGCCGATGCCACGGGTTTCATTGGGCAGGGGGAGAAGCCCCGCTCGTTATTCTTGACCAGCCCAGTTGGAATGTGGAAGCATCGGCCTTGCAACAGCTTAAGGTCCCAACCTGCAGCGCTCGGGGACCCAAACGCGTTGGAGCGCAGGGCGCTGTCGTCGGCGAAACGAAACGGGGGAGCTCATTAGGGTGGCGAGTGGCAGACGGGGGCGGTTTCCCTTCTTGGGAAGGAGGGGGGTTCGGCGAGACCTGGCACAGATTGGTGCTCATCGCAGAGACCCGCTGGCGAGTGAGCCCTCCGTTACTACTGCTGGCGCCCAACGTTGCCCCCCCCTCCCCCCCCCCAAAAAAAATACGACCATCCTATAAAATACATCGCACGATATAAATATCCTGTTGCTGGAATAGCCGGGGTGCACAAGCACAAGTAACAACAACAACCATTAAACAACATTCGTCAATAACGAGGATAAGAAAAAAAATACCATATGCAACATTTCAGACAACTGCCCTGTGAAGGAAGGACAGTTGAGTGAAACTTCACCTATTGTATATATTAGTCCTTTTGGAGCTGTGTTATCTGTGCCTGTGCACCACTGGAAATCGCTCATTTACTTGTTCCCCGTAACATTACACTTGCATACAGGATCTGCATGTTCTCATCCGGCAGTGCATTAACACAAATTGATGAAGGTACATTAACCTGTTACGTTAAAAGGCTGTATTAAACGTGTATCGTTTAGTTAAGTAGTCGAGTCGTACTCCTTGTACGTGTTCCTTCGCACAGTCTGGAGACCAGAACCTACGACCTCCTCCCTACCGCCCGCTTTCATGACGGCACCGCCTGGACATTGGTGGACAGCTGCCCTAGCCCGTGCCGCCCCCAGCGGTGCATCGCAACCTTAAGCCTGGTGCCCCCCTTCAACCCACACCCCCTATGTGCCTCGAATTATTTTCATGATCGACGGCGCGACGAGTGCACGAGGGTGGCCCCCTGGTGGTCCCCAATGCCTGGGAGGTTGAGTGGCTGTGCGCTACACGGAGCCGCATTTGCCGAAGCAGGTGGTGTCCGCATGCGGCCGAAGGAGAGGGACAGCTCGTGGGATGGAGCCAAACCTCCGTCGGTACTGTGTGAAACCGGTTTCGCCCGTCGGGTTGCCGGCACGCAGCACCGACGCAGGCGAGCGTGGGATTTTGCTCGAGCGAGGAGCAGCCACTTGTGGTGACCGCGCTCCAAACAAACATCAGTATTGTTCCTCCGCTTGCGTTGGAGCAATGCTATTGTTGAGCTATGTCAATGGCTTTACACAAGGCAGGGTTACGAGAGGATGAATATGTTCTGGCGGAAGGGTCACCGACTACACCAGTTTCTCATCATAGTTTAAAGACATACTGTTACTGCCCAGTGATATTTGACAATTACTCCCGGTGACCTGTGATGGACTGGCGTGCGATCCTGGGTATAGCCCTGCCTTGTACCCAGTGTTTTCCGGCATGGGCTCTGGCTCACTGCGACCCTCTACACTGTCTACAGGCTTAAGCGGGGACTGAAAATAAATAAATGAATAGGAGGTGGCTTGAGGTGGCTCCAGATGGAGGCAGCTTCAGGCTCTGCCCTGAGTTTTTAAGTCTCGGGTGATAATGCGTGGAGGTGGATTCCACGAGGAAGCTGCGTCTCGAGATGTGGCAGCAGATAATGAGATTGAATCGTCTGTACTGCTGCTGGAATGTGCCAGCAGTGGCTTTTTCATCAGTGCTTTCTCCAACAGACGCTCGTAGCCCACGTCGCTTCCCTGAGAAGCTAGCCTGCTTGCTAGCTCAAGACGGCGTGTGATGATGATGATGCATCCAGTAAAATTCATCCATGCAGTCGTAGTATATGCATCAACCTATGTACGCGAGGATCACCCTGACGAATTTGATTGAATTGGTATCGCGCTGTCACATGCATGCTAATGGGGCAAAATGCAATTTTACTACGAGACAGAATGGGAAGAAATGCAAATGAGATGAACAATATTTATAATATTTGACTCTAATCTCCCTCCAACAATGTTACAATTACACTGCTCTTGGGAGAGGATGAAGAGAGTTTCGCATTATTACCTTGTGAACATCATCACCACTTGCTATCTCGACTTTGCGCTCATTCATGAATCCACCAGCATGCGTGACCCGAGACTGGAGAAGCCAGGGTGGAGTTTGTAGCCTCCTCGACATAGATTTACGAGTCACCACTGGTGATTGACAAGAGGCTCGGGCTCACACTGACCCAGACCCCACTCCCACTAAGGCCTCGTCCGTACATCACAGAGTTCACCGGAAGTCGTCCCATGTCTCCATCCCTGCTCTTCCTTCTCCTCGCCGTCTAAAATGCATCCTATGCTTGCTGTCCCTACCAACTTGTGATCCTATTCCCGCATCCCCCCCCCAACCCCCCAGCAATCAAACAGCCTCCACTCCCCCCAGCGCTGTGCCAGCCCACTCACCGGTGGTCCCGGCAGCCCGTCTAAGCCCGAGGCGCCCTTGGCGGTGGGATGAGGTTAATGAGGGGAGGATGAGGAGAACACACGGAACCATTAGGGGAATGGCACGGCAAAGCAAGGGTTAATCCCACAACCGCGTGGGCTGGGGTGGGGGTGGAATGGGGCAACACAGAGGAGTGCGGCGTGCTCTGACCCAGTGCTCACTGTGCATGGCGCGTACACAGCTCGCTGAAAGCGTCAAATGTTCACGAACATAAATAGATTTCTCTCCAATCGGTGCCGATCACTGAGCAGCCGCTGTGAACTGGGGCCAAAGTCGCTGGGAATCGGCTCGGAATTCGCGAGGCACGGTCTCCACTGCAGTGCCTGTGGCCAGGCCTTCTGCAGCTGCCAGGGATGCCGAGACCACTGCGTGCGGACGCATCCTGGGGCTGTGTGATTGGCGCACGATCGTGTCGCTAGCAACGTCGCCACCACCGGGATGAGAAAGCGGACGGGAAGAAGGGACCGCCCAACCCTGCACCTAACACAAATCGAGGACGGGTAACCGAGTATTTCAATAACTCCAGGTCCCAGGGAAATCAATTAAGTTGTTTGGAACTCATCCGACAGCATTGTGTCGAGTGGGTAGCCATCGATGTGCCTCGCTTTCACGCGAGCGAGCCGTTAGCTGTTCGAGGCGCGCACAGCCGGCGCTGCTCTACCACGCGCTGAATCGGTTGCTCAGTATGAACAAGCGCTGTTGGTACAGGAGTGGGGCAATGGTGTGAGGCATAGGGGGGGGGAGGCGTGGGGGGGGGTGAGGAGGGAGGTTGAATGAAGTGAATGAGCACACAAGTAATGAATGAGCACACGAGATAAAAACACAGCATGGTGTGCTGGGTTGGGAGGTGAACTCCGAGCCCTTGGGGAGGAGCAAGGCTGTCCCCCCACCCACCCAAGTGCCTTGTATCGGTCCCTCGTTAACCGCGGGACAGGTCGATGCCCTTCAAACATATTTACAGAGCGCGCCCAACGCGTCAGCGTTTCAAGGTCGACTGTTGTCACTGATGACAGGCTATTGCCAAGTCATACCACAACTGTGGTCTTTGGGCTCATGTACGTGTGAAGAATGCGTCCGTCATATATATATTACAAAAACGCATTTTGCTTATACATTTACTGCAGGAATTATCGGTGCCGAATTGACGCGTGACATTTACTTAGTTTAAATCCTTAGAATTTGGAGTGAACTTGCAAAGGGAGCAGCAGGTTAGCTTCAAAAATCAGTCGGCTGATACCAACGTTCAGTGGAGACCAACTCGAGATTCGGCACAAACCACGAGGGCGTCAATGAGCGCTGCGAGGGCATTCGATCCGAGACCGCCTCGTGGTGACTGTGCATCCACCACGGCTACAAACACCCCGTACCAAGGTTAACGAGGGGCCCGATAGAGCCACACGGTCAGCACGGGCGACACGGCATCATGTACATGGCTTGTGTAATGAAATGGTGGGTGAACATCACAGCGGTGTGATGTTCCACTCATGAGCATGGTGATGTCATGCACTATGGCAATTCTATAGCCGGCCTGAGCAGGCCCGTAGCCCCGTCACTCCTGTAGTAAAACGCAAGCACCCCCCACCCCGTTCCCCCTCGAATTCAGCGGCAGATCCTCGGAAGTGACCAGATAACGAAGTCTTGTTGGCCAACGCCGTTGATGCCTCCACACCTCGCCATGGTTACCTTCTTTCTGCCAAATCCCGCAGCTGTGGCACAATCGATCTCGAAGGCGTTTCATTCTACTCGTGAAACTCTACTCTCAGGATTTCTAATATAAGTGCCCCCCCCCCATCTAATAATGTTGGTTCCTAAGTACCAAGTTTAAAAATCTCCACTACCCGTGCGTTCTGCTCAGTGTCAAACACTTGCAATGGTCGCGGGGGTACCGCAGCCATGGTCCATGCAAGGAGCCGCTGCAGACACTAGAGGGCGCGATCCGCCCGCCGAGACCCACATCGCTGCCCCAACCCTCGACCGAGGCGGCGCTCGGGATACTCGAGCAGAATCTCCTGCCTCGTCCGCACCGCTCGCTCCCCCTCCGGATCCTTGGTTTGCCTCCTCTTACACAGACATGCGCACGCGTAACATCTGCTAACATGCTCTGCTAATAAAACGCGTGTGGTACCGTATTATTTACGCTGCTCAGAGTAAAGCAATAATATCAACGTTTATATTTCCCTCACCCACAACCCAGCCCCGTTCCTTTGATGCTGGCGGTGAACGATGCAAGGGGTGCGTGGTGGGGGGCTTGGGGGAAGGGGGGGGGGAGGAGCGTGGGGGAGCGTGGGGGGTACTGACTGGGAGTCCCATGGGGCCCCGGTCCCCTTTGTCCCCAGGGTCACCCCGTTCCCCCCGCAATCCGTCCATCCCTGGGTCTCCCTGTGGGTGGACATGGTCACGTGTTAGGGACGCGGCTGTTCGGAGTACTGAGCGCTTAGTGGCTGCGGAGAGGGTAGGGGGATGAGTGAATAGCAACGTTTTCCAAGCTCCCTTAGAGGTGGCAGTCTGGAGGGAGAGAGATTTAATGAGAGACGTAGAGGCATTTAGAGGCACGCTTCAAATGAGCCTTCAAATTCGCGACATTTTCCACGATTTATGTCGGGAGTCTTTTTGACTGAATCTCTTTTCCCGTACATTCCCATCCCGGGTCATCGATTGCGAGCGCATCCAGCAGAGCGTGTTTCCTCAAAAAACACCGAAGAAGTCCATCGCTTGGAACGTCGCACAAAGTGGGTTCGGGGTAGATAAAATAAAGATTCTTCAAAAAAACATGAAATTCAAGCGGAAGCTTTATCAGCTGGAGCGACTGGAGAAAACAAAAATGAGAATAGATAAAAGCAGCCTCCTCTTCGGTCTCCTGTTGTGTCAAAACAAGCTGTGCCAAGCGACATCAGTCCAACATATTGCGATGCGCTTTGGCCAAGAATGCTGACCTCAATTATATTTTTTTCCTTTCAAATCAATGCAGCATTATCTCAGATGTCTGTTGAGTTACTTTATTCTTCATTTCCGAATTCATTATTGGTACCCGTGGGGGTGGGGAGGGGCGGGCAGAGTTCTTTCCCGGCAGATATAGGGCGCAAGGCAGGGCTAGACCCCGAATGGGGCGTCAGTCCATCGCAGGGCACCCGGGGGCGATTGAGTGTTGAGTTTTTGTTGTTGCTACTGGAGTTCGTGCACGACTACCGGCGCAGTAATCGCAGCAGCATCACTACAAGTTCACGGTGCCGTTCTCTCCGCAGCTCTGTGCAGCGCTTTGTGGTCCTCGGGTGAAAAGCGCTCTATGAATGCAATTGTTATTATTAAGTATTTGTTCGACGTAGGTGTCCATGCAGCATTCACTTTGTAACGACTCGCGCTCGCCAAAAGGAAAAGGGCACTGCGCGTGCTTCAAAGGAAAACGTGCCGCCTGCGTTTACAGAACCGCGTAAATGTATTAAACATTTTGTCTGCTGCTCTAAAGTTCATGTTCGCAATATTTAAAGCGACGTCCTCGGGCTTACCTTCGGTCCTGGAAA
>JAZEWT010000012.1:12143660-12161178 GCA_036362905.1 Mordacia mordax
CACCCACGGAACGCCTGAAGATGCCTCCAGCGTGGGAGGCGAAACATCACGAAGGAGCGAGGAGGAGCGATTGACGCGGTTATCCCGAAAGAGCAGCTTTTGGAAGCAATCGTTAATTGTACAATTGTACAAGCAACAAAATCAAGTCACGTTACCTTTGGTCCGGACGGGCCGGGTGGCCCCGGAGGTCCCTAAGGGAGAGGTGAAAAGGTTAAATTAAAATGGATAAAGCGCGAGTGCGTCACATTGATTGGCGATGCGCGGAGCCACACGTCGGGTCAGCGATCACGCACGTGCATGGCTGAGAGGCTGCTGCAGACAAACGCGGGCAGCGCACACGCACCGCATGTCACGCGGCGCCAGCCAGGCATCCGCACGCGGCAAGCTCGGCTCGCAGATGGGGCGGCGGTGGCGGCGGCGGCAACACGGGGCCGCCGGCCCCGAAGGAGCCGGCCACACCACCGCGGTCAGCTCATGGCGATCGGTTAAGTGCGATGCTGCGATGCGCTGTCGTTACGTCGGCGGCGGCGGGGGAGGGGGGGGGTAGGCGGCACGACACACACGAGTACGATGCACGCGCATGCTGTGTTACGGAGCCCGCACGAATCAGCGGCACTGATCTGGGGCGCGGGGAGGGAGGGGGGGGGGAATACGCGGAGGTCGGTAGCAAGTTTTGGGGGCCAGGGCGAGCATTTGAGCTTGGACTCCAGAGCTCACGACCGGTCGCAACCCGACATGAAGATTAAATCGTGCACGAGATCGGTTTGCACCTCCCGACCCTTGCGCAGGAACAGCGACACCGGGAGGAAACGATCTCAAAGGGAGCGCCGACGCACGCGGGTGCGTGCGCACAGAGGGCATTGCGCACGCACCCGCGTTATGTACGCAGCCCTGTGTATACGCGCGTATCGTACAAATAGTGACTGCGCTTTGAAAGCAATATTAGTAAATTGTTGCCATATGCTGGCGCAGTGAGCGCCATGTGCAAAGGGTTGACCTTTTAACAAGATATGTGTATGGATACGTTAAGTAAAGCCAATCTCACTTAGCTCCCCGCGTTCCCAGGGACCCTTGAATAAGCACGGGTGAGCAGGCAGCGAGGTGTTGCTCAGAGCCATTCGGGCCGACCGTTCGTCGATGCATATTCTCTTTAGCCTCAGCGCTAATTAAACCTCCTCAAAATTTGTACCGACGTGGACATGATCCTAGTTTTATACTTTCCTGGGGGCCTTGTTGGGATCGAGCGTGAAATTTTAAGGGAAGGTAAATTTATTTTGAGATTAAGACTCTGGGTGGAGGGTAGGGGGTGGAAGTTGGAGCTTTACCCAGGGCAGTGGGGGGGCAGATGTTATCGTTGACCCCCCCATCCCCCAGTCCAGCTCCCCCCACTCCTCCGTTCATGTGCATGGGACGCTCGTCGTGCTAATTGTTGGCATCGTCACACATCGCTAATTACCATGAAGGCCGTCGTTTTCACTGCCTGCAGGAGAGAAAGTGAGGCCACACGGAAATTACTGCGACGTCTGCTCAAGGACAGGCATACTCACTCACGCAAGGACATGCGCGCATGCAGGCGCGCGTGCGCACGTTCCTGATGCCTCAGCGCCAGTCGATACGTCTGCGGACTCACGCGACCCACGCACGCACTTCCCCGCAATTATTATCATCACCATCATCATCGTTAGCAGGGCCGATGCGATAATTAAATACAGGCTCTTGGAAAGATCTCCTTTTGACGACTTGCCTCTGTAACCTGGGGCTTCTACCGCCCACAGGAACCGGACCCCAGCGATATGCAGTGACACAGATACTCAGCAGGAAACGATCAGTTCCCCCATTGTTTTCGTTCCAGTATTAACGGATGTCTTGGAAACAAGTTAATGACCTATGTATGTAGGTATTTCAAAAATAACCTATGCTAGTAATAATCTATGCTCAGGATTAATTTATTTTATGTTAGTTCCTGGGTTACATCATGTACGTGATCGTGTACACTACCTAACCCAATTATGTGTTATATAAGTTTGCGCTGAGCTAAGAAGGCCCATAAAGAAAGGGGGGCCTTTGCCTGTACGATCGGCAGGAAGCCTAAATTGATTCCAGCAAGACTGACTCTGCTGATGAGGCACTGTATGTTGAATCCGGTCCAGAGTTGGCCGTTGTGAATCAATGCTGCTGATGTTATGGATTCCCCGAAGGCCTTGGGGCTAATGGGTTGTGTAAGAAATACTTTTATTTTTGTGTGGAGAGACGGATACCTGAAGCCGACAATGTCCGATTATTTATTTTGTTAATTATAACTCATACTGTTGGTTGCGAAAGCCTACGAATAAAACGATGCTTTCTGCCAGCGTTCCAGTTTTGTGCACCCTCCATTAACCACTCCTCCTGCCCCCCCTCCACCCCCCGACCCCAGGATCACCATTGGCGAAAAAATAAATAAAATCAACAAACGAAAGCCGGTGGAAACATTGGTGCATGTGTTGTGAGCATAACAATCTGATTTAATTCATGAATCGACGCACTGTCACCAACCCCGAAATCACAGCCTTGCTGTGAGAATGGGGGCATTCAGTTGCCTTGATTCACCTACGGTTTTCTGAGACTCTAATGGGATTAACTTCGAGTGGGACACTCGGGGTCTTTCACTGGACAAAAGTTCAGGCCCTTAGCTCAGACAATACCGACGCAGCACACGTCGGCAGATTTTATAGAAAGGAGGGAACACGAAGCAAAGGGAACCATACCTCTCCCTTCCAGTCTGCGTGCATCAATGTAGAAGGAAAAGTGGTGTTAATCATCTCTGACGCGGAACATGAGCAAATCTATTCATACAAATGAAATGATCAGCCCGTTTCGCTTTGCGAACACAAGAGAATATGTTTATCTGTCTCTCCTCTGCAATACGAATTTCCTCGCCCATTGAAAGTTCACCAGTCTGTTAACCCGCTCGTTTGTCCACCTGTCTATTTGCCTATCCGTCCATCTGTCTGTTAACCATCTGTGCACCTGTGTCCAATGGGGTTCTGCTCTGAGAGGAGTAGCGGAGTAGCGGTTAGCGAGCAATGCTACAAACCCAGAAACCTGGGTTTGAGTCCCAGCCATACCCATCACGAGCGGCAACATTTGAAACACCTGCTTATGGCTTACCCCCCTCCCCCCCCCTTCTTTATAAATGATTTTAATATAATTAATCGATGGACTTTGCAACTATTCCTCACAACGGGATGAGAGCCATAGCGGAACGACCCCCCCTGCCCCCACCCCTCACCCCCTGGTCCTGTACCTGCAGCGCCTCCTGGATGTCGCCGTTGTAATCGATGACCTCAGTGGAACCGCGGTCGCCCTTGGGTCCCTCCGCGCCCTGACGTCACGCACACCGCGACACAAGCACACGAGAGTAAGTTCATCGGTAAGTCGTGCGGGATGGGGTAAGGTAGCCGGAAAACTCTCTAGACGGGCTGCCCGGAGCACTCTATATTGGAGGCTCTTCGGCCAGCAGTCACTGCAGCACTGCGCCTTTACCTTTTCTTGTCGGTAGATTGCACTGCGATTCCTGTCTGGGTGCAGTAGCGGGTGGCAGGGCCTAGGCGCCCGCACGTACCTTGGGGCCCACGAGGCCCATGGGGCCCGGGGATCCAACCGCTCCTGTGTCACCTGTCATGCCACGCTCACCCTTCGCACCGGACAGAGGAGGCACGGCGTTACGGTACGACTCTGACGAGCTCAAGAATAAACGCGACGCTATAGCGGCTCGCAGCCACGTCCGTAACGCCCAAGTGTCGCCAATCTCTGTACATACACGTGCAGGTGTATTAGAAGCACGTGTGTGCATTTGCATGCCGCGATGGGCACCATAGCGCTGGTACCGTGGTGAGTGTACCACGCTATAAACCCGTGAACTCGAGTTAGCCTCCTGGTACGAGCTGATAATGATGGCGAGTGATATGTTAGCCAATTCTGGACCCCCCTCACCAAGCCACACCCGATCAGCACGGTGAGGTATGGCCAATCAAGCGTCCACTACTAACACAGCATCGGAAGGCCTTTATCCAGCAGTGGATTGACAATGGTGTGTACATCATTAGGGCGGCACGAGTACTGCGGTTCCTTCCCACCGTCCAAAGACACGCTGCTGCCTAGGTTACTTGGCCTGCTGAGTAAATTGCCCCCCGTGCCTTGCGACGAATTGGCGTCAAATCCTGGATATTCCCCATCTTGCCCCCTCTGTTGGCCGGAATAGGCTCCGCCCCCTGCCACCCTGCGACCCTGTACAGGATTAAGTGGGTATTGATAATGAATGAATGTAAATCATAATAAATATATGCCAATACAAGTGGTTTGTAGCGAGATTAGCCTAGGTGCTATTGGATTAGCATCTCTCAGGTGACTGGCGATGGCATTGTTGTTGGTGATTTCACGATGTGCGCCCCTCTCTCTCTCTCTGCTGCTTCGGTTCCTGCGCGGCATCTTCAGGAAACTGGGTGGCGCCGTTCCACAGCAGCGCCATCGTGTGCGGCTGCTGTGCGTCCTGAGCCACCGCGGGTGACCGCTACAGCATCGCGAACTTTGTCCTCGCTCAGGCGAGGCTCGCGATCTACGAGCCGCTGCAGGGTGACGCGGGTGAAAGCTCCGCGTTAGCGATGATGACCAAAGTCATCATCAAGGTGCGGCTCCGCATGGAGCCGCCTTCTATAAAAATACCGGGGAGGTGACCACTCTCCTGGAGCGCTGGAGCAGCGCTCTGTGCACACTCAGGGGATCCTCCGTTTCACACTAAATTTGTTTTCTTTCTACGGGACCCCATCTTTCTCTCACATTATCTGTAAATTGAATGCGTGCGCGTTATGAATTGTATTGAAGGGGATGTGGGACAAGGGTTGTGTAAATGTTTGTACAGATTGTATATTGTATTCAGTGTATATATATGTTTGAAAACTTTCTCGGAAGAGCAATAAAAGCAGACTTAAACGTCTGCTACTCACCTTGCTGCCATTGAGACCGGGCAACCCGGGCATCCCTGCCGCCCCAGTGTCTCCCACATCTCCCTGCAAGAAGCGAATCACACAGCATGGTGTTGTTAGCCAGGTTAACTCACAATGAAGAGTGAATCACATATAGTGGTATTGTTAGCCAGGTTAACTCACAATGAACAGTGAATCACACATAGTGGTGTTGTTAGCCAGGTTAACTCACAATGAACAGTGAATCACACATCGTGGTGTTGTTAGCCAAGTTAACTCACAATGAACAGTGAATCACACATCATGGTGTTGTTAGCCAGGTTAACTCACAATGAACAGTGAATCACATATAGTGGTGTTGTTAGCCAGGTTAACTCACAATGAAGAGTGAATCACACATCATGGCGTTGTTAGCCAGGTTAACTCACGATGAACAGTGAATCACACATCATGGTGTTGTTAGCCAGGTTAACTCACAATGAAGAGTGAATCACACAGCATGGTGTTGTTAGCCAGGTTAACTCACAATGAACAGTGAATCACACATCATGGTGTTGTTAGCCAGGTTAACTCACAATGAAGAGTGAATCACACATCATGGTGTTGTTAGCCAGGTTAACTCACAATGAACAGTGAATCACACAGCATGGTGTTGTTAGCCAGGTTAACTCACAATGAAGAGTGAATCACACATCGTGGTGTTGTTAGCCAGATTAACTCACAATGAAGAGTGAATCACACATCATGGTGTTGTTAGCCAGGTTAACTCACAACGCCACCACTGCCCGTGTCACTTTGGCCCGGAGAACCCTGACGTCACATCTTTGGACCCTGGGCTCCTGTCGTTGGTTAATGAACTAATTGGGGCATCTCCTGGTGAATGATCTGATCATGTGTTTATGGTGAGAGTGCGGCCGGTGATGGTGTGGAAGAGTGCAGGTGCAGGAGGATGAGGGGGTGGTAGCGTGATGGTGAGGCTGCTAAGAACAACCACACGAGTTAATAGAATACTACCCCAAACTTTAAGCAGACGAGTAAATACTAGCGCTATACCCTAATGCTGCTATTCACCTAACACTAGCCCCTAGCTCAAATAATTACCCCGTTACACAACCAGACAATTACACTAAAGGTTGACATGATTCCGTATTTTTGCACCGATTTGCTTTGTAGCGGTTAATTTGATTAGTTTTGCTTTTGTTATTTTGGTGACCTAGGTATCTCTCGTGACCGTGACTCATCCTGGTCTCTTGCGTTTTCATCCGGAGTTACACAAAATCATCTGGAACTCAAGCCAGGCACCAGCACTCGTCACTCCCCCCAACATTTCCACGAGCTTGTCTCAGCCCCAAGACGGCTTCATGTGTGGAGCTCAGAGCAGCTTCGTGAGCCACAGGGCCTGGCGATTGGCGTCTTGCAGGATTGATGTCGCGTAAGATTCAGGTTTTGTTGGATTAAGGTCGTGTCGGAATTTCAAGAGCGAATACGGGACGGCTCACCTTCGCCCCGGGGAGGCCCTGCAGTCCGGGCATACCCGGGAGGCCGGGCATTCCTGGTTCCCCCTTGACAGCGACGAAAGACGACGCGGTGTTCAGCTCTCCTTTCTCACCCTGCAGGGGAGGCAGGGTTGGGGGGTGACAGAGGGCGGCGGTTGTGAGTCTAGAGAAAAACGGAGGTGAATGGGCCATAAAGGGAAAGACGTGGGGCTCCGGACGGGAGACAGAGAAAAACGCAAACGATGGATGGGAGCGATGCCAGGGGGCAAAGTCAGGATTCATTGCGTCGACTTGGACTCCTTTGGAGGATGTACACCGCCCGACTCGCAGACAGGGGAACGCGTAGGGCTTCATCTCGGCCGTGGCAATCTGGATCAGTGACCCGGAAAATATTTCCACACTCAACGCATCAGGTTTGATTTACGTCTCATGATGGGTGTGAGGTCACTCCAGTCTACCAGCAACTCCCAACACAGTCAGTGAGAATTTAAGCCCTGGGTATAGACTTTAGTTGATGACTAACTCAAGGACATCTGAATATTCCTTGGCAGTGGTTTCACATTCAGAGAGAGTAGGGGGCAAAGGTGAGGCGCTGCCCTGACTTAGGGTTCAAGTTAGGTTAACGCGGCAGTTAAGGAGCGGGATTTCTCAATTACCGGAGAGCCTGTGGTGTAAGGTGTGCAGCCAGTGCAGAATTTGGAATGTGCAGTGGCCACGCATCTGCCACATTCATGATGTCGCACGTGGGCAGCATTAGATGCGGGCTCATGTGCTCGAAGCATCTGATCGAGGAAGGGTTTCACCGCATTACCGTTCGTACTCCTCGCCATCAGGTCCTTGGACATCGTGACCGTGACAAAATTAAGTTTCAAGCGAAGGGACACTGCACACAATTACAATCAAGTGATGCACGTGCATGGCGAACACGGCTGAATGTGGCCAACATCGAGGTTGCTTATACAACCCCAGGGACGTTACCACAACAGAGCTTCACTCGTTTGCACTCTCTGCCTCCGCGTTACGGTGAAAGTCAAGTTGACTGTGTCTAATCAAAAATAACCTTTGTGCGATCCCTCGTCGGAATAATCTACGGCTTGCCCGCGGCCGCCTAATGGCATCAATCGTCATGGAGAAAAATGTGGAGCCCCCCTTCTATTTCCGTTTGTGTCGGCACAATCGACCGTCTCCGTGCCCGCGCCTCGGCTGGGCCGGCATCGCGTGCGCGCGAGCAGGGCACGCGAGCAGGGCACCGAGCGGCCACGGCCCGCGGGGGAGAGGGCTGGGGACAACCGATCGAGCAGGAGGTGGCCAGATGGCTTGGCGGTCGCAGCCATGGAGCCACCTGGCCACCAGTGCCGCTGGGATGGCGGGGTTTCAATCTGGACTTTGATCGTCACAACCACGATTTATGCTGGTTCTCGAGTGGAGCTGAGCTCATGACGGTGTCAGCCTCATGACAAATGACTCCACTTAAAAAAACCCGATTCTATTGTGGTGTGCTTTTTTTTCTGTTCGCTTGGAGAAAATCTGTGATTTTAATTCATTGTTGTGATGGCTATGGGCTGGATATTAATCTGCAGCATCATGAGTTGGACGTGCGTTGTCACTATCTAGCGTGCATGCAAGAAAGTAAATAAAGCTTATGATAGCATTTGAGAAGCAGTTCTGTGATATCTGCTCGATCGCACCAATCTTGACGCCGATGGAAATATATGGGACAACGTTTGATTTGGACAAAAGACCGATGGTACGTGAACGTGATCATTCTGCACGCACCTGCCACGGCAGCACAACACAGGCACAACATGCGCTCACACACAGGCACACGCACTGCAACAACACTGCTCCTGCCCTTGCTCCTTACCAACTACACAGTCTGCCCGCGACACATTCATTAGGCACGGATGCATCAAGTCAATTAGAATCGACTGTAACGCTCACCACGCCAGTATCGGATCGTAAACGTATGGGTTATTCTGGATTCGTGTGCGCTGCTGTGTAAATGGTTCATATGACCAATGCAGCCAGCCACTGGCGGTATTCATAATATTGCATTGAAAAATAACAACTTAAGTTGAGAAGTAAGAGAATTGATATAACTCGATATTCAGCGCCAAGCGGGTTTCAATGGTGTTGACGGTTAGATATCTGTTACAGCTGTTGATCATTGAAGTATTTCATTCACTGACCCACTTAAAAGTGAAGGCTATGTATAACCCCGTGACATAAATCACGAGGGTCAAAGATTACATGCGTGTGCCAACCTCGTGGTCAAAATATTCGAATTACTGATGTAGCAGCAAATCATTGCAAGGCGCTTCCATATGTGTCAATAAATTAACTAATGTTGTTAGGGACAGTAAAAGCGGCAACTATTTTACTTTCCGAATATCTGACTCGCGTATGCTGTTCACAACACCCTCATTCAGATGCACCGATCAGGCCCAGGCTTATTATCACAACATCATTGCTTAAGATGCACCCCCATCGGGTGCATGCTTGGCGGTGATGCCATCACTGGGATGCTCTTGGTGGGGGTGCATGCGTCACAGCGGTATCGTACCATGGCTCCTTTGCGCCCGGGAATGCCAGGGCGGCCCAGGGGACCTGGGCCACCGGCCTCCCCCTTGTGGACAAAGTCAGGAGGGCAATTAGCAACATGAAACACACAGCCACCAGAGTTGCCACCTGTTTTGGATTTGTGGGGATGGCTGTTGAATATGCAACTTGCCTCAGGACATTAAAGCACTGTTTTTTTAAGTCGTATAATAATAATAATAAAAATGATACACCCCTCAAGACAATGTGATTAAGTGTCCGTCTCTCCTCTTGTGGTATTGCGAGACACTCACTTCAGCAGTGACAACCATTAAAAAAATACATTCTGGGGAGACGATAATGCATTTTAAAAGTCTAAAAGCTATAAAAAGTATAGACATACAGTTCAGGGCGTTGTAGCCATTTGATGTGGGAGATGAGGTATTACAAAAAAAATACCAACTTGTTTAGATTTACATTTTTTAAATTGATTAAACGGTCTTAAAAAAATCCCCATATCGGTGACTGCCTATGTTATTGGCGTTGGGATATTTATTTCGGCATGGGTTTGCGAAAAAAAAAACTGAAAAGGAATATTCACCAACAACATGTGTTATCAATAGATTCCATTTTTTGGCTTAGGTCACGTAAAAAAATGTCTGTCGTAAACCCTCCACCACCCGACAACAGCTAATCAGTAAAGTATGTCAAAGTTGACAAAACGTGCCATTTCGTCACTATCTCAGTACACCGGTGTGTTGAAGAGCAAACTCACAGCATTAATAAATGAAATACGATGTTTCGCTGATAATTGCAATCAGCATCATCAGGCAAGCCGTACCTACTTGAGGCGGGTTCGCTTCAGAATTAAAGTTAACAACACGTGTGTTGGGCCTGTCTATTGTAGTGGAGCTGTGGGCTGGCATTTGGGGAGATTAAAATCGTGGCAGAGGTGATAACAATATACTTGTCTGTTGGGCTGTTTACCAATGTGCCACCTGCTAGCCATAAACAAAGACACTAACATTAGCCTTGTATACTCATAAGTAAACATTAGAAGTTGCAGTTATCTTTCGTAATGGTGACTGGGTAAACCACATATGAATGTGTAAAACTTGAATTTTCACCCGTCACATACAGTGAGAGTGGAACAGATTGTTACTGCATTTATGTCTATAGAGAGCTGAAACTCTTACAGCGTGCACTGGGCCAAGGATATAATGGTCAGGATAAGGGCATAGTGTTTGAGAGCCTCGATATGCAAGGGTTAATTGCGACTACAGGACAACACGTTAACTATGCTAATTACTAGGACAGCCTCACCGAGTCTCAAGTCTCTGACTTCGAAGGATTCTGCCAAGTTTGCAGCAAGGGAAGATGTTGCTAGTTGTAATCTCATTTGAGTATTTTACTAGTATTTTTGTTCAAAATTGGAATGTTTTCCATGAAATCAGTGATAGTGTATGGGTTTTTTTTTTGCTTTTAGAGGAAACCGTAAAACTCGGAGGAAACCCATGTTCAACATGTAGAGAATGTTCAAACTCCATTTAGACAGGCGCTCTAGTTTGGAATCGAACCCAGACCCTTCTTGCTGCGACGCATGAGCAGAATCACATTTGGGCGCAAGTCCAAAACCACAATCACAGTGCGATAGTTCCTAGAGTAGCGCCAAGGCCGCTGGATTCCTCTGTCAATACGCTCGTTTCAGGTTCCCGCTTTGATAGAGAAGCAGTCGGTTCAGCGGAACTCCAGCATGGGTTCAGGTGGCGCGGCTTCCCATCCTATAACAACGCTGAGCGCTAGCGCGAAACTGCTACCGACAGGACATGGCGCCCAAACGCGGGCCGTTGCATTCTCTACCTGTGACATCACATGCCTGAAATTAATACAGATTGTAAGCGTTTACGTGCACGTGCTGACCCCCGCTGGCCTGTCTCATCTTGTAAGCTCCGGGGTCTGTGGTTTGGCGAACTCTTTACCCGCAAAATACACAACACATGCTCCCCTTATGCCGACCTGAAGTTACAAAAAGCTTAGCTACCGAATCTCAATCCAACCCCCCTCCGCCGCCGCCTCTCTTGCCCCACGATCATCCCTGCCGCACGAAGGCCGAGGCCAATGTGGCTTGGACAAAAAAAAATCCTCAGCTGGGTCTTAATAATTGTAGGCTTGAGAGGTAAATAGGTGGCTCGGGGGTCAGAGCACTGAGACGGCATTGCCGAGTTCCTGGTTTTGCTCCAGGGTTTCAGCCATCTTTGATTAATCCGGGTTCTCGACTGCATTGAGTCGATGGTTTCAACCCGGTCGCTGAAACTTCTCCGCGACAAAAGCAATCACGTAAAAGTCTGGTGTTCGCTTTCAACTGAGAATACGAAATATGGGTTCAACTCCACGTGATGAACATTTCTCCGTAGCAGGGTACGCACGGCAGTGTGCTTCTGAAAATAAATAAGGACTTTGAGAAGTAGGACATCTGGGGTTGCGCTGGCCTGTGAGTGTTCAGAACCGAGCGTTGTCTCGTGACACGACCCATATGTAACAAATGGAATGAAAACTAGAAAAGGGGCAAATGTGGTGTAAGTGTAAATGATTGGGCATGAGGTGATCGAGTGAGGTAGGAGATGGGGGACAGGAGGAGCTGGGTTTGGCAGTGCCCAGGAGCACATTACCTTGAGGCCTGGAAAGCCAGGAGGCCCAATCAAGCCTGGCTCACCCTGCCCACAGGAGGCAACAGAAGAGATAGGAGTTAAACACAGCGAAAGTGAGATGCGTGCTTATATATACATACATTCGTACACACACCCTGGAGCCACGATGTGATGTGTGTTGCTGGCATATCACTTGTACGAGAGGATCAGACTAAAGTTGTACGTTGCCTTGACTCTAGTGCTAACACTTAAAACTACACAATCCTCCTTATAATCGGTGAACCAAGCCATTGGCCTCCAGTGGAGTCTGATATTATAGGAGAATTATGGGCAGAGCCTGCGAATGGTTACAAGCGTGACCATAGTAGTATGGATTCTTGAATCCACACAGGACGAAACAACTACACACACGTACATAAACATACTTACTTTGACTAATACCTCACACAAAATGTATTTATTTTATTTTACTACTTGTTTATGGAATACCGTAAACTGAAAACCTATTAAATGCGACTTTAACAGCTCCCCGGAGCAATAGTAAGTTTAACGGTTGCAAGTAAGGTTAAGTTTGTGAGAAGTGAGGGCTTCCTCCATCACCAAACATAACGGTTGCTGCCATTAAGAGTAGTTTATGAGCCGAGGGCACTCACAGCTCAGGGATTCAAAGCCACAGTCCACGGACGTAGCACAGGGGAATAGAACAGGTAGGCAGTAGAACAGGGATGTGATCCAGTGACACACATGGATGATTCACAGGGGTGTAGCACAGGAGAGAACAGGAGGCATCACCTTCTGTCCCAGGAGCCCGGGGAGACCGGGGAGACCAGGATCTCCCTGTAAGATGGACAGAAACGGAAAGCGGGACAGCCGGCAGTTAGGGAGATGGCGACACAGGAACGGAGGTGAACAAGAGAACGTTAAGGGAAGGGAGCGAGGCGTGGGGAATCGTAGAGAGAAAATGAGACAAAGGGAGCGGGACACAGGTAGTTATAAAACATGTGGAGAGAGAGAGATGGGGAGATGGAGAGTGAGGCAAGAGAAAGATTATAACAGAGTACAAAAGTATCGAGAGAGGACGTGTGAGAGAGTGATGGAGAGAGCATAGGGTGTGGGGTGGAGTGAAGGGGGCACCTTGAGCCCGGCCGCCGCGGATCCGGGCGCCCCCTGGGCCAGGGACCACATCGTGGAGTCCGGCACGAGGCGGCACAGAGACACAGAGATGCAAGGGTCAGAGGTGACACCGAGAATGGGAGGTGGAGGAGGGGGGAATGGCTGCACACATGGCCCTGGCTGAGCAGAATGGGCTAAAGTGTACAGTTGTCATGATAAGGGTGGCTTTGAAGTCCATGAATGGTAATTAAGATTGTGACCTGTCCTGGTCTTCCCGGGATTTATTTAGGGGGCAGTCTGGAGTAATATGAAAGTCTTCTGCGCATATCAAAACGAATAGTCAGCTTATTTCAATTGCATACTAAATTATATAGTAATATTGAAGCACATAAGATGTCAAGCATTTACAAGCAATTCCCCCAGCTGCCGGCTTTGAGAGATAGTCTTCTTCTCATGACGTGTCCCAATGTGATGGTTAACCAAGCAGTGTATTTCTCTATTTGTGGGCTCTTAGGTGACTGATCGGCACTTTCCCCTCCTCCCCCCTTCTCACCTTTGGCCCAGCTGGACCTGTGGGCCCCATGGGCCCTGGAAAACCTTCAATACCCTGAGTAATGAGGACAGAGATGCAGGGAAAGAAACAGAAAGGAGATTCATGATCAGTACTCGCTCCATACTGAAGCTACGAGTCTCTGTGTGAGGATCCACTACCAGTGTCTCAAAGCATCCACCTGTGTGCTTTATCACCCGAGATGGGAAAGCCCGAGGTAGAGTTTTTCAGCCTCTTCAACGGCTGCAGTTCCCTGCTCATTACGGTACTCATTGTATTTGTATAATTGGACGTTCACAGGGTTAATCACTGGCAGCTGGATTAAGTAACGCAGCATCCACCTCTCCATCACTCCTGTCCCTGCCTGTGCTGCCAGACAAACCCTGGGTCACGGTAAACCCCGTTTGCTCGCTCGATGGTGCGCGGTGTACCGAGGACGAATTGGGGAGGAACACGGCAGGGTGGTTGGGTTCCGCGAGCCGGGCGAGCGCTGTTTGTGTTGGCGCGGCCGCCGCGCCGCGCGTGGAAACTCGACGAGCTCCACCTGGCCCGCGCGGGGCCTCGGGTTTCACAAACACGTGGTGCGCGCGGGAGCGGTGCGCGGAGAGGAGGACGAACGCAGCGGGGGGAACGGAGGGGGCCGCGGGGGGCAGAGCGAACGGTCGTCTTCAAGGGGGATAGAGGGAACAGGCAGTGTCACAGAGTGCGCGGGCAGAACAACTGCGCGGAGGCTTCACGTGTCAAAGGCACGCAAGTGCCAGGATTATTTGGATGTTGTGGCCCAGGGCCCATGTCAACCACACCACCATAGTGAACGAGAGTGGTGGGGAACAGAGACAAGGAGGAAGGCCATAGCGAGGAGTGGTACTTATCGAGGGGAAACATAGACACACGATGAAGAGGAGCAGGCAGGGGAGGGAAGAGCTGGTAAAGCGGGCATGAAGATATTCACGGGTGGGTTTGTAAATCAGAGAACAATGCAGTCAAACATCTAAATTATCTGAATGACACGTTTGGGGCGATATATGCGTAGTTTTAATCGACAAGGTTCATTTATGGAATGTCAATTGCGTGACGTATTCACAAACCGAGTGCATGATAGCCATCCTCACGTGGTCATAAACGTCAGCTCGTTTGACAAACTATTTCGCTGTAAATTACAGTCCTGAACAGCTGACATATCATCCCCAAATAAGAAAAGTTGTTAATGACCGTTGACATCTTGAGAGTCTCTGACAAACATGTTTCGTAACTGTGGAACCATCACAGGGTGAGGTGGGAAACCGAGTCATGGACGGATGCGAGCAGGTGGCACTGACAGTGGATGAGATCTGAACGAGAGACGGGAAGAGATGGACAGAGCGAGTAGAGGAGTGAGGGGCGGGGGGGATGAATCACGGCGCAAAGCGGGCCTGGCGGCGTGGCCGCTGCTAGCGCCGGGTGAGGAGAAGCAATCAGCGGGAAGCGAAGCACTTCTGGGCCCAGCGCGGGTCCCTGGCAATAGCCGTGAGAGGGGATCAGGCGCCCCGCGGTGGGCGCCTGATCCCCGATTCCGTCGATGCTTCCAAAAACACCACGGGTCCACCGGCGAGCGTGCCCTCCTCTCTCTCCCGGCTCCAATGAAAACAATGACATCCCACTCCTCCTGTTCCTCCTCCTCCTCTGCGCCCGCAATAACAACGCCAAGTGTTAAACGAGCGCTGAGCGGGCGTTCAAAATATGTCAATCTTGATTCGGGAATAATCAACAGCGCGTAGGCTCTCACGACCGCACTTCATCATCATCACCGTTTGTCAATATCCGCTTAATCCCGTGCAGGATCGTGGGGGGCTGGAGCCTATCTCGGGAGACAGACGGTGCAAAACTGGACTATACCCAGGATGTGACGTCAATACATTGTAGGGAACTGGGAGAAATCTACTCAGCAGGCAAATTAACCTAGGCAGCAGTGTGTTTTTGGACGGTGGGAGAAAACCGGAGTGAAAACACATGCGGGCATGGTGAAAACATGCAAACTCCATACAGTAAGGCACCCGAGCTGGGAACCGAACTCGGGACCTTCTTGCTGTGAGGCGACAGCGCTGCCCACTGCGCTACCGCGCCGCCCTCACGACCACTGTTATGAATCACAATTGCTATATTTTATTGGGTCGGGTGGTGTTCGTTAAATGGGTGTCGTAAAGCATCCTCCAACCGACACAGCCAATTAATAATCTCACTATGCTCTAAATGTTTTGATATATAAATGTGTTTTTTTCCTCTCTCGGAATACACAGCCGCGTTGCTGCTGAAGCAGCACATTTCACTTATGCGATCTCACACAAAATAAATCAATTGAAAGTCAACCCTCAGCCCCTTCGTTACGTCGATGGATGTCGGGCTCTGCTCCCTGTGCTGGCAGCAGGGAATCCAGAGCATAGTCTGTCACACTGATGATTATGACTTGGCCATGCTGGTCACAGTAGGCTGATAAAAGTCACAGTGGGGGCGAGGGGGGGTGGAAAATGTGGTTCACACATCACTCACCACCTAAACTGAACTCTAGGTGGCTGGGTTCACAGTGCAATTGCACGAATCACTGCGTCACTGCTCCTCCCACGCATAACTTAATGGGGATATATTCGGAAACTCACGATCAATCATCGTCACTCATTTCCACTCCCCATAAAAGGCAGCCTTATAATTCCCCGCTGCGCGTGAGCCTTCACGCCTAAGTCTTTTCTCAGGATCGTGGACACAATATATTCCGTGGTCGCGTCATCTCGCAAAGCCTGCACGAGGGAACCATTTTACTCATTACACTGTTTCACGCATTTTTGACAATCGCCTCTAAACAAACCGCCAGACCCAACAGCAAGCGCGCGCTACCATTAGTACTTTGCGCTCGCAAACAGGACGCATCAATGCGGTCGCCTAGACCTCCAATACCAGGAAACCAGGAACGCTACTGTGTGCCTTAAATGAGGCTTCAGAGCACGGTCGCACGCATGGGCCCTTCCGATGACGTGCGTACGTGAGCCATATGCGCACGTTCGCGTAAATTATAATTTTTTTCATTTTGCCTGCCGTCATTTTCCCGACAGCAGTCACTGGCGGACACCTGTGTGAAAAGCGAGACTCTGATAATTGCCGCGTAAACACGGCTGCCACGTCACGCACAGAGGGTTTGTTCGAGGGCAGGGGATGGGAAAATCGAGACGTCTCGCTCTGGCTTCCGCCCGCTTCCTACAGCAGCACCCCCCACCTCCCCACCCAATTCTCAATATCGCCGCTCTGCTCCCCTTTGTCTGCGCTCGCCTCCTCACCCATGTTAATGACAGATGATGATGTCTCCTTGTGCTTTTTCTGCACTCCGGTTCCTCTGACCGTACTTCACCATGCTGGTCAGTACACTTTTGAATCAGTTGCAATATCACTCGCCACTGATGTTAGCCGCGACTGGGAATCGAACTCGGGTGGCTGGGTTTACAGCACAAGTGCGTTAACGACTGAGCCGAAGAACCCCGAGAATAATGTGTGCTGAATGGGTACAATGGTAACGTGGAATCATTCCTGCATCACATTAACCTGCCGTGCAGGAATGTTAAGAAACTATAAAAGACCAAACGAATGTATGATCTCACTTCATCTGTCAGGTTCTGCACCCGATTATCTATTTATTTTATCGTGGTAATGGCTATGATAATACACGAGCATCTTTGAGCATAGTGGTCTATGCTCCCTACGCTGCTTCCATTCCTCGCTCCGGCACACGCGCCGACATCATTGCTCCGCCACTGCTGTGGTCATCCTCTTGGACATGTCCCCTGCTTTGGCTGCCACTCCATCGCCAGTCTCAACAGCCGGCGATTAAATGCTTCTCGTCTTGCCTAAGCCGACTTAATTTCCTCAATATGATGTCCGTGATCTGTATAAACTACACGCCGTATACAAGTTTGCCTTTTCTTGCCACTGTCCCCCAAAACAGAACAGGAGGTGTTTACGCAGCAACACGAGCGCTGCCACAGCGGTGACCTTTTTACCGAACCAAACGGCAACAAATTCTCCCAAGGACCACAGGTGGGGTCATCCCTCGGATCTGGTGCTTGCCGGGTGCACTACCCAGTGCCACCACCATCGCCACCATTGCTCCCCCCCCCATACCCACCACCCACATCGGTTGCAATCCTTCACATAATGAGTGGCTCGTTTAAAAGCTTCAGGCAAACG
>JAZEWT010000012.1:12170784-12186223 GCA_036362905.1 Mordacia mordax
ACCCTGTACAGGACTAAGCGGTTTCTGACAATGAGATGAGAGAAATGAGATGAGAGTAAACTGCTTTCTTGGAATAGAAACTTCTGATTGCGTTTTGTGACGTTCCATTAACGACAAAGACATAACATAGAACTCACCGCACTTGTTAATAATCTTAGAGTTTTTAAAGAGAAAATATGTGACGTCTGAGGCAATCGCTCTGCTACGGAGCCCTTGTTTTTGTTGTTAATTGTGCTTTGGCACCACTGGCAACGCAGTGGCATCACTAAACAATGTGTTAGACGAATTGGAGTCAATCCTTCATAATGAATAAAAACTTTAATGTAATTGCAAAGTACCTAATTGCAAAGTGCCTTCGAATTCGTTAACGCCGTGCTAGATGGAGTACTTGACGATAACGATATTAAAGCCTTTCACCCCCTGCCCCCCCCACCCCATTAACGAAGCTTCTTCAAACATTAAATGCGAGACAGGACGAGTGGAATATAAAATAAAATAAGATCAGGCACAAGCGGTGTTATTCTTCAAAGTCAAGTCCTGGAAAATTAGGTGTTTGGGAAAACAGCAGCAGTCACTCGCAGGCTATTTAAGGATTCACAAGAAGTCAACGTTATGCTCGAGAGACTCGTGTGAATTATGAAGTGTCAATACTAATTATGTACGGGGGCAACCCGGATCCCAGAGCTCACAGGGTACACATCGATCATGCATCGTATGCAACCTATTAGAATTATTGCTACACTTGTTTACCCAAGGAAGTCTCACCCTAATCTCAGGACTCTTGTTCAGGAAAGTTCTGCCAAGTATTCGCAGTAGGGGGTGATATTGCAATGTGTTTGATTCCAATTGAGTGATTTGTAAGTTTATTTTTCGGCATTAGAATACTTTGGTAAATATTAGTTGTTTGTTTTTACTGTAATAGTGAGCTCAGAGAAAATCAATACAGAACAGAGGGAGAACATATATAGAAAGGTTCCCTATTCGTGACTTAAACCGACCCAGTAAACGTGGAACTTTGGGCCAATGTTGGTCCAACAGATCCAACTGCACGTCTCAATATTCCTGCGAGGCAGAGCCATTACCACTGCGCCACCACCTTGCCGTTCAATAGCAAACAGCTGCTTGATATTGGGCTGCAGGGGAACACTCCCTCACCTTGGAGCCGTCCCTGCCGGACTGGCCAGGCTCCCCCTGCCGAGGAATGCACACGAGTAACAAAAGCGCGTGAGCGGCTCAACTGGGCCCTGTCGGGCCCAAACGCACGTGGGCAGCACCCCACGGGACACTTGCCCGAGTGCCCGCATTCTCGTGCCGTGACTCACCCTGGGCGCAACGCAGATCTAGTGCGGCTGAGAACAGCTGATGTTACATAATTGGGCCTCAATGGACACAAGAAGGGCTACGTTTGCCGAGCGTGTCAATGGGGAGGAGGGGAGGTGGCAACGTCGGCGACGGAGAAAGTTGAGGTCACGTTGGAGGGCGATGAGTTTCAAGAGAGGGGTGTGCAGAGGGCAAGCGCTGTTAGGAAGCGCCTATAAAGGCCACAATGCCAAACGAGGAGGGGGTGGTGGCAGTGGCTAGGACAAAAAAGAGCTGTGGAAAAACAATGTCCCACGATTGAAAATCCCGATGAGAAGTTTTGTGCTTGCCAAACTCGCAAAATTCCTGAACGGATGTTTAAAATAATTTCCGGATTGATATTGGGGATGAGAGGGTGGTGTTATTGCAGGGATAACAGTGCCAGGGCACAGGTGGATAAATGGGTCACGCACAGACACGCACGCAAGTGCACTCACGCACTCACAAACACACGCAGCACACATGTGGGGCTGTGCTGCATCTCTTACCGCACACGGCGCGCAAGTCATCTCACACATGTGCACACTTTGCAGATGCACGCACTAATGCATCTACAATGTTCGCACATTAAGCTGGCATTGCACATTTATGCGGTAAAGCACCACGCACGGTGGCCACCTTTGTCTCCCCAGCGTACAGTTTGTACATTGTACGAGATCATACTAAAGAAGGTTGAAGACAGGTTCAAAGATCACTCGAACTGACGTTAGCCATGGTTGCGATTAACTCGCACTCATACACACGCACTCACCGGAAGTCCCAACGGTCCACGAGGTCCATCTTTCCCAATCTCGCCTGTCGGCCCTCTGGGTCCAGGCAGGCCGATGGGCCCAATGGGGCCAGGTGGCCCGGGTGGACCGGGAGGTCCAGCCTGACCCTGGTCTCCCTGCGAACAGCAGCCAAAGATGCGCTCGTTGGTCGCGTTAATGGTAAGATGCCCTCTGCCTCAAGTGGTCACGGGCAGAGGGAGGGGGTCGCGTTTGGCCACCGCCCTGCACCCTACGACATCGCTTCACCAATCCCGTGAGTGATAACAAACGCAGGGTGCCACAGCCAAGAGGGCCATCTAGCTTCTATAAGAGCACTCAGATGCGTCTTTTGGTTTGTGCTGCGTGCAATTTGGTAGTTCTGCAGCTTTTTCAATTTCCAAATCTTTAACGATATCGCTAATAGTCATTTCTTAAAGAAGTAACCGTTACAGGAAAACATTGATTTAACAGCAATGAACGCTGTCCGCGACTTCCGAGACAGCAGTCTTGAATTGTAAATAATGGAAACACTATATTTATCTTAGTGTTTTTGTTGCTGCTATTAGAGACTTATATTTATCTGTTTAAAGGTCTTATTTCTCATCTCATTGTCAGAACCGCTTGATCCTGTACAGGGTCGCGGTGAGCCGGAGCCTATCCCGGCCGATACAGGGCGCAAGGTAGGGATATATCCACATTGGGACGCCAGTCCATCAACGGGCACTGTGGGCAATTTAGTCTGCAAGCCAATTAATCTACGCAGCAGCATGTTTTTTGGACTGTGGGAGAAAACCGGAGTGTCCGGCGAAAACCCACGTGGACACGGGGAGAACATGCAAACTCCACACAGAAAGGCACCCGAGCCGAGATTCGAACCCGCGCCCTTTTTGCTGTGAGGCGACAGCGCTACCCACTGGGCCACCGTGCCGCCCCTGTTTAAAAGTGTTCGCAATATATATAGATTACAAGATATCGCCAATACTTTATATATAACATTGTCAGATTTCTGGAACAATTTTCTCTTTAATAGTCCATTAAGTCAAAGCTTAACTATACCTCTCAGACAATACAAAGCGGTCTACCGGAATATTTACAGTGATCACCAAATTTCTGTAATACACAACGACACAACAACACATCATCATTACCACCATCATTGTGCACGGAATCTCAGCGAATGTGCCGCACAGCCCCACCCAACAGCACACCCTGCAAGTAGGCACGCGTGCTATATGAAGCAGCTATCGCTGGAATCTCAGCAGCTACGGCTCGGTGCTATCGGGACCTTGGTTGTAATTACTCCCGGACTCATTCCTGAGCTAAAGGAGACAGGAGAATGGGCTTGTGATGATCCGTGTTTGGACAACTGGCTCGCGAGTTTGATTTCGCTCTGATCTAATACGCGCAAACGGAGAGGAGTCGGTCGCTTTGAAGGTCCGATTTCGAAAAACAGTCACATGGATAAGGAAGCTGGAAAAATAGAGGCGAGATTCGCGCAACATGAGTGTACCTGCAAGCACGCAAACGTGGATGCGTATGTCTTCCTACGGCTGTGCATGGATACATCACACCAGCATACACTTTAACCGCATTACATCTTTCCTAATTGTCATTCGGAGACGTGAGTTTTTTTGGTTAATGCCAATAATGTAAATTTCACGACCAAACGTATGTTGCATCCAAAAAGGGCACATCTGAGCTCTGCGTAGCCGTGCGCTTCGTAAAAAAATCTCCCCATTATTTCCGCATGATTGCGATTAAAATTGCCACATAAACGTGCATGTCAAGAGTGTGGCAGCTGTCATGCTCCCGGTTATAAACCTGTGCGTCTTCCGCACAGTGGGAACATAGAAACAAAATCTCAAGCGCCGATTCATCCGTCCACTTCGTTTGCGGTAGACAGTGGGCAGATACACGTGGGTCAACCCGAATTTGGCACGGGGCATTTGCGGGCAATGAGCGTCCTCGATCAAACGCCCCGCCCCGCCCCCCCTTCACGCAGAGCTGCGTTGAACGTTGATCATCGGCGTCACATACGGGGGGGAGGCGTCGTGCATCACGGGGACGCGGCTCACGCGCCACTGCTGAGGGTGCAAGGGTTGGGAATCTACCTTGATGAACCGCCGCTTAATAATCTGCTGGTCGGCCGCCAGAAAGCCGTAATTCATTCGAGGAAACACCAGCTGAGAGGACGGAGGGTCGAAGGTGACGTAGGTGAAGGGGTAGGGCAGCACAGGGAGAGGAGAAAAACGGCAGAGGCAGGAGAGGCAATAGAGGGAGAAGGAAAGGGGGGAAAAAAAGGAGAGTCGTAAAGAGAGATGAACAGCCTGTACTTGATAAACGTCACAAATGTCTGGATATCGGAATCCACGAGCAAAACAACAAACCTGCCTCTCGGTGTCGGATTTACCGTTACCTGTTCCACATGCAGCGCTACTCTCACAGGTGCATATGATTACCATCGGCACCTTAGACAAATCTTCGGGGAACATAAATTAGACGGTAATATGCCATGATTGATATTCCCCAGTGTCGGGGTGGGGGGGTGGAAAAAAAGAATTCAAACTTTTACAGAATTATGTTCGTTTCATATTTTCTCTCCCTCCGCCCCACTCGCTGCCACGTTTTATTTTTGGTAGCGGTGCTCGTTTTTCACGCGATCTCCCAAAGAGACGAAGAAGGAGATGAAGAAGCATTAGGAAAACGCAAACTTTTCCGACTCAACATCAATCTGGTCTCGAGCTTCCCTTTTAATTTCCGGGCGCTCGTTTTCGACGGTGTTTTGATTGGCCGCCACGATCACCTATGGATTCCGACTTCCAGGCCGTTTGAGCCCACTATCAGATTTGGCCAAGATGCTGATCACCTCAGGTTAAGTGAAGAAGACAGGGAGACTAGTTCGACATTATAAATAGTAACAATTTAGTAACCACATGTTCAAAGCTTTCATAATTCTTCATGTCGCAGCCAAATTTCAAAACTGCACTCCGCTTCTCAGTGAAAGACAAGCACCGTGATATATGCCACGTACCCCTGTTTGCCAATTATGTCTCTAATTAACGCCTCGCTGCTTGCGAAATGTGATCAGTCGGCCTGTCTGGCAAGTTCTCTGCATGTCTGGTGATGGAACAAACCAAGATCACTGACAGTGCAAGGTAGTGGACGAAAAAAGTTACATTACCGAGAAATTGAGTAAGAGATTACCTCTTGAGTATGTGATCGATATTTGTAGTGAGCCAACAGGCAAACCTCACTATACGAAGATCACCTGCGCGGTCCAAACGACACACGGCCTGTTTGCATCAATCGTGACCATTGCCGAATTCATCTGGTCTCCTGTCCAACGTCAATGAACCTCTTTATCATCTGCGTAGGCTTGGCGAAGGATCCAACCTCTGCCTTAGGCAAGGAAGGGCTAACAAATCCCCTTTTTTAAAGAACGCAGAGCTCCGTCCGTCCAGCTCGGCTGAGGTCACCGCTTTCTTGGCAAAATCCCATTGTGCGTGTCTCGGACGGAACCCGAGATGGAGCGTGGGCCGAGAGGGGCCACCGAGGCCGACCCCGTGCTGACAGGGTCCAGACAAAATGGCTGGATTCCAACGACCACTTAAACACAGGTCACCGGGCTTTCACCATCGCGCAAGTCTGTCTGCCGCAGGGCCACCGTGATGCGGGTAGTGAAACGGAGGTGGATTTTGTCTTCTTTGACTCTTTAATTTGTAATTAAAAAGGTTTGTTTTTTGGTGGGGTGGTGGAGGGAGCAGGCGAAAACGGAAAATGTAAGAAGAACACACACGTGTTGTATGCAAGAATCAAAAACGTTGTGTAACAACTACGGTGCAATTGTGGCTGATGGCCATTGCTAAGCATATTTCAGAACAATGATAATCTTGGTCAAATTTTAGGGCTTTACAAATACCTAACGCCTCAAACGGGCAGACAGAATTACACGTGTGAACGACCTCACAAGAAGCCCACTGAGTCTCAGTCGAATCTATTTGTAACAACCGATTCCCCAAAGTGGCCAATCAGAGAGAATTTACCGGCAAATATTAAAAAAATACTCTGCTGCTCAACCCTGCAGTAATTTCCCAGTGTTTTGAACAAAACAAGTGGCTAAATATTATTGGGGAAAAATATCACTGAAAGGTTCTGCGAGTGGCTTCCAGCCCAGCCGGGGAGGATGACCTGCGCTTGCGTGGGGGGTGGGCCCGAGCCAAGGTGTGCACGCTGTGTGGCCACTGCCACAGCCTGTGACAACGCAGAATTTGGCACTTAAACCATCCCGTGACCAAAACCCCGAACACGGACCTTCATGTGGATCTGGTTACTGTGCAGAAGATGGCTGTGTGTGGGCGGTAACCCCGGTAAGCCCTGTCGCGTGACGCAGCAAAGCCATGAGCAGGAGAGGGGATTGTGGGGGGGAAGGGGTAAAACACATCACAAGGCACAGCAAAACATGGGTGAGCCATGCAAAACACACATCATCACACAGGCCTTAGTTATTCATCACTGGGGCCTCTCGGATTTTTTGTGATGTTTTCATGCTGTGTTTGCCTATTTTTGCTCACATCTGACATTGATTCATCACTGAAAATCCAGGTCCCTATTTATCACGTTAGACAAAAAAATCGTTTAAACTATTAGTTAATTGTTAAGGAATGAAACCAAAGTTATGCAAGCCCAGACACAGTTTATCGTTACGTAACTCAATCACGAAGCAATGCATTAGGGCCAAGGCAACCAAAGTCTTTTCGGAGAAACACTGGTTTAATTCTTAAAGGCATGGCTTCTTTTACTTCGTTATCAATTGACAGAATGTGATTAAGGCATTTTTTTCCGGCAGAAATGTATCAAATATATCATGAGCGCATGCAGTTTGGGCAAACTCAGCTTTGTGCAGGCCCAAACTGCATAGGGTTCCCTTGGCCTTGGCTGCCTGGGCCCTGTGCTATGCCATCACCTAGGCCCTGGACCTTGCATCATCTGGGCCTCATAGCATCAACCACAGCACCACAAACTATTTGTGCCTGTAAATCTCGTATGCACACTTTAGGCAGGACTATCGTCCTGATCGCTTGTCTTGGGTGGCACGGGCGGCTTGCTGTGGAGCGATTAAATCTAACACGGCCTAGGTCACTCCGATCAAAGCCAACTGTTGCCCACTGGCTGGAGGTAGCATTGGTTTGGAAAGTCGCTTTGAATTTCATTTTTCCCAAAGACTCCTTTTTTTTGCTTTTGCGCTGCTCATTTCACATAAATGCTGGCAAAGCCTGTCATCAATGTTCTGTGAGCCGTCAAGATCTGAGGAACTGTGGCCGAAAGGAGGCTTGAGAGTTCTTAAGCTGGGCGAGGGGTGATCGGATTTGAGGAGGGTCGACACACGATCACAATCCCTTCACCTCTGCACTGGCCCAGCTTCCATTTAAAGGACCGCCCTCATTTAAGCCATGCTCGCATTACAGATTTTCGACCGGCAATGGCAGCAAAGGGCAGTTTTACGATGCTACTTAGAGATTTTGAGCAGAAACTTCATCTGTTTGTCTGGCCTCAGCATTTGGCTTAACCCGGGGCCATGATGCAAACCTATATGAGATGTCCAGCTAACTAGTTTTGCGGTAAATGGATGTCTCTCGCTGTCTGGGCTCCTGGGAAGCTTTTATCTTTAATAAAGCTCAATTTCATTTAGCATCAACTACTGCAGCGCAAACTATTCCAGTTACCGCCACTGCAAGATGTTTTTAGTTCAGAACGAGGTCATTTTTGTGCGTACGTAACGTTGGAGTAGCTCCAGCAGAGGTAGTAAAAATTCTTATGGCCGTAAGTCGACAATGTTTCAGTTCAGACACAGCTAGGACGCAGTGGTAGGGATAGCGCTCGATCCAACTGCACGACACCTGCACGCATGTGACTCAACCGCAAACAGCCACGAGGACGAGTCGTTGCCAGGGCCCGGCCGCCAGACAAATCACTACCGATCAAGTTGCTCCTCGCAGCCTCACCAAGGCAACCCTCGGGCCGCTCGCTCTCTCGCTCTCCCTCTGTTTTGGGGTGAATTTGGCAGCAAATTTGAAGAAAATACTACAACATTTTAATCCTTTGCGAGCGAGAGCGACACGAGGCCGCAACAAGATCCACATGCGCCGCGTAATTGACGCCGCGCCTGTTTGTTCTGGGCGCTGTGCTGGCTTCTGCCGCATTCCTCTTTTGTAGATTATGTCAGCAGCGAAATAAGTGACGGGATAGGAATTCTCCGCTACCGCCACCACCGCTGCACGAAATCAAACAAAATCGCAAGTGCGGCGGCGCCAAGCTCTCCCTCCTCCCCCAACCCTCTCGTTTGCCCACTCCACCGGAGCCGAACGAAGGCAAGTTGAAATAGAAGAAACAAGATCACTGTTATTTTAATGTTAGTATCGCGAGGATCAGCAAGCCATGCGTGATTAAAACCGCCGCACCGGTGCCTCGGCTCCGCCTTACCCTCGCGCCCATGTCACCTTGGTCGCCCTGTAAAAGAAGGAGATCATTGTGTTGTGAGGTTGCAGAAAACGACGGAGAGTGAAGCGAGCCGAGGTGACAAGGGACGCCTCTGCTGGCTGGTGAAACGGTGGTGTGGCTCTAACATCTCATCTCATCTCATTGTCTGAAACCGCTTAGTCCTATACAGGGTCACGGTGAAGCCGGAGCCTATCCCGGCAGACACAGGGCGCAAGGCAAGGATATACCGACGATGGGACGCCAGTCCATCGCCGGTGGCTCTAACAGGAACCTTGCAAATCCGTCGCTGAGTTAAAACCTTTGCATTCATATTCATATAAACACAATATTCACACGTGACTATCTCTGCTGATATGAATAGAAAAATTTCCTATTTTTATTAGAAGTTTGGGAACTCTCCTTGCTTGCTAAAAATAGATTTGTTTAACAACTGCTGTTGATGTGCAGTGCTGTAATTAACAGCTTGTTTTTCAGTCTAAACGTCACAATTGTAATTGGATGGAATCTGACCCACGCAACGTATTTCAAGTTATTTACTGTGTCGAGCAATTCACGACTGTAAAGATTCATTGTTCGACTGTGTTTACATACAGCAGGGTGCCACACAATATGCATGCGGAACAGTGCGGTTTCATCTCTTTGCTAGCACACCTCTCTGTGTGATACTTTTGGCGTTAAAGTTAACAGCTGAACATGTCTAATTACCTCGTTCATATTTTCACATTTCTCACAAGACAATTGTCTCCCACTCAGCACCTGCGCTTATACTATGACTAGTGCAATGCATTTTATAGTGTAATGCATTAACAGAAAACAAATAAAATGAGAAAGCCTGACATTGTAAATAAAAAAAACTTGAATTTCAGTGGTAGTGCCTTTAGTCAACTTATTACTGGAAGAGGACTCTTCCATTGTATTTGAGTCGGGGAGGTGGTTTGTCTGCCGGGATAGGCTCCGGCTTCACCGTGACCCTGTATAGGACTAAGCGGTTTCAGACAATGAGATGAGAGGTGGTTTGACCATACATCATCACGCTGGTCACTGTGGGTTGGTGATGGTCCATTAAGGGTCTTTAATAAATATGCATAGGAAAATGTGTTTCGATTCATTGGTACGGAGACAGTGCAATCTGTGCTGCGTGTCCGTTCAGAAGCGTTTGATCTGATGGTGCCGATGACACCAGGTCACGCGTCCCTGGATCACTGCCCAAAAAATAGACCGAACAAAACTATTTTCGGGAGAGATTGTTTTTTTTTAGAAATGATGTTGCGTTAGCGTGCGCTCGGGGCTCGCGAGGGATTCATATTGCATTACTTTCCTTTGAGGGCACCCGCGAGATCGTATTAATCTGACGTGACGGACGTGCGCCGGCTTGGAGCCTGCGGATGTGTGGAGTTTACACGTGCATAAATTTGGCGCTGAGCGCCCGGTGTCTGGCATACACGGCGAAGATGAAAACTCCGGGCTAGACGGAGCATCGGCAAAATGTACACCCCGACGGGCTACCACTTCGGAGAGACAGGTTTAGAACTTAACCCGATTTAAAAAAATAATAATACACGATTTTAATTTGACGAAGTTAGATGTGCGCTCAGGGCGGCCGAAAACACGCGCGTTCTCGCGTGCGCGGGAGGTGGGGGGGGCGTCGAGGGAGCTTGGAGGCGGCTCTCAGTGGTTCATACCTTATCTCCTTTTGCACCAGCGGCCCCCTGAAAGGAGAAAGAATATTAAAACAAGCGGTCAAGCGCACACTTTGCTTTTCACTTCACCGCAGTTGCACAAACAGCCACCCCCAACCTCATCACGTTGGCGCCATGTGCGTGCTCATCAGACCCTTTCGTCGACCACTCTGAGATGAGACATACTATTGCTGGGTGTCGCAATCAGCGCTAACACACGATCCATCATGTCTCCCCTTGATTTGTTTTCACTTAGAAGGCTGGTCGCAAAATCCTGCTTTCCGTTCAAGTCAAATGCAGGCTGGCATATCGAGCCGGTCACAACACCCTCTCCATGTTGAACATCTTAGGACAATTTTAACCGTAAGTAAACGCAATCGCATTCAATTTAACAAATTTCAACAAAACCGCACGGCTTCCAGTGCAACATCAAAGCTGCGTGCGTTTTTGTGCGCGTACGCGTTTGTTTTTTTGAGCTCTAGTTTCCCGTACAGATACGAAACAGGCTGAAGGGTGGAGGTGAGCGCGTGTCCCCAGGTGGCTGGAGTCTCATGGGGTCCACGCCCTATGCTGGGAGCGCCGACAAGCTCTGGGGCAGTGGCCGCACCTCTGACACCAGAGGCCTTCTGCGTTCCCCGATTGGCCGATGGGGCCAGACTGACGATCAGCCAGACGTTGGTTGTTTTCCGGCCAGACACGGATCCATTCCGACGCGCAATCGCCAGACAAATATCTCTCGTAAGCGCTGACTGTGTTTGAAGCACTGTTGTTCCACGCGTGTGCTGCATGGAAATGGCTCGTTTTCCTTGAAATGTTTTTTTTCGATTATACTTTTGAAAGTTCTATTTTTGCTGGAATTTTTTTTGTGCTGAAATGCAAAAGTAAGGCAAAGATGGCCAGCCTCGTTTGTGTTGGGGGTGGGGATCTTGAGATCTGGCCAGGAAGCAGATATTTTGACCAGAGCAGATTTGATTGACCCATGGTGGATTTTAGCCAGAACCTTGGGGTTATGGCCCTGGTGTCCGTCTGTTAGGAGATGAAGCGGAATGGTTAAGGGGGGCGGGGGGCGCGGGAGAGGATTGCGATGACACCCGTTTGGAAATAAAAATCGATGAAATGGGTGGCAATGTTTACACGCTGGTGTTTCTGATCTATTTTCTTATGTTTGGTGTTTAGTAAAAGTGACCGTACGACGATTAAACGCTGAGCAGTGTCGTGCAATAGACGACTACTAGTTGTCGACTGACTGAAAGGAAGACCAGTGCCAAGGTGCTGCAGAAAAGTGTTGGGAGTGGAATTTGATGTCGGCAGAAGACTGATAGCAAATGCTTGGGTCACGTAGCAAAAAAAAAAGTCTCTTAAAACAAGGCGATGGAGGGGAGAGGTTGATTCATAGAAAACATAGCAAAGAGAAGCAGAAGATGAGTGTTGGATAGAGGGTGCGAGAATTATCGCGGTGGATGAGTCGAATCTACCATAGGATTGTGAGGAATGGAGGCCGATTGTTCAAAATGCACAGCGTCTCATACCTCTAAACATTCTAGAGGATAATGATGGTTAAGATGATGATATCAGTCTGGCCTGTGATTGACCGTTAATGCAATACATTTTGTGATGTTGCTTGAGTGTGCCTCTTATTGCACGAATGCTGTGGCACGTCATTAGCTTCGCATTGCTTTTATCAAGCCGTTCAGCAAGCTGTTCATCAGCAAGCTGTTCATCAGCAAGCTGTTCATCAGCAAGCTGTTCATCAGCAAGCTGTTCATCAGCAAGCTGTTCATCAGCAAGCTGTTCATCAGCAAGTCATTATTGTATGTTTTTACTGGTCCTCTTCGTATTTGTTTGCCCTTCTTATTACGACTATTTACTTATGCACCTAAAGATAACAACAGAATAGCACTGCTGCCGTGGTAAGCTCTAATTACAGTGCCGCTTTTCAACCAGTGACCGAAGGGCTGTGCTGCAGAGGGGTCAAAATGTCAGCTTTTCAACCTTCATTTGATGTGGGTTCTTTTTTTCCCTTTAAACAACATTAATTGCTTTTCGTCCCCTGATAATTTTTTTTTCTTAAACCAACTTCAGGGCTGTTCTTGGGCCAACTTCAAGGGCCATTGTTAATATGGAAGGGCATCAGTCGGGCCCTCAAAGCACTCTGCTGGCATAGGGCAATGCTCCAGCCCACCTCGCATTTTATTGCAAAGGATAATTGGCCAACCCTCTGATACCCAGAGTCTAAGTTTGATGTTTGATTGATGACAATTTGCTTATTGACATTTTATATTGCCTATTGACCAATTCGTTACCAATGTGGTAAAATATGGTCATTACTGACAAGATTTCTGGAGGCCTTCATCCAGCAGTGGGATAAAACAAAAATCGGTAAATTGTTAATTTAGTCATTTGGAAAAACGATGCTGTCAAAAAAATAAACACGGACACCAAGTTGGATTTAAATACAGTAAAACTTCGCTGTTCACGGGTTCTCTCTTCTCTGATGTGGCAGCACACTCGCACAGTGCGTAGCGCCGCTGCCTCACAGCAATAAGGCCCCGAATTCGATTCGCAGCTCAAGTGCCGCCTCTCTGTGTGGATTTTGCATGTTCTTCCCGTGTCTACGTTGGTTTTTAGTGCGGTACTCTGTTTTCTTCCCACAGTTCATAGACATGTGTCCTTGGTTGAAGGGCCTGAATAAATTGCCACTGGTGCTGTGTAATGGACTTACGTCCCATCATGGTTTTATGCCTGCCTTACGCCTGGTGTCTGCTGGGTTAGGCTGTAGCTAAACACGGGTCTCCATTGAATGGGTGCTGAGCTTGCAAGCTCACTGGGTATTTTTTTTCTGCTGTAATAATAAACATCTCTCTATTGTGCTGAATACATTTGCCGATTTCGTCACCATACAATTTCGGCCAATCGATGTAGGGCAAGGCTGCGTGCTGATGGGCACCACCATGGAGTGATGAATGGGCCAAAACTGAGATAGCTATGGTCGAGCCACGTGCCCAAGTTTGGCTGGCGAAGTCTATCCGTGCCACCCACGGTGGCTGCTCACCGAGCATCCATCAGCGACCGTATTTGAAACCCAAGGTGGCTGGGAGCATCAATGGCTCCGTCAAGGCTCACGGCACGGGCAGCGTGGCTCTGCCGCTGCTCCTCAACCCCGTTGCACTCAAACAACGCAGGGGCTGCCACCGCTTGTTTTTTTAAATATTTACGCGTTCATTAGTGGGGACTTTAAAAACCTTTATTTCTTTGTAAGAATCTCTTTGAAACGTTTTATTTGGGACCCGGAGGGATAGCATGCTGCGCACAATGGAGAAGTTCCCATTGACCATCATCATCACGTTATTTTATATGGCGCTGTTATTAGTTGCATTCAAAGTGCTTTCGGCAAAAATTTGGCTGCAGCGCGTGACTCAGTGTGGCGGCGTTTGAAGTCGGCCTCCATGAAAGTTGGTTACCCGTGTTTACCACTTTAAGCTCCATTCGTTACACGATCTCCCATTAGCTGCCTGAACACAGCCTTGTGTCGTGTAGTGAATGCAAGCAGAACATAGGGCACATTAACACCAAAGCGAGCGACACATGGGTCATGATGTGGCCATATCAAGATCAAGGTCAACAAAGCATCATGGGCAATGGTGTTGATGACACCATATTTTGCCATCACTTTGTATATCAGCTAGATCCCACTACTGTTGTGAAGCAAACATGCTAATGGTCTCATCAACATCAACACTGCCACCTGGCTCAGTGTCTTCCCCATGGTCACCAGTTGCTGGCTACCTCTCCACTGCCTGTCTTGCTAAGCTGCCCTCCTACATTATACACAACCTTCTCCTCCTGCTCGCATCTACAACACTTTGTACTCACAACCTCTACGTTGGTTCACCATATGCTCCTCCATCCTGTACACGTAGCTCACAGATTGTAACCTCGTCTGTTATGATTTCATTAACGTCACGCTGTCACGTTCAATTCTCAAATTACAAGATGCTTACCCTGTTCTTCCATGGAATTCATCCAAAGACACCCGCACGCAAATGACAGATTCACTGTTTCTTGTGGATGTGTTGCGATGATAGGACGTGCTGACGCTGCTGGAGGTGGTGACCAAAGAGAACTCCAACTCACCATCTCTCCTTTGGGACCCGGCTGACCCTGTGAACATACACAGTGCAGAAGGGGCGTGACTAATCGCTACAGGCATTGGATGTTGTATTTATGACGGCACTGCTGACAATGGTTGTGTCATAGGTTAGCTCGGATATATAAATGAATAAGAAGATATGTAGTTGCATTTAAGTGCTAAATATATGTACATTCACCGTACGTGTTAATTAATGTTGCACTGCTATTTTGAAAACATTGCATATTTAACTTATTCAAAGTTTGTACATTTTCATCATAAATCTACTGCTCTGCATCAATTCATCAGGGTCAATGGGTTTTCCTAGTAGGGTCCAGTAAACAGACTGGGCCATGTATTGATGTCCGTGTTCATTACTCGATGTATGAGAATTGCTCTTAAGTGGGATAGCCGCGTGGAGAAGTCCTTTTTAACGACGTTTCAGTGAGGAGGCTGATGATGCCTCGAACGTGGGAGGAAATTTTCACACTGAGCCGTCAGAAATTCGAATTCAAAATTCCCGAAAACACTTTACATTTAGTTTTTTTTATTGCAAAAGGACCTGAGCCAAGCCAGCACACCCATTACATTAACGATCGCAGTTATATAGCAATCATACGTTTGTGCGGATGCATAATTTGACTTACGTGCTTTCCATCCAGTCCAATTGGGCCCTAAAACAAACGACACAGACAGAGAAAACACACAAACACACGCGAGAATTACAACGGACAAAGCGAGTCGCGTAAACACCACGACGCTTTAACGGAGTACTGCAAACAATTTGTGGGACATTAGCTCGAGCGAAGACAATCGGGCGAGAGTGACAGGTGATCGGAAAAGGAAACAAGCGAAAGGCAGAGGAGAGAGGAGCAGCCAGCGGAGCTTAGGAATGAGACGGAGGCCCAGGGGGGAGGCCGCCGCTCTCGTCCTCGTGAAATAATGCATCTGTCGCTGAGAAGCTGTTCTGTGGTTACGGTTGAGCCGCTCGCTACATCCAGAGTTCGGGAGGTTTTTTGGGGGGG
>JAZEWT010000012.1:12259074-12278159 GCA_036362905.1 Mordacia mordax
AGTGGGGCGAGGAGACGGCTGGGCTCTCCCTCGTTTGGCCGGAGCGTGGTACAACATGTGCTCAGTTACGCTATCGGTACAGGTATGCGGCCGCGGAGCAAACAGCAGTGGATAAATAAAATATAATTATTTACACAGCTCCCGCCACGAACACCTAGAGAAGCGTTCTGCCAAATGTGTTAACATCGCCGTCGTATCTAAATAAACACTGGCGTAAAAAAAAAATGAATAGGCTAATGTTTCAGGCAAAAACGCTCGCTATGGAGCTGCACCGGTGCCCAAACCGTTCACGCGTTCGCGCGCGTCCAAAAACGGAGCGATGAGATCAGCTAACGTGCCGGCGCTTCGACGGATTAACGGAAGCATCGCAAGACCAGCGGACATATTTGCACTCATTCAGACAATGGGGCTTATAACGATGCACGTGGAGCGGCAGGCCTGCTTCTGTACTCGCGGCTCTCTCGCACGAGCGATTGTGAGAGATGGCCAAGCAAAGGTGCGGGGTCTTGGCTCTCACCCGGGATTAGCGAACTCAGCGCGACTTCAGCTGGCCGTCGACGGCGCCGTGAAAGGCAACGCGGCGGCCTCCGCGAGCGAGCGTGCGACAGCGATGCCGGCGATGCGAACATTCCAGCCGGGGTGGCATCGCCAGATGACACACGCGTGTGCGCACGCGTGTGCGCGCATACGGAGGCATAGCTGCACGCACGTAGCCACACGCGCACACAAGCACGCACGGATGAATGGATGGCTTTACCACTAATCTGCGTCAGGAAGTGTTCCAAGATTATAACGATGTTCATTTATATTGCATCTAAATATGATCGCATCTCAGGAGGATGTACAGAAGCTGCCCACATATTTTCTCATAGCCAGAGGAAAAAAAGAAACTCTTCACCCTGGGCTTGAACAAGGACAAGGAAGTCGATGGTGCAGATGGCTGGGCGATGGGAGTTCCACACCGTAGTGCCTACAGAGGAGAAAGCGCTATCTGCGCTGAGAATGTGCAAGGAAGCTATGAACCTCCTTTTTGACAGCCTGCACTGCAGGTAACTATGGTTTTGGTTAATGTGTTTGAGCTCTGACTGACGAGCCGATCGGAAAAGAAGGACGCAATCATCTCAACAAAAGACCCGGTGAGCGCTTTTAGAGACAAAGCAATGTTTTTCAAACTACATCAAGATTGCTGTGGTCACTGATGAGAGGCCAGTGCTAACGGCAGTGATCGTTTGCTTTTGATTGTCACGGTGAGGATGCGCGGATCATTCGAGAAGATGACGAGCGGATGTGAGATGGCCCTTCCTCTCTCCCGGGGTGTTTATAACCAATGTCATTTGGCTCCGAGACATCCTCTGACTGTCCTGGCAAATGATGTCACGCTGACACCGTCAGCAGGTGGTGGCCAGCGGCTGCACAATCTGATAATCACAAATGCACGTTTCTCTTCCGAACTCACCGCATTTAACAAAACGTCACCATCTGAATGCCCTTTTGTGAAGAAAAGTGTCTTCATTGCGTGGAAATACGAAATAAATTCCCCTCCGTCTCTCTCGCCCTGCTATCCTCCCTGCAGTTGTTTATATTTAATGCCGCGAATGAAGGCTTCAGTTAAATTTAAGGGGCTCACGACGCCGCACCACGCCATCCAATGCCACACCACGCTTCCATGCCGTCGCACAATCGGAAACAACGCTGTGTCATCGCTCCATGTGTGGCAGTGTGAGTCAATGAGCGAGACAGAGAGTCAGGGGCGACGGAGAGTCGGAGAGAGGCGCGCACACGTACACACCAAGCATTGGGGGCAGTTTCAAGCGACGGAAAACACAGGTCTCCGGGAAGGAGAATTTGTTCAATTACTGGCGGAGGGCGGCCGAGCCCCGAGGCGGATGTTGGAGGAGGAGAGCCAAAGAGTGTGACTCAACCTCGCTGGAGGCGCGCTGCTATGTGTCCTCGGCCGCGTGCCCACGCCGCACCCACCGGTGCTTTTGCCGCAACATTAACAACGGCAGATGACCTCGACAGGGTAAGCGAGGCACAGAGAGTGGGGCAAACCAGAATAGCTGTCTGCTGTGTGATTTCATTCTATACAAGCTCATGGTATTCACTTTATAGACCCTAGAAGAGTAAACGGCTGAATTGAGCCCCTAATGAAAATTTCAAAGTGCAAACTGCAGATTGTGAGAAACTCTCTAATCGCTGTGTCACCCTACCAGATATTTTTCGTGCTTATTTTTTTTTAGCAAATGTTGTTAGATTTCATGCTGTCGAGTGAAGTTACTGAGATAAGATATTCGATTTCTTCCTGTTTTAATCCAATCATGTACTGAAATGGAATGTAACAAGCCACAAAAATGTAACCACACTTTATGTTTCCCTTTTATGTAGCTTCGTATAAATATTTATCATTGATTTATCATCAGTAAATATTTAAACTAAAGTTTGCCTAACAAACGCCTGATGATGCATCAACTGTGGGAGGACAGAGCAAGAACGCTCGACAAGGCTGTCTTGAAAGTACATGAATGTAGAGCAATTCTCAAACCAGAGTTCATCCCCACCATAATTTATTTATTTTTTTGCCATCTTCATGCTTCAGAAGCGGCCCACGTCTCACGCTCCCTATCTCCTCACCTCCTGTGCAAGACACTTCTCCCGGACCAGGTGACGCAACTCTCTCAAAACCGATCGATGGCCTCGCTACCAGTCTTAAGAACACGTGTTCACGCACAGTCACGTCCAACGGCATTTGGTGATTATTTTTTTTTTACAGTTTTCTGTTGAAGTCCGCTCGACGCACCGCAGGAGGTATTCCATTCCAGACGAGTGTATGAATGATGCGAGCCTCAACACATCCAATAAATGGCTCGCGGCTCGTTTCTTTCAATAAACCGTGGATCCAACGTCGCAGCTGCGTGCGAGAGCGAGTGAGCGAGTTGAGGAGCGCGTGGGTGTGACAGGAATTGGCACGAGCACGACGCGGTCGGAGGGCAGACTCGGAGCTGGGACAGGCCCGCTCACGCCGTAAGCAAAGAGAAAATTAAAGGTGCCCCACGTAGCCAAAACAGGCTGTACGGTCAAGCGATGTTAGCGAGTGCCTTACAGCGGCCAGCACGGTCACACGAAGGGAAGTGGATGGCGAGCACCGTGCGCAGTGCGCGCACACACGCGCACGGCACACAAGCACGTTGGTTGGGTACAGCGAATGCGGCTGCGATGGCTGGGGCGGTCGGGAGGGCAATTCCTCCCGACTGCATAGTGCCCGCACACCCGTGCCACCAGCCGTCCCCAGACGCCCATGTGCCGCCTTGCTGCCTGTGATGTGCCACGCCCGTGACTGACAGCAGTGCGCTGTACCTAAAGCACGCGTGACGCTGTGGCTGTACAGGTGCGGGCCGCGCCATTTGTTTTCTTCTAGAGGCAGGGATTATCCTGTGATTGGGTGCTCAACAACACTGCCGGCAAGGGCCGCAACGAGAGGACGCTCTGTAGAGGTTTATTGAAAGTGCAGTGGCGCAGTGAGTAGCGCTGTCGCCTCACGGCTAGAATTCGGTTTCCAGCTCGGGTGCTTTTCGGTGTGGAGTTTGCGTGTTCTCCCCGTGCCCGCGTGGGTTTTCGCCAGGTACCCCGGTTTCCTCCCACCGTCCAATGACACGCTGCTGGCCAGGTTAATTGGAATGCTGAGTAAATTGCCACAAACACTTGTGCCCTACGATGTACTGGCGTCACATCCTGGGTATTCCCCCGCCTAGCACCCTCTGTCGGACGGGATAGGCTCAGCCTCTCCTGTGACCCTGTACAGGAGTAAGCGGGTATTGATAATACGTGAATAGAAAGCTCCTCGAGATGATATCGGTCAACACTTATACAGCCAGCCGTCTGGAAAGACATAGAAGTAGCCACATCTTTTCCCCACCACGCGTGACTTTTGCCTCCACTGTAGGAGGCTAAAACTTCGTGGAGGAGAGAGGAAGAACCGTCGTTAAGGCTATTGCGAAAGAGCATTTTTTGAGAGCAATTCTCATTGAGTCGTGCAAAGCTGCATCAATACATTGGGATTTTATGTTCCGCATTGTTTCAACTGCTCTGATAGGAGGTGGAACCAGTGACCTCTGCATTACAAAACCAGAATGCTAACGATTACACCAGGGGTTCTGAGTCGTTGGCACCTCATGCCCACTGGTTTACTCAGGTCTGGTCTCCACGGACTACTAGGTGGCGCTCCCGTCCCACTTATAGGTCGCAACCCACCAATGGAGAATGGTGACTTTATACAATGACACCATGTAAAAATGTATATTATACAGAAGTAAACCACAGAAGCTCGAAACATAATCGAACTCCTTCCAACGTGATGACGTGACGACATTGGTAAGAGAATTGCGAGGTGATGCACCGGGCAGTTGGGATCGCCACGTTCACATGCCGCTCAATTTTATCATCACTTCCTCTCGTGTAATCCGGAGCGAATCACGCACTTGAGATGGCCGAAGCTGCTGCAGACAGACGAGAGCCGCTCGTCCAAGCACGACCCAACCCCCGCAACATTATTTCGCAAATCCAGATCTCACCCCCGCTTGAGATGCAATGAAACGTAAGTGAAGGCTGACAAGTGGGGGCACGGTATGTTCCGTGAACTCTGGTGCACCGCCAATCAACACTGCAAGTCAGAGCCGGCCGACGCTACCTGCACCACCGCATCCTGCCGCCGGCTTTCGCTGGAGAGCGAGCTGAGCTGTGCGTGAGTAATTTGAGGTCAGGATAAATCCCCCGCTGCCGGCTACCGTGTGGCCAGGCCCTGCGCTTGCCTGACTTGATCCAGATGTGGCCGGCCGTGAGTGGCGCTGCAACGGCCGCATGTGGCAACGAGTGGACGGCCGGACGGCAGGGCTTAATTTCACCCGGGTGAATTTATCTATATCTTAATCAGGGGACGCAGAAATGATTTTACCGACCCAGCATAGCAAATTCCATATACCTTTCATTGTGGCAGTGACTCTTGGTCATGGGCCTATTCCTGTCCATCAGCGATCCAGATATGTATTCATTGATAATGAAGCCCTGGCTGTCAGGCCTGATAAGGTTAAGTCATGCGTCCACCGTTAGCCATCAGGGAGCATGGTAGCAGCACCGCTGTGCTCCGGTTGGCACATTATTGTTGTGGCCTCGTGGCCGATAAATAGGGGTCACGCATTGTGTCACGAGTGGGAGTCGCGTTAAGCTCCTGAGTGCTAGCCTCTGCACGACCAGGTTTGGAGGAGGGCGACTGTAAGCAAGACTTCTTTTCGGCCGTAGGGGCCAAGGGAGGCCAGCGGCCAGAGCAGCCCACTCAGTCACGGGTCACCGCCACCTCACACTCTGCCTCCCCGCTCCACCGTGCACCCTGCTTGTTTGCTCCCCAATTCATCTCGCTTTCTCCTCCATGTCATTTATCACCCAGGAGTGGGTCTATTTGTCTCCATGCTCACGTTTCATTCGAGAGAGTCGCCGCCCTTTCTCCATCTCTCGTGTAATTGCTCATGTCAAGTTGTTTTCATTACGGCCCCGTTTTTGACCCCACGTCACTCGCTCCCCTCGCTCTCTCCCGCCACGCCGCGCCGGCGGCGGCGCTATGCGCTGCAGTGGCGACGGCGCTCACTGGGCCCCGCGGCTCGCGTGCGTCAGACCCCAGAATGCCCTCTCGCTCGGCTTCACGCAAATAAACAGCACTGGCCACGGGGCCCTCTGCTTTGGCTCAAACCCAGGCCCATCCACACGCGGCACGTGCGTGCTCTTTTTTTTTACCAGCCTCAGACTCTCCCCTGCCACCCCACAAATGTCATCCGTCGCACATAGCATCACGCCGAGAACTCCACGTGAACCTGCCCGGCGGTGAGCTACCTGCAGGAGGCGGTACAGCAACTAGGTTTGAGTGCTCTTCGGTTGTAAGCGTAGGTTATTAGCAAGGCAATCTGGTTATCTTCACATACAAGCACAAACAACTGCTCAAATAAAGAATTTGCCCGACAACCCTCTTGAAAAATGCGTCTCCAAAAAACCTTTTCTACATAAACAAGGAATTATTAACATTATACTTTACAGCGGCCTTAAGGACATTTGCGGAAACGTCCCTGGCCAAGAAGGCTAAAAGTCGCGGCTGATCATTTTTATCTCGACGCAACAGACGTAGACGATGCATCGGATTTCGCTAAATACGCGCACGGACCACCGCTGGTCGCCTTCGCTCTTCCAATATCCAGTAATGGCAACACTCACCCGTGAGAAATCTATAACCTGTACTCTCTGCCGCCCCCCCGCCCCCGGACACTGCAGCACGCTCGTTCCAAAACACATTGCAATGGGTCGAGTTTTCAGGAGCGTAGCCACGGAGGGTGTCGACGTGTATTTGTTGAACTCGCCGTATCGGCGCACACGTGTGATTATAGGGAGACGCCGCACTGTCATAATTACCGAGGCTCGGTACGCCAAACTTCAGGACGTGCTTGAACCTCTGCAAAAGGCTTCGGCGCATCTGATAACAAATGACGAAGACCAAAATGATCCCAGTTTAGGCAATTGTTCAATTTCGCCTCCCACCACCCAGACGCACGCAAAAAAAACTCATCACGCACTACATTTCAACCCCCAGTGGCACCAGCCTCGCACGTCATGCCCAGGAGTTGATTGAGTGAAACTCCACGGAGGGGAAGGGTAGGGGAGGGGGTTGAACTTTGGAGGTGAAAGTGAGGAGTGAATGCTCAGATAGCTGGAGGAGTTTTTACCCAAGCTATTTACTGGCCGTTGGTAATGAGGTCTCCTGTTTCTCGCCAGGGTGAGATCTGCATGTGATATCGCAGTGGGCAGAGGCGCGGGGCATGTGGCTTGCATTAAGATAGCTCATAAACACAGCACGGGTCAGGCAAAGCTCTGGTATCAGTTTAACAAAAAACCCCTTTGTATAATGTAATTATACAGTCAAAAATCAAAGCCCATGTGTAGCATAAGAGCATACTATGCATAGTTGAACCTACTACTCTGCGAGTGTTAATGTTGGTTTTAAGGAACAACACTAGCCAGCTAAAACATCAAACCTTCATTTCTCCCAAAGTGAAAAAATAACACCTACTTGCATTACTTCAATCAACGTGTGCACGATCTTTGAAGCAGGACCCACGTCGTTGGCTATAAATACAGAGAGTCGACTCTCGTCTAGAATTCGAGATATTTTCAGCTGCTCCCTTTGAAGTCTGCTGCTTGAGAATCGCGCGCCACCACCGTGTGCGCAGGTGATGGTGCGAGGATTTTTTTTCTCCTCGGGAAAGATAAACTGATCACCGCACAGTGTGACTTTCCTCTCACCGAGGAGGCCCCCGTGAGAACGTTCTTATTTTCGGACGCCTGGCGCAGACGCCGGAGGGCGCACACAATTCTTCGGCATGCAGCCGCTACATTGCACGGAGAAGGTGGATGGCAGTCAGAGGGACAGAGGGCACGGGGAGGCTGGCACTGCCAGGTGGTCGCCGCCGTAACAAGCCGGGCCAACGGAGTCACGACGAATGACAATTTACGTCTAGACTTTGCTTTACTGCGTTTCAGCCGCTCGTTTCCCCTCAACCGCTTGTAATTGCCCCTTTACTTTTACCCAAAATTGGAGCAACCCCAGGAAAAAACGATTGGCAGAGCCGTTATAACAAACGAACGCCGCGAGCGGTCGGTGAGCGTTTAAAAGGGTGGCGGTGAAAATGAACACGCGTCGGCCTGTCATTTGCATCACTCTCGCACTAACCGTGATATATTTGCAACGGCTTTGTTAAATAGCGTTGAGACATTTGGACAACTTTACTCGTTCTGGACTAAGAACCCGGGGCTGGGGCCTCCCGGTATTGGGGGGTAGGGGGGGGACTCCAGCCTCGATGTTATGGAGGGAGCAGAGCACGCGTGGGAGGAGAGTGAGCGTTAGCAGAGAGCTCGCCCCTTGGTGGGAGACACGGAGCGGCCAAAAGGACACCTGTCCCCGACACGTGTCCATTATTTACACCGTGACCCCAAGAACATGAACGCAGGTTACTTAAAACACCCACTATATATTTTTTAATATATATAAAAACAAACATGTATTAGGTGTCATTGTTTCGGTGATTTGTGTTTATGTAATTAATGAATGGTTTATTTTCTGTGCGGTAGCGAAACCGCCCTAATTTGTTTCTACAATGCGTGTACAGCCAAAATTGGAAAGAAAAACAGTGGGCAAATATTTTTTTTAAGATGACGAATTTTGTGCCCTCTGACCTCGAACCCGAGGTGCTATCCCAGGAGATCGCATGACGCCGTGGGGTGAGCTGGCGAGAGTCTCGGCAAGCTGGCGGGGGGCGGCAGTCAACACGTGAACCCAGGCGATTGTCCGTCCGTTCGCCTCGATTGCGCTCGAGTCGACCGACGCGTGATTGGCAGGTTTTAGCGCCGCTGGGGCACGGAGTTTCCGTGCCGTCTGGTGGCTGCAGCCCCTCCCCCCCCATCCCCCTCGCTCGCCACTGTCAGACAGCCGGATGTGTAGTGCAGGGCGCGCGTACGTAACGCTGCCTCTTGGGCATCCACTTAAGATTTGGCTCTGAGTGACGGGCTGCCCACATCCCCTCCTGGCAGCATAGGTCACTCGCGCTCCTGTCGGCAGCCGGGCCGGAGGCCCTGAGCGCTCACTTGCAGAACCCGTGTCTGCCAGCGTGCGTGCGCGTGTGTGCACTGCACGGTGTGCGTGTGTGCATTATAAGTTGTGCGTGTGGGCACTGCAAAGTGTGCATGTGCGCACACGCGGGCACGTGTGTGTGGGGAGCGGTAATTCAGTGTTAAGCGCACTGTGCTACAAATCCGGCGAACCAAGATCGATTACCACTCAAGACCATCTCATCTCTCATCTCATTATCTGAAACCGCTTAATCCTATATAGGGTCACGGTGAAGCCGGAGCCTATCCCGGAAACACAGGGCGTAAGGCAGGAATACACCCGACGACGGGACGCCGGTCCATCGCCGGGCATTGCGGGACAATTTTTAGTCTCCGAGCCAATCAACCTATCCAGGAGCATGCTTTTGGACTGCGGGAGGAAACCGGAGTACCCGGCGAAAACCCACGCGGACACGGGGAGAGCATGCAAACTCCACACAGAAAGGCACCGGAGCCGAGAGACTCGAACCCGGGACCTTCTTGCTGTGAGGCGTCAGCGCTAACCACTGCGCCACCGCGCCGACCCACTCAAGACCAATAGACCAATAATAGCGGTGAATATCTGAACGAGTCCAAGGCTTCCACTAGGCTGTCTTAGCCATAACTGAGTACATGGTGTTTTGTGTAAACGTGACCACTGATTGTGGAACTGGCTACACCCTGCCTTTGTGGGCCGTGATGACACTGATTGGTTCTCACTGGCAGCATTTTCTCCAACAGTCTGTTGAGGATATACAGGAGATCTTTCTCTTTGTATGTGCTGAGGTCATGGAGTTGGCTTCTAACAGAGCAATGCCCCTTAAATTGAGGCAGGAATTAACGTCGAGATCCAAAGTGCTCAGAGTCCCATTCAGTTCACTCTCAGCGACACACGCGTGCACACACACGTAACCCCCAATTCAGAGACCACAATACCAAAAGCCACTGGCCAAACTTGTTTGTGCGATGGTCTTAATGTCAACATACGGCTCTTGGGCCTGGCTCAGGGGGTTTCTGTTTACTGATCAACAGCCGCAGCAATGGCTCCGCGCCATGGCTGTTGTGCACTGTGGGTTTCGGGTCAATTCGTTCGTAATTCCAACACCTTCTCCTAAGAGACCAGGGCAATTGAACAAACCGCGCCTTGCGGTCGTGTGAAGTCATACTGCTCTCACAGGGCCAAATAATTGGACAACGGCGTAGCGAGTATGGTCGTAAGCGACCGGATCCATGGTGACCAATGTCCACACGTGAAGTTTGCTTGGTGCAGATAATTACTTTTTGTATAATTCATATTTTCACACCATATATAAATGTTTGAGATATTTTTGGATCAATATAAGCGATAAAGAATTATACAGCTAACCTGGGCACAAACGTAAGGCTAGCGATTTGTGTGGGCACATGTATGGCTGTTTGGCAATCTACTTTTGCATGAACCCCTCCCCACGCCGTGCAGGTTGTGTGCGTTTGACTGTACTTCACCAATTGGGTCATTGCAGGTTGCCGAATGTGGGAAGAAGCATGGAGGTGTGCCGTGAATGTACAGTACAACAATGTATTTCACTGCACCACTTCCTGCTATCCAAAACGTAGCCCCCCACAGCATACAAGACTTGCTATGCGTGTGAATTGCCAATCCAAGTAATACCCAGGCCCAAATCTGCTTAGCTTCTGACGTTTGCATTCAGTAATGCACTGATCAGCATCTAAAAGCGCTCGTGCAAAATGATGTGTTTGTTTAAACTGAGCTGGTGGGTGGACATTCCAACCGCTTCCCCCATTATCATTGCCATGTGGGGCATCGCGATCGGACACGTGCTGGCACAGGACATGCCACCTTCCTAACAATTTTCCCATGAAAGAAACTCCAAAATCATCCACGCTAAGCCACCACTGGATCCCAAGGTGTGGAGATGGAGGCCTCGCATATGAGGTTTCAAGACAGACTTTTCGGTAGTAAGCTCTGGTGACTATATGATTGTTTCCTGATGTCTGTCTAGTCGGGCACAATTGCCAAGATTTACTTTATGATAACCCAAGACAAGATGAGCATAATGCACTTCTTCAGGAAAGTCTGAGGATTTTTGTATAATGCAAAAAGACTGCTTTTGCTTCACATATTGTTTGAAACTGGAAGCACGTGCCAAGGCTGTGTACGAGCATAGTCGGTGTATTCACTGTGTGGACCCTGTTCACTACAAGATCCAGAATGGGCCAGTGGCACTTTATGAAGGTCGGGGCATCTCACGCTCGCCCATGGCCTTCAAAACCCACTGCCCCTGTGGTTCACGCGAGAGAGCGTCGCTCACAAACCGATCAAACAACACGGCCTCCCGTTTAACACCCGGACGTCTTGTGCTGTAAATTCTACCCCAGCCTTCCCGGTTTGCCCCATTAGAGTGCCCTCTGCGCCCGTGCGTCTGCCGGGGCGGCCTGAATCCCCTGCGCGCTGCTCGCCACGTGCTACCGGCTGTGCAGGGGTCGCGCACGCTGAGAGTTTTACGCAGCGCCCGTCTCGCCGCCCGGCGGACTTACACGCGCAGCCTTGTAAAAACGGCGCGTTATTATTCCACCCTGTTTTTCTTGTTGTTGTTGTTAACAACCGGACACTGAAGCCAAAACTTCTTTAAAGAACCACCTCCCCTCGGCCACTTCCCACACCACTCCTTCTGCAAACACGGTCACCATTAAGCACGAGGCAATAACGATCACAGCATAAATCAGCGCGCGCGCCACCACTCGCGCCCCGTCTGCGCTTGACCCTCGCAGCAGTGTTGCTCCCGACTGCCGCCTTCGCGGTGCACGTCGTAATGGAAAGAGACACGCGGCCCGTCATGAGCTGGTCTTGGAAGACGGCGTGCCGGCACATTCTGCGAGCGAATGGTGCGTAACCTGTGCGAACGTCGGGCCGTGCCCTCGTCGCTACCACGACGCTCACCCGCCAGTGATGGAAATTGTGCTGACATCGTCAAGATGTGATTTCTTTTGTGCGCACCCGCACCCCTCGCCGTGGTTTTTTTTTTTGAATTCGCGAGTTTTCCGAATCATTTTTGGCCCGAGGATGGAGACAGAGCAGACGAATGTCGAGACAGATCCAACCGGCAAGGTTGCGTGATGCGTGAAATTGTACTCAGAATTGTACCGAGGGATGCAGAGAGGAACATGTGGATCAGAGATCGCACGCGCGTTAGAGACATCGCACCGACGGTTACCAGAAGCGGGCGGCGCGGTGGCCCAGTGGTTAGCGCTGACGCCTCACAGCAAGAAGGTCCCGGGTTCGAATCTCTCAGCTCGGTTGCCTTTCTGTGTGGAGTTTGCATGTTCTCCCCGTGTCCGCGTGGGTTTTCGCCGGGTACTCCGGTTTCCTCCCACAGTCCAAAAGCATGCTCCTGGATAGGTTGATTGGCTCGCAGACTAAAATTGTCCCGCAATGCCCGGCGATGGACTGGCGTCCCGTCGTCGGGTGTATTCCTGCCTTACGCCCTGTGTTTCCGGGATAGGCTCCGGCTCACCGTGACCCTATATAGGATTAAGCGGTTTCAGATAATGAGATGAGGTTACCAGAAGCTATGAGGTCTGGTGGTCAAGGCCAATGAAGGTTTTGGAGGCACCAGAGAGAACGCTGCCTGAAGGATGTCCACCATTGAGATGGAGCAATGCCATTGGCACGTGTGTGCAGGCGCTGCATGCAGAGACACTGATGATGGCTTGGGGAGGTATTCAGTCAGCAGGAGATATTTGTGGCTGAAAATGATGACACTCCAGTGGACATTTTTTTGCTGTGAAATTAAAAACAAAATTACAAAAATACCCCACAAAAATAAATACTATTTTAGGAAGCAAGAGTTTTTTTTTTAAGCTCACCAGTTATGTAACAACGCCCGTATTTAAACGCGTGCAGTTCGTTACACTCCCACACACATGGCCACGTGTCCTCACATCATAAAGTACACAAGCTACTTCCTCTGCCTGGCCGGTAATTTACCACAGCCTGGCCAAACTCCGGCAATTACCCGCCTTATCAGATCTGGCCGATAGCGCCTGGCCCACGCTGTCAGGTTTCTGTGGTTCATGCAGTTGTACCTCGGCCTCGAAGGCAACTGGAAGAGAGGCGACACCCGAGATCAGGATAATTTATAGGCTAATCACACGCCACGTCCCCTGCCACAACACGGACAGTAAACAGAGGGGGCACCGTGGAGGGCAAGGGGCGGTAGGGTCCCAACCTTGGGGTACAATAGGGAACAGCATCCACACCAACCACTCAGTCTAAGAGTGCACGAGGGTTATGAGGTTGTAAGAGAAGACGCCGAAGGTCACGTGGTTTCCAACTGCGGAATCTTGCAGAAGGAAGGAAGCGACAGCAAGATGTGGTGGCATTAGTGGATTTTACCTGCGATGAGCTCTACAACGTGAGGAACGACTGAAGAGGCCCACGCTGTGAACGGCTATAGCTAGGCTCCGCCATGGAATGGTAACTGCGTCTCTCCACAGCTGTTCTTTCGGGACAGCCGTGTCGAGCGATCCTCCTCCCTCCGCGCGTTTTGCCTCCCCCGTTGAAGGCATCCTCAGGCAGCTTCGGCGAGCAATCGTCGTGCGTCGAGCCGTGAAAACCCGGAATCAGCGCAGTGCGTCTCCGTGTCCACACTGTCGGTTCAATCCCGGCCAAGGATATGAACGCTTCGCTGGAACAAGGGCTTGCGGACGAGCGCTCTGGGGTCGAGCCAGCAGTCGTGAACGCGAGGAGCCCGCGTTGCGCTCCGACGCCCGGGGAGAAACCAAGATCCACTGAACCGTCACGCGATTGGTGCGTTACGCAACGCACGTACAGACATCCGACTCGAGGGTGTAACACAGGAGGGCCAACCGCCTGTGCACAACTGCCGATTGCCTTGGAATTACCGACTCTAAATAAAGACTTTACTGACTTGGGGGGGGGGGATACGTGGACCAGGTGCCCCACATTGAGATTGGGTTAAATCTAAAGGGACAGGCACGCTGCGGAGGGGGGGGGGATACGAGGTCTAACATTAGTGTGGCCCGACAATTTAACCCCTGCCCTGACCTAGCTCTAACCCTCACCCTGCCTTCACATAACAGGCGTTCCACTTACCCACGGCAGTAAAATATAAATACTCCGCAGAAGTAAAACATAAATACTGTTTGGTGAACTTATGGCATCCACTTTTGGCTTCTTAACCAGTGTCCCCAATACGGTTTTGTCAGCACTCTGTATCGTCTTACGCTCGCACACAATTGCTTTATTAGTTTCTGCCAATTAATGTTATTTCAAACAGCAACAATGCCACAATGGCTTAGAAATCAAAAGTGGTTCCGTACAACATAATCGCCCAGCCCGACGTTTAATTCCGCCTTTCAAGACCACAGCATGCGTAGTTGGAGCGACTTAGATTTTGCTAAGTTCCCTGCGCCCCTGGAGCTATTATTACCGGCCGTCAAACTGAAACAACTGGCATGGGTCCACCGCCCCCCCTGCCCCCGCCTCTTCACTATCCCACACTAAACACCACGGTAAAGCAACCCGATTACCAACGTGGCGTGGACTTCATCCGTTCACGGGACAGAGAAGGACGAAGGCCTTGCTCGTGGCAAGAACTGCTCGTTCCAACGTGGCCCTGGTGGCTCCAAAGATAAAGATCCTTCATATAGTCTCAACAGACTATCGGGTCCAGTGTCATTAGCGAGCACCTATGAAGGCCGACATTGCCCACAAGCTAGTGGGTAGCTAGCACAACGCCTAGCCACTTTTGTATCCTTAATTACAATGTTTACACACCGCACTAAGTACTCATTTAAGGCTGAATCGACCTAGGGGAGGCCCAGGACTGCTTCAGAAAATTGGCACTGGTGTTGGCCGTGAATTGGAATGGAACTCGGGTTGCCAGGTTTGTAGTCCATCACGCTAACCAATGCGCCACCACCGCTCCCTGGTGGCTCCACTCCGCGTGATACGCACTGTCCTGATCGCCGTGCCCTCCACTTGCCCAGCCACAATTACAGCACCGTCCCAAGTCGCTACTGCGGTCGTCTTACAGAACTGCTCGCAAGTGCTGTTCTTTCATCGTGGCGAGCATCCCCCCTCTCTTCACACGGGAGGCGAAACGTCGCAAAGGACAGATGAGGAGCGCTTGACACGGCCATGCCGAAAGACCTGCTCTCGAGAACAACTGTCATACATTGAGCCATGAAAACTTACATCATTTGTTAAATAAAAAAATCCCCCCAAAAAACGGTGGTGATTTTCCGTTCTCTGTCATTGTTGTTGACGTGCCGTTCTCTCCGCAGCTCTGTGTAGCGCTTTGTTACCCTCGGGTGAAAAGCACTCTATAAACGCAATTATTATTATTTTTACCGTGGTTGGCTTTGGCATGATATTCGCGGCCAAGTTACATCGGTAGAAATGAACCACGCTCGTTTGTGAATGTGGATCTGGCTCAGGCTTCTGGCTAAAGATAACAAGCCGCTATTTTCATTTTGCATCCTGCTCAGAGCTCCAAAGGTAATGCATTACACATGTCCGGTGGGAACGCGCGTACGGTCATGCGTACGGACGCACGTACGCGCACACGCAAATTATAAAAGCGCACGTTCGCGGGGACACACAATTAACCTCGAGCCGACATTGGGAGAAAAATGACGCAGCGGTCAAAAAGCTGGCAGGCGGCGTTGTCACTAATGCTCCGAGACCGTGAAGCGCAACCCCCCCCCCAACGCCCCCCACCCCCCACCTACGCCACCCCCCCCATCCAAGCGTCGTGGCAGAGAGGGATGGCCACCGACAAACCCGACACCAGGGCTGCTTCTTAAACGTCCTGACCACACTTCCAACAGCCCTTCCTGCCCTGCGCTAACCTCCACTCCATCCTCCATCCCTCCAGTCTGTGACAGCTCCTGAGCGCCGGTGGAAGAAGGAGTGTTTCTGTGTTGTGCAGTGAACTGCTCGCGTTGTGTGCGCGCGCGTGGGCGCGTGTGTGTGTGTGCATAAAGTGGGTGGCTCGGTGGGGAGCGTGCTGGGCTATAAACTCGGTAACCCAAGTTCGAATCCCGCTCACGGCCAACACCAGTGGCGATTTTATGAACGGGTCTCGGGAATCTCTTCGGTCGACTCAGCCTCAAATGAGTACCATTAACATTAAGGAGACAAAAGGAAACCGAGCGTGGTGCTGGTCACCCTCCTCATCGTGTGCCGTGTCGACCTTCATAGGTGCTCGCAAACAGCTCTTGACCCTACATTCTGTTAAGGTTATATGGGGGATATTTGTCTTTAGTGGTGAGTGCTGGTGTAATGGTCAGTACATTGCGCTATGAACCTACTCTCTCGAGTTCAATTCCTGGCTATAGCGAACGCTGGGAGTGAACGATATTTGTCAATTTCTGGGCCTCTCATCGCTCGAGTTAGCCTTAACTGGGTAACTGGTGCAGTTTTCAATTGTTAAAACTCGGAAGCAAAGGTGGACTCGTATTGTGTTTGACCCATTATCCATTTGTGAGCCATGGTGGTATTAATAGGCGCTCGCTAACAGCATGCACGTGATGTTTCTTTAAGTATGAGTGTGAATGAGGTGCGCATATTTCACTGTGCTACGGTGACACTCAAAACAGTTTGTACAACATACACACACTACTGGTTATTGATGTCTACAACCACGATGCCTCATCCCCATTGGCCAGTGGCAATTGGGTTCTTTTGGCTCAGTAGTTGCTCAGCATTGGCCCAGGTAGAGTACCAAATCAACATGGGGAACATTTGTCCGTTTAAAACAGGAGTCAGCGGGCTTAATGATCTTGGCACCGACCCCTAGTGCGAGGAATCAGCTGGTTCGCCACCCCTATCCAATTCCACAAGTTTCACAGCCGAGGTGTCCCGGCAATACTGTGCACCCGTGCCTCCTAGTGCAGCTGCAGGGGCTACGCTTGCGAACCCACAAGGCCGGCGTCCTCAACGTTCGTGGCTCTGCGTGAGCGCCAGCGTTCAGACTCACACGGGGCGGCCGAGCGCGAGCGCGGAGCGCGGAGCGGTCGGCGTTCACGCAGAGTTCAACGGAGCGGGGCTCAAAGCGACGGAGCGAGCCGTGCGGTGAGCCTCGAGCCCCCCCCCCCCCGAAGCTCAGGAACGCCTCGGCTCCGTGACGCGGAGCGCAGCGGCGGCGGCAACACCGATTAGCGGAGCGAGAGCTGCGACCACACGGACAGACGATGACGATGACGAACGAGGAGGATTTTGCGACCAATAAAATATCCTCAGTCTGGAAGTGAGCTTTAGAGGCTCGTAAAGAGCGTGAGTTTATGCCGAGAGTGCAGACATTGCCACCCCCAGCAGCAGGGTTCATACCACTTGAATGAGGTACATCCCCTGTCCTCACACTTTCCTAAAGACAAATGGAACCCGTACATCCATATTCACCCCATACCTTAAAAAAGCCTCCCGTGAGCATCGATAATGAGAATCCTCTCTGTGTTAGCGTCGTGATTTGGCTCAAAATTCTACGGCGTGTATCCGCGCATCGTTTTCTTAGAAATTAATAAACCATGACATAAACGTCTTGGTGATCAACTAGTACCGCCATTCGCAACCTGTACGGTCGCGACCGATACGTGGGCCACAAGCGCCACATCGTGGTCCGTGGAGACCAGACTCAAGTTGGCCTCGTGGTGTTCATTGTATCGCAGGAATCCTGCATCTGATGCTTGAAAGCTCACTGGGTACTTTCTGCTCTAAGAATGAACATATATCTAAACCCGTAAAGGTTGAGAGCCTCTGAACTATTGCTCCCTGTCAAATTAGTTTTGGGGTGAACTCGCTTATTGCATAAATTCAAATGTCAAATGCATGAGATCACTGTGTTTCACCTCCTCTGGTCTTTATATTGTTTACGTTTCTGATATTGTGCAAATATTTTGCACAGCAAAACGTTGACATAATCACATCAAGATGAAGGGGTTTATTTACAGGGATTGACATTGAATTAGTAGATCTGTTTTCACTGCCCTTGTCTTGTATTTGCTTGCTTTTTTAACGCAAGACTCCCTTGGAATAGACACTTGTAGTCTGAATGGGTTTTCACCTGGTCATAAATAAAGATTGCTGTTTGTTAATGGTGGAATAGATTAATTCCATTAAACAATAAGTATTTTATGTAGCTCTGAAAACGCATGTAAGCCCTTGAGTCTTAAATGGCACAATTTGCTGACTTGGTTCGTTGCGTAAAGCGCGTGGTTTTAAGAAGCGAAGAGGGCAGTGATGGTGGGAATGGTGGCAGCGACGAGAGTGGTGGCGAGGACGGCGTGTGATGACTGTTTTTATTGAGATGACAAACAGCTGCACCGCTGCCCCAAACACAAGTAAATCATTTGGCTGCAGAGTTGCCTGGGATTGCCTTGCGGGTTTATACACTCGGCACTGTTTACATTTGTGCCAAGATGTTGCTGGGGGGACAAAATAAAGAGGACGGCGCTGTAAAGCATTTCCACTTTAAACATGAAGGCACCACGCAGTGTCCATGTGTCTCGGGCCCTCTCCGCGGCACACGTCTTCAGCGTCAAGCGCACATTAAACAATGCTTTGGTGGTTTTTGTTTGTTTTGTTTCGCTTTTTGTTGTTGTTGATGTTGTTGCTGTTGCTCACCTCCACCCTAGGCTGCTCCCGTTACTCAGTGGCCGAGAGAGAGCGGCCGAAACGGAGCATCGAGCGCAGAGGGAGCTGCGATCAGCTGGACGAGGTTCATCGACGGATAAGAAAGCGCCACAATGTGCTTCATTGTTCTATGTTTAAACAGAAAAAAAATAAGTGTGTGTATATTTTTTAGCATGGTCGACCAACCCCCCGACCCCCCCGCCCCCCCCCATAAAAACACATCCTCCTCTTCTTATTTTGCCTTCTCTTTATTTTTCTAAAGTATCGCTGCAATAAATACCAGTGGAGGAGGGCGTTGCAAGACTAAGGCGAGGCGATTTATAACGGTTCCTGACGATTGATCTGCTCGCACACCACCCTATAGTCTTCTCGACCCCGACATTGGCAACTTCATCATCGTGATCAGCAGCAGGCGTCACGGTTGAGGCAACGCGCGGCCGCACGCAGGAAGGCGGGCGCGAGGCCGCGGCCTCGTCGTCTGAACGACGGCCGCCCTTCACGATCGCTCTCTCTCTCCCCCAAACCAGCGCCCAAACGCTCCCCGTCTCCGCGCTGGGATTAATGAGTCTCCCCTCTCGAATCTCTCGCGGTTGCCTCGGATTTAAGACGGGCATTTTTCACGGACAGGCTTTCCTCCGGCGACCACCCCTCGCGAGGAAAGACGCGAGGAGGCATCCTTGACGCGGGTTCACCTGCGCTGGGGACCAAACGCGGTGGTGGATGGGAGCAGGCGAGCATCTTGCTCGCCCTG
>JAZEWT010000012.1:12410789-12424203 GCA_036362905.1 Mordacia mordax
GCTTAAGCGATGTGGATTTACACTGGAGGTCACTGGACGGGACTCTGACTCTGGCACCGTTTGACCTTTTTTTCTCTACAGTCGGCCACTGCCACCCGGGCGTGATTCAGGCAGCGCACAAACAAATGCTGCTGCTCAACACCAACTCGCGCTTTCTGCACGACCATATGGTCTGCTACGCCAAGCGGCTGACGGACACCCTGCCAGAGAAGCTCTCCGTCTGCTACTTCGTGAACTCGGGGTAGGTCAGTTACAGTCACCGACAAAACAGGACGGGACACAATCGGAGGAGCCCCGGGTTGGTGTGGTAGACACACACCTTGCCGCACGTCGATCAGGGTGCGCATGTGACTGAGGGTATTCCAACACCGCTGTCAATCACGCGGACAGCGACGGGTTCAAGGGCATGGCTCAGATGAGGGATCACGGCTCGAATAATGGGTTGCGTTGCATGCCAACCAAGTTGAGTTTGCTCTAAAAAATGTTAGGCTTTGTACAAGAACTTTTAGAAAATGTTGAATTTGCTGTAGTTATTTGTGACGGTGCTCTCTGCTGTACTCCCACCAGCGACAACAAAATTTAGGATAAGCGCACAATGTTTGCGACCTTCAAACCTTATCATTGTTTTTAGTTGCAATTTTTAATTACTTAAAAGCTACTATTATACTGAATACTACGGATAAGTATGCTATCAATCACGGCATTGTTTCTAGTTTATGAATAAGAGAAAATATATGCATTTTTCAATAAGTGATGCAACATGGTATCTTAGTATGCAAAGTCTATTAAATGCCATCGTAGTCGGCAATTACATGCAACGTAAGCCTTGGGTCTGTGTGCCGTGGGTCGCATGTAATCCCGTCAGCAGTCCGGTGACAGCCACACCGTGGCCAAGCGTTTGAAGTCCTCTCCATCCTCATTATCCTCCTCGCAAGGAGGTATCGTTTCCGTGTCGCTGTTCGAGATGAAACAGTCGTCAGTTTTTGTTCATTCGACATGGAAGGAGAGCGGGCGGCACGGTGGCCCAGTGGGTAGCGCTGTCGCCTCACAACAAGAAGGGCCCGGCTCCGAATCTCGGCTCGGGTGCCTTTCTGTGTGGAGTTTGCATGTTCTCCCCGTATCCGCATGGGTTTTCGCCGGGCACTTCGGTTTCCTCCCACAGTCCAAAAAAATGCTGCTCCATAGGATAATTGGCTTGCAGACTAAATTGCCCGCAGTGCCCGGTGATGGACTGGCGTCCCATCGTGGGTATATCCCTGCCTTGCGCCCTGTGTCTGCCGGGATAGGCTCCGGCTCACCACGACCCGGTACAGGACAAAGCGGTTTCTGAAAATGAGATGAGATATTTAAATGTGTATGTATTGATTATCTACATAGAACGGGTGGTGAAGACGTAGATTTCTCCTTGTTACAGAACTTTGAGTGTACTTGCCGACGTGTTTGAGTCACATGGAGAAAGAGTCAATGACCCCCCATAAAAGAGCAGCAGCGAATAAATGTCAGTACGTAAATAATATAAATATGTAACCACTATGAAATCTACTCGTGGATAATCGAGGGTTAAAAAGTACTGTTAAATGTTGGGACAGCACCATTCTTTACCAGTACACACGCGCTCGACTCCAACTGCCCACACCATCGCCTGCACAATCCACTCAAACTGCCCACACCATCGCCTGCACAATCCACTCAAACTGCCCACACCATCGCCTGCACAATCCACTCAAACTGCCCACCGGGCACTGCGGGCAATTCAGTCTGCAAGCCAATTAACCTATGCAGCAGCATGATTTTGGACTGTGGGAGGAAACCGGAGTGCCCGGCGAAAACCCACGCGGACACGGGGAGAGAACATGCAAACTCCACACAGAAAGGCACCCGAGCCCAGATTGGAACCCGGGCGCTTCTTGCTGTGGGGCGATAGCGCTACCCACTGGGCCACCGTGAGGCCCACATTTAAATTTCGTAATTTACAAACACTCAGTGTTTTTTGGCTCATCCGTGCCACCCCATGACCCCCAACGCTCGAGAAATGAAACCGGTTCCACGAACGATGTGGCGAGGCGGAGAGAAGACCCACGTTGATCCTCGTAACACGCGGCTGCTGTGCAACGGTTTTTAGGTCGGAGGCGAACGATCTGGCGCTGCGCCTCGCCAGACAGCACACGGGCCACGAGGACATCATCACCCTCGAGCAGTAAGAGGCGCAACAGTCGGTCTCGCACACGCGCACCACCGACAGGACCCAGTAATCTGAGAGCAGCAAACATTGGGCCGTAACATCTGCGCCTCGCAGAAACAAAGTTCTGCCCAAGGCGGTTCGATTTTTCACCTTGGGAACTGTTATGTGTGGAGTGTTGTGTACGCCGGATATTTTGCATACGTTTCCTCTGGGTTCTCCAGTTCCTTCACAAAACTATAAATGACTCCTTCAGTAATCGGCCGATAGCTTAATTTTTATGATGCAGTGTCCAGGAGGCTGGTGCCGGCTAATCACGTGGCTTGACTCCCCTTCACCTCCCCCCCCGCAGGTTGCCTCAGGCCTCTGAGTTGTTCTGTATTGGAGTGAATACCTTCACTATTGAATGATTATCGATGAAATCCATTTTTCTAGGTCAGGTTACATAAAAAAAAATAGTGTCGTTTAACCCTCCACCACCCGACACGGCCAATTAGTAAGGTTTGTTACGTGAATAGAACGTGACCAATTCCTTCACTGTCTCAGCACACCGGTGTGTGGGAGAGCGAACCCACAGTATTATATAGTGAGATACGACGTTTCGCTGATAGTTACAATCAGCATCATCAGGTACCCGCGCCAAACCTGGGCGAGCAGCTCGAATAACTGGTCCAGTTCTGGGTCCGTTTATTCAGGGACGTATGTAACATGCTGGGGCAGCATGTTACATACGTGTTTACAAGACAGGTTAATCAGATTCAGTCCGGTGTTTCGAATGACACGTGTTATTTGGACAAAGGGCAAGCAATGTCAGATTATCCTCGTCATGAATATGTAGCTGGTACGTTTATTGTTTGAGAATGCGTTTCCAAGCCGCACTTAATTTATAGCTATGTTCTTGTGGACATCTGCACATTAACATACCCACGCAAACCAGTCACTTTTGTCACTGCAAGATGACCTATCGGTGATAGAAGTGGCAAAGTGCGTTTCAGGTACGAGCCACAGTGCTATTGCCAGATAGCCCGCCGAGAGTACGAGATGAGACGCGTGAAACCACGAAGGCTACTGTGGTGAATACTTCTTGGTTACAGGCTGTGAAATCGTCGTGGGCAATGTGTGGCTCGTGGTCTCTTAGGTGACTCACCGGCAACCAGAACCAAACTGGACGCCTCTCGGGCTGAGAGGCCTCTGGGTGTGAGTTCTTGGGCGATCAGCCCAAGTCAAATTTAAACTGTGTGTTGACAGGGATTAACGGTGCACGTTTTCTCTACTGGTTTTTAATCTGAGGATACTTCTCGGCGTAACAAAGCAGGTGATCCTTCGGCTGTATCATATCATCATCACTGTGTTGCCAGTAAACTCCTGACTCAGCTAAACACTCGCTTGTGTCCAAAATGTACCTGTCTCAAAAGAATACTCCACGCAATTATTTCAAGCCATGCAAAAACAAAGTGACCCACAAAATCCTCCTATTCGCGCGAATTCAATACCTGTGTTTGATTTGCGAAGGCAAAAGCTTTGAACTCGATATCTAAGGAACATGACTTGCGGCTGAATCATTATCATCACAGCTGTTCTAACAGCCTGCAAGGCTGTTTTGGCCAACTGCGCCAGAGCACGTCTGGTACAGTACAACAATGTTGTGTGTGATCACAATGGGTATCATGTTCCAATACAACCAGATAACGTTCTTGTGGTTGAGTTGCGTGTAGCTCCCCAAAGTGTTTTCTGTTTGTTGCTCGGCGCGATGTCTGACGTTTCGCACAATGCGCTGGAAGAAGCTTCCAGGCCACAAAATGAAACGTCGGTCATTGTGTCGAGCAACACGCGCTACAAACGGTGCTGTAGCTCCATGTGCACGACTGGAAGCAATTTGTGGAGCGCTGCACATTTGTAGACATTCTCCGCTGCGTTTTGTAACATCAGTTATTAAGGGATACGGTTTGTCTCATGGCCTTGGGTCGCAGAGGCTAAAGTTATTCAGTCTGAACGATTATTAATTACACCGTGTTCGTTATGTATTTGTACAAGCACGAATAGCTCATTGGTGACAGCTCAATATATGTGTTTGTGGATGGAGGTTAATAATAATTCTGCTTGAAAATACGAGTCAGAACCAACTACAAATCAAATTCATTGACATGACTCACGTTTATCTTCAGCCCAGCCACCAATGACCTATTTATTCTCTATTTGCGATAGCGAGCGTATCGACGCGGCGCGTCACAAATCGAATTATTGCCGAAATCCAGAGTGCACACGCGTCTCCCCGCAGCGCCTACCACGGTCACGTGACATCGCTCATCGACATCAGCCCCTACAAGTTTGACCGCATGGGTCCCAACGCCAAGAAGGAGTGGGTGCACGTGGTGAGTCCGTGGCCACAAGTGTAGGGCCCTCTTCAAGCGGGCGAGGCCCCTCCGAGCATGCGGATCTTTGTTTTCACTGCATCCTTGTTCAATACGCCCAGCAGCTGTTGAGACATTTCACAAAGCATGTCATGAGAGAGAAGCCTCGGCACAGGGATAGCTCTGACCAACTTGGAAAAGATTTATAAATAGACAAGCTCGTTTGCAAGTGCTAGGTACATTGTTGAATTTAAATGTAGAGTTTATTAACCCATTGTTATAATGATTTTGATGTGTTCGTAATGGGTTATACAGTGTGGGTATTACTGTGTGGCCATTTTTTAGCCGTAGTTAATGTTGTTTAACGATCATACATTTTTTAAAATAATATACACAATCTTTGACCCAAAATAAGCTAATTATGAATCATGAATGGATTGTTATATTGCGGGATAGTTAGAGACTAGGTGCTACTAATCTGTCATATTTTGTTGCGATTAACTGCCGCCGCATCTCAATTGGCCGTAACAGAAACAGTGGGCGTTTTTATAAGTCCAAAACTAAAACAATGACATCGGTTTTTATTAAGCGTGCACATCTCAATGTGCGCTGCTGAGTGCTCCACAGAGTGGAGATAACAGCACCTGGGGGGAAGCTTGTAGCAGGAAACAGACCCTGCCAAAATGCCCAGCCCCCTTTTCATCTCTTCAGACAAATTTGCCACCGTTCCTTATGCCATAGACGTTTGCGACACTTCTAGAATCTCGTTTCATGGCTGGGCTTGCAGAGAAATGAATCCCGGGTACAGTGTGGTACTATGAATAGACTGCTGCCCGTTTCACATGACCGACACAGTGATGTCCATCACGAAGGTACGCGTGCACATGCGCTCACACCGTTGCCCACTCACGCACAGGCGGCAAACGAGCGATGTGAGGACGCATTGCTTTGCCGCGCCATGAACCATAATCAATCGACTGCTGGATGAAGGCCTTTCGAAGTTATTGCCATTCTCGTGACGTCCTCCCCGAGCCTACTTACTTTTTCAGCGTGGTCGCTGTGAATTACGGTGTATGTGAATGTCTTGTATTCTAACACATTTTCTGGCAGGAATGCAATCACAGGAAGTACTGTCTTTATGCCGCCTACTTTAGGTAATAGCAACCGCACCTTTTCCCAATTGGAAAGCAGAAGCGACTACTAAACCCAGCAGAGGCGACGACTAAATCCCTAACACAGGAGTTCTCAATGGGTGGCGCGGTGGCCCAGTGGTTAGCGCTGTCGCCTCACAGCAAGAAGGTCCCGGGTTCGAATCTCTCGGCTCGGGTGCCTTTCTGTGTGGAGTTTGCATGCTCTCCCCGTGTCCGCGTGGGTTTTCGCCGGGCACTCCGGTTTTCTCCCACAGTCCAAAAAGCATGCTGCTACATAGGTTAATTGGCTCGCAGGTTAAATTGCCCCGCAGTGCCCGACGATGGACTGGCGTCCCATCGTCGGTATATCCTTGCCTTGCGCCCTGTGTCTGCCGGGATAGGCTCCGGCTCACCGTGACCCTATATAGGATTAAGCGGTTTTCAGACAATGAGATGAGGAGTTCTCAATCTTTTTCACCTCCAGGCCCACGTGGCCCACTCAGGTATGGTCTTCACGGACCACTGGGTGGCACTGACGGCCCGCCGATGGGTCCTGACCTGTTGAGAATATTATATCTCCAAAGTTACGTGAAGCACACTAACCGGCTCGCGACATGACAACATGTACACGCCAGGCATCCATCCCGGATACATATCGAGGCAAATACCGGGAGGACACCGCAGATCCCGGCACGGCTTATGCCAACGACGTCAAAGAGCTGGTGGACCGGGCCGACGAGAAGGGACGCAAGGTACGAGCTGTCGCGCTCAGCCGTGATCGCCACCATTTGGCTGCGTCAAGAAACGTGGCGCAACGACGCTGCGTTGTTTTTCGCGGTTGTGCGGTTTTATTATTATGATTATTATCATTTATAAATAATTGTTACTTATCAGGCTCCCCGAACCAGGGCAACTCACATCATTATAGAGGTGTGAGGAAACCACAGAGACGCGAGGGGAAGGCAGCCATGCATTCAGCCGGCGCCAACATTTGCCAGACGCTGCATACCCCGGCCGACAGAGATTGCAAGATGGTGTTAATGCCGAGGATGTGATGCCAGCCAGTACATCGCAGGGCACACTTTTCGGGGCAATTTACTCAGCGGGCCACATAGCCTCGGTCGGAGCGTGTCTTTGGACAGTACGAGCTCTCCGATGGCTTTTTCGGTTCCTACCGTGTTTCATTCGGAAAGCTGTCCTGGCGTTTCTGAAGAGGCAGTCAGCAACGCTGAGCGAAGGTCGTGCCAATCAACGCGCGGCGCAGTAACACAATGTACACGTGGCAGTGGCCGGAGGTTGTCTCAAACGTGTCCTGGCTGGAGCGCGTCAGTGCTGTGTAGCCACAATTAGAACGCTCACAATAATGAGGCTCCTACTTATCCTAACCCATAAGCCAACGACGCCCGCACTGCGATGTTTTTGCAACCTTTAATGCGAGGCGTTAATTGACACTCAGACCCATAATAAGCAACAGTATAAGGTTACGACCTTTATCCATCGAGAGAAGAGGAAAAGCGAGGCGTAATACAAGTAAAGTTCAAACAATGTAAAATGTTAAACGGGAGCTAGAGGACTCCACGGGTAAGCATATTATTTTCATAGTCAAACATTGATGCCATCATTCTTTGCTGGGAATTCGCAATCAGTGACATTTGCAAAGAGTGACCTGATTGACCGTGATCTCAAAAAAACATCTTCGCCAAATATTAATTCAGCTGCTTGGCACATCAGGCACGTTACCGTTCACTTGTTAATTGACTCCGATTCTTTACAGTTCAAGTGTGATCATTGGACCATAGATCGTTTGTGAAAGGAAAGAAAAATTAGTCGAAGCTGTAAGCAATGCCGCGTGTGCTTATATCTGTAGTGTGCTTGGAGCTCTCAACCTTTCGTACCTCAAGGCCCATTTCAACCACGTGGGTCTGGTCTCCACGGAAAACTAGGTGGCGCCACTGGCGGAGCGTGACCCACGGGGATTACACCATGACTGTTCTTATCTACTATAGTATGTAAATACAAATACTCAGTGTAATATTAACGTGAATGCTCATTTTGTCGTTTCGCATGGTTCATAAGAATCGTTTTTGCTGCATTCTTAAAAGGGTCCCGCGATGCGGTGGCGCAGTGAGTAGCGCTCTCGCCTCACAGCAAGATGCCCCCGGGTTCAATTCCCGGCCCGGGTGTCTTTCTGTGTGGAGTTTGCGTGTTCTTTCCGTGCCCGCGTGAGTTTTTGCCGGGTACTCCGGTTTCCTGCCACCATCCGAAGACACGCTGCTGCCTTCTGAGTAAATTCCTGCTGTTGCTGGCCTGCTGAGTCAATTGCCTCAAAAAGTGGGCCTTGCCATGTACTGGCGTCACATCCTGGGTATTCCCTTACCTTGCGCCCTCTGTCGGCCAGGATAGGCTCCAGCCCCTGCGATGCTCTACATGATTAAGCGGGTATTGATAATGAAGGACTTAATTAAAAGTGTCCATTCAGATGTATTTTAGAATCTCAGCAGTGCAGTAAAATCCATTGTTGTACTGTACCATGTTTCCTACATATGTGTTGATATAAGCTTTCATGCCTCAATATATGAGAATTGCTCTCAAAAGCATGGGCGGCACGGTGGCGCAGTGAGTAGCACTGCCGCCTCACAGCTGAAAGACCCTCGTTTGAATCCCTGCTCGGGTGCCTTTCTGTGTGGAGTTTGCGCATTCTCTCCCCGTGTCCGCGTGGGTTTTCGCCAGATTTAATCGATTTGCTCCCACCGTTCAAAGACACTCTGCTGCCCAGATTAATTGTCTCAACTAAATTATCCCGGGTGTCCTCGGATGTCGTAACTTGCTTACCCCCCTCCCCCTCCTCACCTCCTCACTGGACAACTGTTTGAAAGAGCTACAGCGCTTCCAGCTTTAATAATAGTGAAAAACTGAGAGCAATTCTCAAAAACGATGTCGAGTTCTCGGTGTTTTTCCCGAGGGCAGTACGCGGCGGCGGCGGCGGCGGCCGCGGCCGCGGCGCAGTGTTGCCTCGCGTCGCCAAGTGCCGTGTTGTGTCTCCACCGTAGATCGCCGCGTTTGTGGCCGAGTCCATGCAGAGTTGCGGGGGACAAATAATCCCCCCACCCGGATATTTCAAGCAGGTCGCTGAGTATGTCGCATGCCGACTCAGAAAACCTACTGCGCAAACGTGTACACGCATTTGCCACGACAAACGTACATTCGTAACTGATGAGGGTTTTCACGGCTCAATGCATGATTGCTCGATCGCTTTCCACAGTTGTCCTTTTGATGGCTGCTTTGGTAAGCTTTAATGATTGTTTTGCTTTGGTAAGCAATCCGCAAAGTTACATTTAATTTTTTACGGTTCAACCTTTCAAAGGCTTTTTTTACCCTGCCCTCTGCCCTGCTCACACTGATTTTGGCTCGTGAGCTGATGTTTTTTGTCTATTTTTTGGAATATTCTAAATGTTTTAACTTTTAAATTTTATTTGAGCAGTGTGTGATGTATAGTAACTACGGTCTTAACTGTTGCTGCTCCTGCTGCTGCTGCTGTGGCCCCATATAAATCCAGTGGTCGCGATACTAATGATCGTTTCAGAAATGAAACTTTCATAAATTGTTCAACCCGGAATTTGTTGTAATGTTAACACTTTTCAAACTAACCAAAGTAAATAGCAATTCCAAAGTTGGACTTCATGTATTGTTCCAACATAAAACGTAACTGAGATGTATTAAAAATAACCAATAACTCGAAAGAAGTAACGTTTTTTCAGCTCGTAAAGTGAATAAACGTCCCTGAAGACGAATAAATGCGTGTTTCGAATTTCAATTCGCTAATGGAATGCTGTCCCAGGGTTTAGCAACGATCCTGGGTGCACCCCCCCTTCCTCAACCCGCAAGGACCAGCATGATGAAGTATGGTCAAAGTCTTCTCTTGACCAACCCAACATAGGGAGGCCTTCATCCAATACTGGATTGATCGTGAGGCGAACATTTTGCATGATAGTTAAACTACCAGATTGTATTAGCGTGCTGCACAGCATGCGATTACTTACGGTTAATTAGAGCCAATTTATTGACTCTCATTGCGATTGTTAGCAATAGAAGCAGCCGTGGTCATGTTCAGTCCCAACAACTGATAGTGAGTCGAGATTGACAGCCACCTTACTGCTGTTTCTCCTCCCTCTCGCTGGAGATAAATGTTCACAATCTTCGTTGCTTTCTTCAGGCTTTGCTTTTGCCGCAGCTATCAGCATTTTTACGCCTTGCTTGAGTCAGTATGTAGTTTCCTCTTCATAGCTGTTCTTTCGGCGAAGCTGTCTCTCGATACTGATGCATTTGTTTGAATTTACTAAAATCAATTCACAATTGCTTTGCTTGAAAATTGACAGTAATTGCCAACGTGTAACACAAATGGTAAAAACTGCTAATCTGACACATCACTCTTCATTAAATACCTATTGTCAAACTATAGCCATTAAACTATGGCCATATCCAGCAACTTAGCGACCCGCGTGTGGATGTCTACGCATTGTGTGTCGTCATCCTCCACCCGACCGCCCGACCCCCGTCCCACAGCCACGTTCATCGCGCCGGAGGCCTCTTCATCGCCGACGAGGTGCAGGTCGGTTTCGGCCGCGTCGGCAGCCACTTCTGGGCCTTCCAGCTCCAAGGGGAGGATTTTGTGCCTGACATCGTGACCATGGGCAAGCCCATTGGCAACGGCCACCCCATATCGTGCGTCGTCACCACCCGCGAGGTGGCCGAGAGCTTCAGAGCCAGCGGCGTCGAGTACTTCAACACCGTGAGTTCCGCGGGGCAGGGCGAGCACCCTCGTGTAGCCACTGTGTACGGTTGGGCGCCAGAGGATGGTGGCCCGTGATGATGCTCCTATGCGATGTGTGGGCTTGCTGTTAGCTAACGCAGGCTCCCGGCGTGGAGATTGCGTTTGTTATGCTTGGGATCTGAAACTGCGGCTATATATGAAATTGGACAGAGCATACTTAAAGATGGGCGGCGCGGTGGCCCAGTGGTTAGCGCTGTCGCCTCACAGCAAGAAGGTCCCGGGTTCGAATCTCTCGGCTCGGGTGCCTTTCTGTGTGGAGTTTGCATGCTCTCCCCGTGTCCGTGTGGGTTTTCGCCGGGCACTCCGGTTTCCTCCCACAGTCCAAACAGCATGCTGCTACATAGGTTAATTGGCTCGCAGGCTAAATTGCCCCGCAGTGCCCGGCGATGGACTGGCGTCCCATCGTCGGTATATCCTTGCCTTGCGCCCTGTGTCTGCCGGAATAGGCTCCGGCTTCACCGTGACCCTGTATAGGACTAAGCGGTTTCAGACAATGAGATGAGATGAGACATACTTAAAGATCTCCTGACGTCATTGGATAAGAGAAAGCCAACGGGTGCTGACCTCATGGACCGAAATGAAAAAGTTAATGCAAATAGCTAAATTTAGATTACACATTGCCCCTCCTACTGGCAGACCAATGCCTGTTTGTTGATTAGGAGCTGTCACCTTATGTCCACCACCGAGACAGCTGCCACTGGGAGTGTATTTGAAAATGTGTTGCCGAGCTGTGATGTTAAGTTATCTGAGCTGGTCCTGAATTAAATGGCGCTATTTCATAGGAAGTACATATCGTGATAACTACCTCATGCTTTTTCAAGTGCAGCCACTGTCAAAAAAAACCCTGGTGAGACGAGTTCAACCAACATTTGGGAAAATATATCAGTCAGCTCATGTTATCGCGTGTGACTGGAAAACATTTTGTACTTTTTCGTGGTAATTTTTTGGCAGTTTGGTGGCAACCCAGTGTCATGCGCCATCGCCCTCTCGGTGCTGGACATCATAGAGATGGAGAATCTGCGGGAAAACGCCGTGTCCACTGGACGCTATCTCTTGGAGCTGCTCAACGAGTTGAAGACGAGACACGAGATCATCGGGGATATCAGGTGCAAATGAATGCCAGAGGGCGGCGCGGTGGCCCAGTGGTTAGCGCTGTCGCCTCACAGCAAGAAGGTCCCGGGTTCGAATCCCTCGGCTGGGGCGCCTTTCTGTGTGGAGTTTGCATGCTCTCCCCGTGTCCGCGTGGGTTTCCGCCGGGCACTCCGGTTTCCTCCCACAGTCCAAAAAGTATGCTGCTACATACGTTAATTGGCTCGCAGGCTAAATTTCCCCGCAGTGCCCGGCGATGGACTGGCGTCCCATCGTCGGTATATCCTTGCCTTGCGCCCTGTGTCTGCCGGGATAGGCTCCGGCTCACCGTGACCCTATATAAGACTAAGCGGTTTCAGACAATGAGATGAGATGAATGCCAGAGCAGCGAGGCCTCGTACACTGACCTCCGTTGGAGTGTAGGGTCTAATAAAAAATAATTAAAATACTGAAGGTGGATTAATTAATGACTGAAACGGGGGTGTGGGGTGGGGGAGTGGAGCAATAGTGCACTAGTGCTGATTTCCCACAGAGCAGTTTCTTATGGGAAGCTGTGTGGCTTGGGTGCGACCGACTGGCAACAAAGGCGCTATTGCCACTACATTCTGGTTGCTCAATTAATGAATTCAACCTGCATACATTGGTCTTTTAAACCCGGAGCCACGGGCTACCACTAACCACTGACCGTTGCTGCTCACATGGTGACTTTTAGAAGCTTTGCTGTACGGTGCACCACTCTGCTGTCGCTATATGGTGACCGTCACGTTACCTGGGTTTCTCCGCAGGGGGCGAGGACTCTTTGTCGGTGTAGACCTGGTGAAGGACAGGAAGTCAAGGGAAGCAGCCACCAAAGAGGCTGAGCATATAATCTACAGGCAAGCAGACGACCCTCCCTTTCGTGTTCATCGTCAGTCATGCGTGGGCTCCTGGTTGTATCTTAACGCGTACCTCGTGCGTCCAATCGATTTCCGCTTCAGTGAAAGTCACGCATTTGCATGGTCATGGTTACATTTGACTCACTTCGTTTTGCTTGTTTTTAAACGGGAAGGCACTGCTGCCTCTTACACTCTAGCTGGTGAGTGTTGCTCTTAGTGTCCTCACTGTCAGTTGTGCCCAGCAGAATCATGCTGTAAAGCACTCTGATGTTGCCACGGATTCGGGCTAATTTATTCAACTCGCGCACACTTTTATATACACACACACACGTATGCACACCTAAAATGGACTGTGTGTACAGATACATAGCAATGCATCTAAATGACTTAACACATGCATTAGTTAATTTACGCCACATACACACGAAGACAAACAGAGGATCGATCATGCATGAATATAAAATGGTGGCCCCGATGGATACAATTGAGGTGCATTCTCTGGCAAGCGGCGCCACGTAATAATAGTGCAGGCATAGCTGCCTGCGCAAACGCCAGGTTGAGGAGAGCGGAAAGTCAAGAATAGCCAACTCACGTGGTGTGGGATCATCGCCTTGCTGTTGAGAGAAGTTGAGGTGAGCTGCTTCAAACGAGTGAAGAAGGCACGTGAGTTGAGATCATGTGTTGATGAACAGAGGGCCGAGGACAACCGGTCGCCGGGGACTAAGTATAAGAGGACACATTGAGACACTGGGGGACAAACACCAGCGGGAAACACGGAGGAGACACTGAGGAAAGACGGGAGGAGACACCGCGATGACAGAGAGGAAATAAGAGTCTGAGTTTAACAGAGCGCTTGCTACAAATCAATAGAAAGTTCCTGTGAGAAGATTGCTTGGCAAAGTTACGTGAGAACCACACACGGCTCATCATTACAGCAGGGTGAGCGACAGGAAATCCAC
>JAZEWT010000012.1:12424226-12434381 GCA_036362905.1 Mordacia mordax
GAAAGGGAACCCGAGACTACTTATGGAAGCCGCAATGGCAATGCCGACACCTCTGAGTGGACGCGACGGAGATGCGACGCAGAGACAGGTTGACCGTCACGTCTGCGGTAAATGAGGGCATTATGCTGGCACCGGCGCACGGCTCCACTGGGAACACAAGGGACCCAGGTTAGCAGGTGTGCTGCTCGACAGTGACCAGGATAATATCAGAGAGTTATTGTCTGTGATTGACAGGAGATCTCCCCCATCAGCCCGTAAGACTGTTGGAAGTAGTTCGCGACATTGTTGCAGATGCTATGGTTGAAAGAACTGTATTTTAATGTTGGATATGTTTTTAGTGCTTGGTGATTTGCAACATGTTTTTGAGGGTTTGTAATGGTTCGCTGGTCCACGTTGGGGGCGTTGTTGTTGTTACTGGCGGTGGCAGTGATGACCATCTGATGTTTCGTCGATCAGGTTGAAAGAGGAGCACGTGCTGCTGAGTGCTGATGGACCTTACGGCAACGTCCTCAAGTTCAAACCGCCCATGTGCTTCAGCCGAGACGACGCAAAGTTCGCTGTGAAGAAGATCGACCAGATCCTCATGGGTAACCTCGCGCGATCGGCACCCAACCATTGCACGCAGTCAGTGAGAATTGCCCTGAAGAGCTGCTCTATTCGGGATAGCCGTGTCGAGCGTTCTGCCTCTCACCATGTTGGAGGCATCATCAGGCTTGTGAATAAAAAACGCTCGACATGCTTATCCCGAAAGAGCAGCTGTGAAAATCGCTGCCAGAGTACTCCGCGCTGGAACATCACCATGACTATCGTGAGTTTATAATGGTCTCATTCTAGTCGTCAATATCTGCACCATATCAAGAAACACATTGCGTAAAATTTCCCTCCGCACTTAATGCGGTTAGTTTCCATCTTTTAGCATTTAAATATCACTGTGACCGTCACATATGACGAACATTCGTCTCACATACCATCTATTGATCAGAAGTCACTTGTAGGGATCTCAGGAGATTGCTCTCTAATGTTCACTACCATGTGTTATTTTCCAATAATTATAATTTAAACTCATTAGTTGCTTCTTACAATGTCTCAAGGCACACTGCATAAAAAGGACAAATGTAATTAAAAACAAGAACAAGTGGTAAATAAGAGCCAAAGAGGAACAAAGCCAATTCGAAGAAAGATTTTTTTCAACAACTGTATTTTTATAGCCCGATCTGCAATCGTGAGTTACGGATTGGGGGGGGGGGTGGAGGAAGTCACCAGTAGCAAGTTCTAGTTTCACAATCGAAGGTGGGGGGCTCCAGTTGGGAATTGTACAATTGTGGGGTCACCACAGTAAGTGACCCATCACCTCAAGAGGCATACGTGGAATGGTTCGATCAGCAGACCTTGAAAAGCGATGACAACCAGCTCTTTGTAAGACTTTATATATGAGAAAACATCATCTTAAATTACACTCGTCTACAAAAAAGGAATCAACGCAATAATGCCACAATAACTACGTCTACGTTTCACAGGTGTTATCCTCAAATGTTAGACGTTTATTACAGCAGAAAATACCAGTGAACTTGCAAGTTCTAGATGCGGGATTCCTGTGCTGCAGCAAACGTTCTAATTGATCAACACAACGACCGAGCTGACATGCCGTCCCCTCTAGTTCAATGTAAAACTGCCTCAGCTGTCTTTGCGATAAAACTCGTATTGGTTCAGCCTCTCAAGCAAGGCTTTGCAACCTGCCTGTCGTGTCGCATTCATTTTGCATGCCACTAGAGGGCGTCTCGGCCACACATTTGGCAGTGACAACACTGTGGTATGCCTGGCGATGGACTGGCGTCCCGTCGTCGGGTGTATTCCTGCCTTACGCCCTGTGTTTCCGGGATAGGCTCCGGCTCACCGTGACCCTGTATAGAATTAAGCGGTTTCAGATAATGAGATGAGATGACAACACTGTGGTACAGAGCAATGTCAATCCGACTACACAAACCACAGCAGCGTGCGTCTGAAGCCGTACGTCAACGATTAACATTGCCAATGATTTATCCGACATTTCTGTTCTAAATGGTCCGCGGTATTGCGCAAGGCGGCAGAATACCCAGTATGTGATGCCAGTACATCGCAGGGCACACGTTTTTCGGGCAATTTCCGCAGCAGGCAATTTGATGGTGGGGGGGAAACCGGAGTACCCGGCGAAAATCTACGCGGGCACGGGGAGAGAGAGAACACGCCAACGCCACACAGAAAGGCACCCGAGCCGGGAATCGAACCCGGGTACTTCTTGCTGTGAGGCGACAGCACCACTCGCCGCGTCACCGAGCCACTCCTGGGATGAGCAGCTCTCCAATGTTTTTGTTTCGCATCCTGTGGCTCGAGTGACAGGCAACGTTGCGACCCTCATGGTGAAGGCGTCTTTGATAACTGGAGAAGCCGATTAACAATATCCTGTCCCTGACTTCACCCTGTGCCATCTCCTTCGCTCCAATACTGACCAAGGTCGTGTAATATATTGACAAAACCCTCACAAAGTGGGCAGGCTGTGAATTAACAACAACGATTACTTAATCGTAACAACTGAAGAGCAAGTGGTGACTACATTTCCTTTTTAATGTTGTTGACGTCCGCAGAGATTGCACAAGCAGGGAAAGTGGCAACTGTCAAGTCCCTCAATAACCTAAAGATGGATTCTCTTCAAGCTCAGGTATTTCATTACTCAAATTGTAATGATGTAGGTTTTCACGGCTCGATGCATGATGATTGCTTCGAAAAGCTGCTCTCTCGGGACAGCCGCGTCGATGGCTCTCTCTCCTCTCCTCGCGACGTTTCGCCTCACACGTTGGAGGCATCCTCAGGCCGCGTGAGATGCCCACTCTGTTCTGTTTGTGTTTTCCCTCGTAACGCCACCATTCTCTGTTTTCTTGTCCTAGGCATCAATGCCAGTCCATGAAAATGGATCGCACTGATGGGGAGGAGCTTGGTGTGTATCACACGTTTTGTAAACATATCATAACGCCTTGCTGCGTGGAGTTTGCGTGTTCTGTCTCTCTCGCCGTGGCCGCGTGGGTTTTTCACCGCATACTCCGGTTTCCTCCCACCGTCCAAAGACACGCTGCTGTCTTGGGGTCATTGGCCTGCTGAGTAAATTACCCCAAAAAGTGTGTGCAGCGATGTACTGGCATCATCTCATTATCTGAAACCGCTGAATCCTGTACAGGGTCACGGTGAAGCCGGAGCCTATCCCGGAAACATAGGGCGTAAGGCAGGAATACACCCGACGACGGGACGCCGGTCCATCGCCGGGCATTGCGGGACAATTTTAGTCTGCGAGCCAATCAACCTATCCAGGAGCATGCTTTTGGACTGTGGGAGGAAACCGGAGTACCCGGCGTAAACCCACGCGGACACGGGGAGAGCATGCAAACTCCACACAGAAAGGCACCCGAGCCGAGAGATTCGAACCCGGGACCTTCTTGCTGTGAGGCGTCAGCGCTAACCACTGGGCCACCGCGCCGCCCGTACTGGCATCACATCCTGTGTATTCCCACCACCTTGCGCCCTCTGTCGGCAGAGATAGGCTCTGCCCCCCGCCCCCACCCCCCCCCCCCGGCGATCCTGTACAGGATTAAGCGGGTATTGATAATGAATGAATGAATAATAACATTTGTGTAATGATGTAGGTTTTCACGGCTCGATGCATGATGATTGCTTCGAAAAGCTGCTCTCTCGGGACAGCCGCGTCAATCGCTCCCTCTCCTCCGATCGCAGCGTTTCACCTCACACGTTAGAGGCGTCCTCAGGCGCTTTGTGCCTTTGTCGCGTGTGACTCCTGTTTTTATGTAGGCACTATGTATATGTTAAGTCTCTTCTATAGCGTTCATTTATTCCAGGAACAATGGACGAAGGTCGAGGTCTATATGAAAGAGTTCCATTCTCTTGTTCACATGCCGGAATCACATTAACCTAATCCTTTTCTGCCTGTGACTCACCTCTTAGTGTATATCTCATGAAAGCATACCCAGATCTTTAAACACTTGATGATTCTCTTCTGATGTCCGCATTTCAGGCTCTATATATGTGCACTACTGACTTCAATAACTGGCCCTCAGATTTGGCTGAGCTTTATTCTCATTTCTTGTTTGCGGTTCATAGTCTTTTCTGTCTTGTGAATCTCTGTTGCTTCACGAATTAATTTTGGACCTTTGTGGCAGATGGCTGCTAGTCTCTCATCTTGTCAAAATCGATGTTGTGTTGTTTGTCTACACTGTGTGTGGGAGAGGGAGCGATCGACGCGGCAGTCCCGAGAGAGCAGCTTGTCGAAGCGATCATCAATAATATTTGTATATCTAAAGCGCCTTTCACCCAAAGGTCACAAAACGCTACTTAACATTTTTCAGAGCTCACATTTTTTCAAAAATGTCAAATTTAATTGAGCTCACTGCCATCCTGACAGGTTATTGTATAAGGCTCATTGTGTTTGTCATCTCTCATAAGCATTGCTGCTATTCACAGTAGTCCATATTGGGCAGCGGGATGACACGCAGCGGTAACATCCGCACCTCACAGAAAGACGATCCTGCTTGAGGTGATTCCTTCCCTGCCTCTGTCGCCTTTCTGTGTTGAATTCGTGTGCTTCTTCCCCTGTTCTGCGTGGCTCTCCCCCAGGTTCTTTGGTTTCCTCCCACAACTAAGATACACTCACATATTAATTGACCGAGAACTTCACAATATAGGGCGGCGCGGTGGCCCAGTGGTTAGCACTGTCGCCTCACAGCAAGAAGGTCCCGGGTTCGAATCTCTCGGCTCGGGTGCCTTTCTGTGTGGAGTTTGCATGCTCTCCCCGTGTCCGCGTGGGTTTTCGCCGGGCACTCCGGTTTCCCTCCCACAGTCCAAAAAGCATGCTGCTACATAGGTTGATTGGCTCGCAGGCTAAATTGCCCCGCAGTGCCCGGCGATGGACTGGCGTCCCATCGTCGGTATATCCTTGCCTTGCGCCCTGTGTCTGCTGGGATAGGCTGCGGCTTCACCGTGACCCTGTATAGGACTGAGCGGTTTCAGACAATGAGATGAGATGAGGCTTCACAATATATAGGACGCAGTGTCTGGCGGTTTCGTGCCGGTTAACCACGTGGCTTCCTCCCTCCCATCAATATTTGCTAAAGGAACCTCTGGGTGAAAGGCGTTATATGAACGGACAAATTATTGGTATTACTATGCCAGGATAATTGTTGTCACGGTGTAACGCAACGTTGTTTTGTGGTTGTGATTGCCAAGCTTTGGTTTTCAGCCATAATAGCAGCATAACGTCAGCTTTGAAAAGGGCACATGCGTCTGTAAGAAGAAGAAAAGCCCGCAAAGGCCACGAATGTCTAACTTGTCAAAGTTTAATTCGAAAGGGGTCAGGAAAAGGGATGTGCTATATATGCACGCACAGATAAACATACAGCAATAACATGTCTTGTTCACATCACTGCTGAGAGAAGAGTGTCCACTAGAGAGAGTGATATAGAGCTCCCGCAAGAGCCTTCAGTAGAGGGCCCCTGTGGCTTTAGTCGAAAGCCTTTTCTGACTAGTAAAGGGCCCTTATAGCTTTAGCTCTAGAGAGCCTTTCTAGAGGTATGTATTCCACATTTACACACGTGTTCCCCCATTGCACATTGCGCATTACTTGTAGACGTGCGCGCGTCGAACTGCACTTCAGGTCGTGCACACAAATTCGCGAGCGCTCACTCTGTTGCCCTTCTGCGGTAGATGAGCGTGCTTGATCGGAAACGTTCCCTATTTCTCACGACCACACGGCACAGGATCAGGACTCGACTGGAGGTAGCTGGCCACGTGGACGAAAGGTCGGCGATGCAAGGCTTCCTGATGACAAAGATCCCCACATACTGCTTTCAACAGACCGTTGGGGCAAGTGATGTTAACGAACACTGATTATGATCTCTCACACACACACACGCACACATAATTACGCTCTTCAGCACACGCATCTGGCGTGTTAAAATGCGACGTTAACACAGACAGTCGGCGGATGACACCACTGTTGCCTGTAACAACTTAGTGCAGGAGTTCTAAACCTGCGACGTTAACACAGACAGTCGGCGGATGACACCACTGTTGCCTGTAACAACTTAGTGCAGGAGTTCTAAACCTCGTGCAGCCGAGAGCCCCCCCTTGGCCCTCGTGGGTCTGGTCTTCACGGACCACTGGGTAGCGCTCGCAGTCCATTGATCCACCGATCGAGCAGTGTAATGAAAATGGACTTTCAAATTGCATTATGTAGTGCAAACAAATATTGTCGTTAACTATAATAGGATTTGACGTGTGAAATGTGTAATTGTGTGGCCACTGAACACTTCGGAGTTTTTTTTCTTGGTTATAAATAACACGTGAATGTATTAATCAGGTATGACACTAAGTCTGTACATCAGGTTTCTCAAGCTATACTTTTTACGCTCAGAGTGCACATTGTACTGATGAAGGTTTTTAAGTCTCAATGTATGAGAATTGCTCGCTGCAGCTGCTCATTCGGGGTAGCCGCTTTGAGTGTGCCTCCTCTCTCGTGACATTTTGCCTCCCACGGTCAGGTGTTCTGGTGATGCCTCCAATGAGGGAGACAAAACGTCACGGCTATGCTAGCGGAATATATATGTGGTGCATGCAAGGAAAATGTGTTAGTGAATATATCTTTATTGAAAATGGAGCAACAAACACGAGAGACTTTTGCTAAAAGCTTCTCCAAATGGTGACAGTTGTGTTACATATGGCTAAGATGTATAGCAATCTCATCTCTCATCTCATCTCATTGTCAGAAACCACTTAGTCCTGTACAGGGTGACGGTGAACCAGAGCATATCCCGGCAGACAGAGGGCGCAAGGCAGAGATATGCCCACGATAGGACGCCAGTCCATCAACGGGCACTGCGGGCAATTTAGTCTGCAAGCCAATTAACCTATGCAGCAGCATGTTTTTTGGACTGTGGGAGGAAACCGGATTGCCCGGCGAAAACCCACGCGGACACGGGGAGAACATGTAAACTCCACACAGAAAGGCTCCTCTAGCCGAGATTCGAACTCGGGATTTCTTGCTGTGAGGCGACAGCGCTACTCACTGGGCCACCGTGTCGCCCGTATATTAATCTAAAAAAACTGTAATTTAACTCGTACATATATATCAACAGTATCAACAATATATGGTGGCAGGGTGGCACAGTGGTAACATCTGCGTCTAACAGAAAGAAAGTCTTGTCCGGGGCAGTTCGATTCCTGCCTTGGGCGCCTTTCTGTGTGGAGTTTGTGTGTTCTTCCCCTGTTCTTCGTGGGTTTCTTCCGAGTTTTCCGGTTTCCTCCCACGGGCAAAAAAAGTATAAAATAATTAATTGATTGCCTTGTAACGTAATATACAAAACGCAGTGTCTGGCAAATGTTGGTGACAGCTGACTGCACGGCTGCCTTCCCCTGCCTCACTGTAATGATGTAGGTCGCTCTGGACAAGGGCGTCTGCTAAAAATAATAATATAATTATAATAGTTTAATGTAAGGCTCTCTGATATTGGAGTCTGAAGGCTCGTTGGGGGCTTTACAGCTAAATAACCGGATTGTTTGTTTACCATCCTGATACCAGCATTAGGCTCTTAGACAGAAGGTCTCGAAGCCAAAATTGCAGTTTGCACCAGCACATGACCTAATTCCATTGCTCCATCTCAGCAGTGGACATCCTCTTCCGCGTGTTGAGTAATGTGCGATACTCTTTAGAGCGTAATGATGTTCGAGTAAGTACAAAAACGCAGATTACAAATTCCGCAAATTCAACCAATGTACTCAACGCTGATTATTTTGGGAATGTAAATGCTTTCGCATGTAAACAAGTGGAATGCTATTATGATTGTGGACAATTTACCTCAAGAAAATCTTTGCAAATAAGCTAATGTGTAATATTAAAATATGTTTTTGCTATGCATACGTTTTGCCAGTAGAAGAGGCTTTACCTGTTTTCTGACAACAGTAGTTTTAAGCTCTTAAAAACACCAAATAGACACTTTTCCTAAAATGTCAAGTTTCCCAAAAAACCACGCACGTTTGTTGAAAAAAAATGCAAACAATATGCTTTGATAATGTATGCATTGTCCTTGAAAGTGATTAGCCCACACCAGAGAAAACTTCCTTTATAGTCTGGTCTTTGTGCTCACCAGATGTTTCCCAAATGTAATGAGCTCTGAACAACGCAATGTCAATGCCTCAATAGTTCAGGAAGAGCAATTTAAGCTATCGGTACTTTTTCACAGTGGAGACGTGTACTTTACGAAAGGCATCGATTTTTTTAAGATCTTAAAACTGTTTTATTGCCGGAAAAGCCTCTTCTGTTTTTAATAAATATGTTTTTTGTTTTGTCATATAGTTTATCAACTTAATTAGAATACGATATTATATTAACAACCAATTGAAAATTTGTCGTGTCGATATGCTCAGCGACATTAAGAAATGCATAATATTACTGCAATAAGGGAATGTGTAATGTTTGACAAACTTCAATAAGGTTTGAGTATAAACACTGTTTTAATGGTTTATTGTAAACCAGCACTACTGCTAATATATGCATATCAACAATTGTTGAATTTCATTATTTTAATCGATTAGTTTTATATAATAACTGATTCATACAATTTAAAGAGTCTGTTTAAAGGTGCGTGACACACCTCAGCACACGCACCAAAGGTCAGGTTTGATTTTTGGAATAAATGCAATGCATTGATTGGCGACTGCCACATTAAGCAGTTTCAAATAAAAACACAAATAATTGGTCTGAATGTGGAAGAAGTTGAAAGTGTTTTTGTCGTTTACAATTTTATTTAGCACTGTACAGAAACACACACATTTATGACGCCAATGTTTTTAATGGAAACGTATCTGATTAATTTTATTGCTGAAATAAATAGGACCTGGTCAAAAAAGGAAGCCTATGTGGTTTAGGGTGGTTCTAGGGTTAAGCCAAGGATGGAGAAAGTTAGAGTTAAGTGTTATGATTAAAGTCACCTAATTTACCTTATTGAATATTCTCGTCTCATCTCATTGTCAGAAACCGCTTTGTCCTGTACAGGGTCGCGGTGAGCCGGAGCCTATCCCGGCAGACACAAGCCACAAAGCAGGGATATACCCACGATGGGACGCTAGTCTATCACCGGGCACTGCGGACAATTTAGTGTGCAAGCCAATTAACCTATGCAGCATCATGTTTTTTGACTGTGGAAGGAAACCGGAGTGTCCGGTGAAAACCCACGCGGACACAGAGAGAACATGCAAACTCCACACAGAAAGGCACCCGAGCTGAGATTTAAACCCGGGACCTTCTTGCTGTGAGACGACAGCGCTACCCACCGAGCCACCGTGCCGCCCTTGAATATTCTGTTTTATATAATTACTATTCTTACATTACAAAATATTATTAAGTACATTTATATTGCCTATCTGGAACTTCAAATTGTGTTCTACATCATTAATCTTAAATCCACACCCCTTTGTGTCAATTGGATCGTAGATGTATTTGTCTAAGCCAATAGTGATTCGATTGTCACGCTTTTATTTCCAGGATTTAAATTTAAAATCTATTTCTTATATGGGCGGGGCGGTGGCCCAGTGGTTAGCGCTGACGCCTCACAGCAAGAAGGTCCCGGGTTCGAATCTCTCGGCTCGGGTGCCTTTCTGTGTGGAGTTTGCATGCTCTCCCCGTGACCGCGTGGGTTTTCGCCGGGTACTCCGGTTTCCTCCCACAGTCCAAAAGCATGCTCCTGGATAGGTTGATTGGCTCGCAGACTAAAATTGTCCCGCAATGCCCGGCGATGGACTGGCGTCCCGTCGTCGGGTGTATTCCTGCCTTACGCCCTGTGTTTCCGGGATAAGGCTCCGGATCACCGTGACCCTATATAGGATTAAGCGGTTTCAGATAATGAGATGAGATGAGATCTATTTCTTATGTTTGTTCTGTCTCATTAACTAGTCCCTCCAACCTGTAGGAAAACATATCTATGTGATGCCACGGTTTTGACTCCGGGCTTGTGACGGCTTACAGCGGCAACACCACGGCGAGGATCAGCACCCACTCCCTCCACAGATCAGCCAGTGGGCACGGATGAGCAGAGACTTCTTGATTTTCGATGCTTTATTCAA